>CAUYUJ010001509.1:31422-73922 GCA_963575745.1 Prorocentrum cordatum | reverse complement strand
TTCGTGGCCCCATAGGGAGCTCCACCGAAGGCCCCAGCGGCCGCGCTCACATGCGTCCCCGCCACCCATCCCGGCACGCCCCTCACAACAACAGGTTTCGTGGCCCCATGGGGAGCTCCACCGAAGGCCCCAGTGCTGCCGCCCGCATGCGTCACCACCCGCACCCAATTCGGCACACCCCTCACACGTTTCGTGGCCCCATAGAGAGCTGCACCGAAGGCCCCAGTGGCGGCGCTCACATGCGTCCCCGCCACACATCCCAGTACACCCCTCACGCGCTTCGTGGCCCCATAGGGAGCTCCACCGAAGGCCCCAGTAGCGGCGCTTACATGCGTCTCCGCCACCCATCCCGGCCCCCCCCCCCGCAGCAGCATCATGTTTCGGGGACCCATAGGGAGCTCCACTGGAGGCCCCAGTGGCGGCCCGCACATGCGTTTCCGCCACCCATGTCGGCACGCCCCGCGCGTGTTTCATGTCCCCATAGGGAGCTTCGCCGAATGCCCCAGTGGCACCCATCTCGGCACACCCCTCACACGTTCCGTAATCCTATGGGGAGTTCCATTGAAGATGAAACCCGCAGCTGCGGTACTGACAACTGCATATGGTTGGGTTCTTCGCCAGGCTAATTTCTGGATTTTCGTCTTTCCCCCCAGTTTCCATATTTTACCTTCATTTTCCTGGGGATCGACGATTAACTGGGTCTGTGTGCTTTTTCCCTCCTGAGACCTGCGCCATGGCGGGAACGAGGCCGAGCACGGTCCAGCACAGCCCCAGCACGAGGCTCAGCAGGAACTTCAGGAAATGGTGCCCGTTGTGCGCGCCGACGCAGCCGTTCACGAAGACGCAGTAATGATCTCCAGGGAGCCCTAGCCACACGCTGTCCGCTCGCCAGGGCCGCCGCGGCGACATGCTGTGCAAGAGTTCCAGACCGTATACAATTGTGTGAGGGATGCATCCCGCACGACACGAAGGAGTGGGGCGAAAGTTTGTGCTCCAGAAAAACATGGGGTGGATATCTCCGCAGAGATACGGCGGAAAGGCGACGGCAAAGTAGGGCGGAAGTCGACATCAGAGGAGCTTGCAAAGTAGGGCAGAATTTCCCGCCCTACCTGCGAGGTCACCCGAAGCACCTACGGCGGATCCGAAGCCGGGGCCCCCCAACAAACCCAGCCTCCCGTGGAGGGTCGGGGGCCCGGTTGGGGCCGCCCTGGCCCCTGGCTTGGTCCCTCTGTTAGGGGGAGGCTGGGGCCATCTCGGGACCCTCTCGGGACCCTCGTGGGAGCTTCTCACAAGCGGCGTGAGCTCTCCGAGGCCCTTTTGCGGCCGCCTCTGGCCGAAGAGGCTGGAATCCCGCAAACGGGCAAGAAGCGCAGGAAGCCTGGAGGATATCATGGATGTGGGGGAACTGGGGGTTCGAGGTCCCCCGTTATGGCCACCTTGAGCTTCTTGGGATCATTTGGGAGTCCCTTTGGCCCTCTCAGGCTCTCTGTTGGGATGTCTTGGGTTGTCCTCGGGCCGTCTTGGGCCAATTCGGAGCCCTCTTGAGCGGTCATGGGATACTCCAGACTCCAGACGCCCTCTGGGGCCTCTTGGGCCATCTTCGTGGTCTTGGGTCTCTCTTGGCTTGGGCCGTCCTGGGCTCCTCCGGACGCCCTTTGGGCCCTCTTGGGCCGCTCGTCCATGTTGAACCCTCCGAACAGCCCTGGGCCATCTTGTGACCATTTTGGGGCTCTCTTGGAGCATTATCGCGCGCCTCGTGAATTCCCTGAGCCCCTCTTGTGGCGAAATGCTAGTATCGAGACACAGGAAACAAAGGTCTGGCCAGGTCAAGTCAGGTAGAGCCTTGCACGGAACAGAGGAAAAGTGAATAACTGATGATTGCCTTCAGCATCCTCTCCAACCTCTGACAACCAGCTCCCGCTCGCGTGCTGCACCGCCCTCTCGGCGGAAGTCGTCGGCGAGACGCGCTTGCGAGCCGGCAACTCCCACGCAATGCCGCATGACGAGGTGCCCCCACGTCTGTCGAGGTCGGTCTCTCCTCCTCGGACCGGTCGGCCGACGCAGCCGTGTGCTGTCTGTGTCCAACACCGAGCACCGCACTGGGACTTCGGCTCCCCCCCTCCCCCCCTCCCTCCCTCCCTCCCTCCCTCCCTTCCTCCCTCCCTCCCTCCCTCCCTCCCTCCCTGCGCCATGAAAAGCGGCTGTCGTCTGACGAGGCTCTGGCTGAGTTTCTCTTGAGCAGCGGATTCGAGCGCAGCAGCGTTGGACACTCGACTGATGTGTGCCCGTGGTGCATGGCAAGTCTTCTGCAGGCAACGGCTTTAAGAGCTGCCGAGCCTCCGCATGTCTGCTCTGTTCGAACATGCGGTGCACAGTGAGTCTGTCAGCTTCGAGACAACACGAGCATTTAACATGCGGATATGATTCTCCTTGCTGAGCCTAGAATACGAAAGCACAACACACACCCATACCCATAGGGGGTCGGCTGGAGGAGGACTTGCTATGGGTACGGGTGCGGGTTGTCAGACCGCGGGGGAGGCTCCCGTTCGAGCGGGAACCCCCATCCGACAACACGCACCCATAGCCCTCTCCGTCCTCCTCATGGGTATGGGTGCGTGTTGTTCGTCTGTCATAGAATGCGACTGAGCCTAGCGGCGGCCGAGTCCAGTCCCGACCCAGCTGTTCACGCTCACGCACTCTACTTTCTTCCAATGAAACTGCAGTCCATAGTGTGATCCGCATTGCTCGATCTTTGCATCAATTCCTGGATCAGGGCGGGGTCGCTGTCGATGAGAAACTCGTCGTCAGCGTAAGCGAGCTCCCCGGCGAATCGGTCGGCAGGAGTGCCTCCGAGCTTCTCGCGCAACGCAGTGAAGGCTGACCGCGCAAGAAACCACCGCAACAGGAAGTTTGGGATGCATTTTTCCCCAACCATCCTGTCGTGTTGGGTCCTCGTTTTGAAGAGACAGCGCCCCGCGTTCTCCTTCCTTCCTTCCTTCCTTCCTTCCTTCCTTCCTTCCTCCTCCCCCTCCTCCCTCATTTCGTGGCCCCGTAGGGAGCTCCACCGAAGGCTCCAGTGGGACCGCCCGCATGCGTCATCCACCACCCACCACAGCATTTCGTGGCCACATAGAGAGCTCCACCGAAGGCTCCAGTGGGACCGCTCGCATGCGTCATCCACCACCCAGTACAACGCTTCGTGGCCCCAAAGGGGCTCCACCGAAGGCCCCAGTGGGACCGCCTGCATGCGTCGCCCACCACCCACCACAGCACTTCGTGGCCACATAGAGAGCTCCACCGAAGGCTCCAGTGGGACCGCTCGCATGCGTCATCCACCACCCAGTACAGCGCTTCGTGGCTCCATAGGGGGCTCCACCGAAGGCCCCAGTGGGACCGCCCGCATGCGTCATCCACCACCCAGCACAGCATTTCGTGGTGGAGCTCCACCGAAGGCTCCACTGGGACCGCCTGCATGCGTCATCCACCACCCAGTACAGCGCTTCGTGGCCCCATAGGGAGCTCCACCGAAGGCCCCATGCAGTGGGACCGCCCGCATGCGTCATCGACCATCCAGTACAGCGTTTCGTGGCCCCATAGGGGGCTCCACCGAAGGCCCCAGTGGGACCGCCTGCATGCGTCATCCACCACCCAGTACAGCGTTTCGTGACCCCATAGGGGGCTCCACCGAAGGCCCCAGTGGGAACGCCCGCATGCGTCATCCACCACCCAGCACAGCGCTTCGTGACCCCATAGGGAGCTCCACCGAAAGCCCCGGTGGGACCGCTCGCATGCGTCACCCACCGCCCAGCACAGTGCTTCGTGGCCCCATAGGGAGCTCCACCGAAGGCCCCAGTGGGAACGCCCGCATGCGTCATCCACCACCCAGCACAGTGCTTCGTGGCCCCATAGGGAACTCCACCGAAGGCTCCAGTGAGACCGCCCGCATGCGTCACCCACCACCCAGTACAGCGCTTCGTGGCCCCTAGGATGCGCTCCGATCTCTGCAACTAGTGAACTGTGTTCTGCGGCGATTGCCTTTGACTTGTTCCCTAGCATTCAGCGGAGCATGAGAGGCAAAGGCCCCCCAGGGGCCACAGTCGCTGAGGGTATCATGAGAGCACGGGCCCGTGCCATGTCCAGGCTGAATGCGGATGTGATGGGGCCCTACACGCGAACCAACCTCTTGGGGTAGAGTCCTTCCCATTATTCGCTGCCCTTGTTGCTTGCCCGCTTCCTCCCTCCCCTGCTAGGATTGGCGCTCCTCTTCTTCCTCCTCCTCCTCCTCCTCCTCCTCCTCCTCCTCCTCCTCCTCCTCCTCCTCCTCCTCCTCCTCCTGGTCCTCCTCCTCCTCCTCCTCCTCCTCCTCCTCCTCCTCCTCCTCCTCCTCCTCCTCCTCCTCCTCCTATGTGCGCAATTCCCCTCTTCCGATTGCGCAAACCATGATGGGCTCTTTTTTGAATTGCAGGTCGGTTATGGCAAGCGTCCGTGGATGGCAGACATATCAGCGCAATGGGAAGAGGTGAAAGAGTGGTAGGCTGTCAAATTTGGCGCAAGCACATCTAGTTTGACCTCCCCTTCTTTCCACCTCACCTCTCCTGCTCCCTCCTCCCATTTGCCTTGTCTGCCTCTTCAAGCTCGCTTTTCTTCCGCCTCCTTCTCGCTAGAAGCACGTGCGACATTGTTGCGCTGGCTGCCCATGCGGGACTGCTGACAGTTTCCGACCAGTGTTTATTGCACACTTCCGCACGTTTGCCGATTGTGTTGTGATGGTGGTCTTTCCCCGCGCTAGGACCTAAGCGCGCGCTGTCGATTCAGAGTGAAGTGTCGCAGTCGCTATAGCCTTGAATGCTAGGGGACGGCCAACGGCCGCGGCATCTTGCGAGAGCGACCGCCAGCGTCCGACCCCGCGCGGGGGATCTCGCGCGCCCGCGGCGATCTTCAATGCGCTGTCGTGTGTGCGTGTCGTGCTCGTGCGCTTGCAGCCTGGCTCGAGGCCACGCCAGTCCCCCCGGGGGCCGCCTGTTCCCGCGCGATGCGGCAGCGGCGGCTCCCCGTCACCAGGCCAGTCGACCGGGCGCTCGTGCCCGCCGTGTCAGACCCGGCGCGCCTCGGGCGCCTCATCCAGGGCATGGCCGCTCGCATCGAGCGCCTGGAGCTGGAGATCGAGGCGCTGCACGAGTGCTTCCAGGACGCAGGCCGTGCCAGCGCCAGCGCCGTGGCGATCCGGCTCCACCATGGCTCCTTCCAGGCCGTGAGGCGGTCCTACCCGTGCGCCTGGGACAAGACGCTGGCCGACGTGCTTCAGACGAGGGAGCTCATGCTGGCAGCGGCGAGGTGCACGGGGGCAGCGGCCGCCCGGACGCTGGGGGCGTGCAGCAGGGCCAGCGCCGCGGCCGTGGACCACGCGCTCGCGGGCCTGGGCGGCCTGTCGCCCACGGCGTTGTACGTCTGCGGAGGCCGCGACGGACAGCGCTGCCTTGACTCTGTCGAGCGGTGGGTGCTGGCCACGGGCACCTGGGAGCCCATCCCGGTCATGACGCAGCACCGCGCGGCAGCGGTCGCGGCGCTGCTCGAGGGCGAGCTCTTCGTGTGCGGCGGCTGGAGCGGCCAGCAGTACCTGAGCTCCGTGGAGGCATTCGACCCCGCCTCCTCCAAATGGCGCCGCGTGGCACCGATGTCGCAGAGGGCCGCCGCTGCGGCCGCCAGCGTGATCGGGGGCAGGCTCTACGTCTGCGGCGGCTGGGACGGCACGGAGGCCCTGAATTCTGTGGAACGCTATGATCCGAAGAGGGACGCCTGGGAGACGGTTGCTCCCATGATCCAGCGCAGGCACGGCGCCGCGGCTGCGCGAGCCACAGGATATTTGTACATTTGCGGAGGGCACGACAATAGGCAGGCTTTAAACTCTGTGGAGCGGCTGGATCCAGACGTTGGGCTTTGGGAGGAGTTGAATCCCATGCAAGAGCCTCGCCATGGCGCTACTGCGGCGCTCGTTCTACGCAAGCTGTACGTGTGCGGAGGTCATAACGGCATCGAAGCCCTGAGCTCCGCGGAGTGCTGCTGCCTGGCCGAGGGAGAGTGGCGGCCAATCGGGAGCATGGCACAACGAAGAGAGGGTGCTGGAGTCGCAGCACTTGCAGGGAAGCTCTACGTGTGTGGAGGCCTGGACGGCAGAAGGTGGGCTGTGCAGTCGACGGAGTGTTTCAACCCCTCCACCAACTCATGGGAGCAGGTCATCCCCATGGAGACCAGGAGAGCCTTCGTCGCGGCCGCTGCAGCTCCACTGTGAGGCTGCGGTTCCATCCTCAGAGTGTTCACCGCCCTCTGCCTGTTGTCCTGCGAGCCTGCTTCTCTTTCCTCCTCCTCCTCCACCTCTCCTTCCTCGTCATCTCTTTCCTGCTCTACTCCATCGCCCGTGTGGCTCAAGGCGTTCCTCGCACAAGCTCCGACTAGATGTGGCGAAGCGAGTGGGCACTCCAGGCAGAGCGAGAGCGAACGGGTTCGCGTCAGCATGGCGGGCGAGTCCAAGTCCGTAGAAAAATATGCCGCTTTCGCCATCGTCAGCCACGCGCAGAAGGGGAGTGCGGGGAGGGGGGAGGGCTTCTTAGAGGCACCCCTGCTTCTCAGAAGGCGCGGGCCTCATCTACAGGTGTAGGGCCAGCGCCTTCTAAGAAGCCGCCTCCTTCTAAGAAGCCCTCCCCCCTCCCTCCACCCCCTTGTGCGCACCGCCAATATTCGGAGGCGGGAATTCGTACATGACCACCGCCTGGAGGATCAATTTTCGGGGACCCCGCAGGCGGTGGATATGGATAGATTCGGGCACCCGGGGGCCAAAATATATCCATATCCACCGCCCGCTGGGGCACCAGGACGTCGTTTCCCAGGCGGTGGATATGGATAAATCCCCGCCTCGCAAACATCGGCTGCTCCCCTCGTCTTGCACGTGCTCGTCTTTGTCAGCCAGCGTCGCTGCCCATCTTGGCGCGGCCGAGCCTCCGGCGTCCAGAGCAGCGAGCCACGCAGGCCGCGCTTCGATCGCACCGCTAAGCGAGGCCGAGGCGTCGGAAGATCTCGCCTGGGGGTGATCTTTAAGTCGGGCCTGTGCTTATACATAAGGAATTTTTAAGAATTTTCAAAAAATAGCCAGAGGACGATTCTTCTAGTATGTTTGGCTGTTTGGGAGTACGTTTAGACTAATTTTATTTTTCACCCACAATCCGCCTGTAGGGGGGCACGCCCGACCCAAGGGCAATCATTGAGGCCAATGCCCAATCAGACCCTGACCTTCAAGTAGCTTCCAAGACACTCACGTGAACCAGCATCTCGATGGGCTCTGGCTGGCGTGGGCCACGGATGGGAGGGACAAGAACGTGCGAGCATGCAGGGCTCCCGAGAGGCACCTCTGGGGCCTTCCAAAATTGCCCGCCAGGCAGGAGGACACTCGGCCGGCCCAACGAGAGCACACAAACGGTGAGATCCGTCACTCGAAGACGGGGTTCCGGTCAGCACCTGGTACTCTGTTTTCGCACGCAAGCCGACATCACGATGGTCTCCACACGCAGAATTGATGCTTACATCGCGAACGATGCATGAGTTCAGGGTAGAGGGGCGGGAACGGGAGGGATAAAGAAAGGGAGAGTGAGGCCAACACAACTGAAGTGAGAGGGCATGACGACTGACCTCGCACGGGCGTGGACGCATCACAACCTTCCACGTTGGGCTCCCGCGTGTCAATCAAGTAGGAGGGCCTTGCGGTGCGGTGTCCGCAGCCTCAGGACCGATGGTCGACCGAGTGCCGAATCAGCCCGCACGCCACGGGAGGCAACAGGGCAGCAGCGCACGCGCGGCGGCCGACGGCAGGCTCTCTGGAGCCGCGGCGCCCGTCGCATCTCTTCGCATACGCACTCGAGTTGTCGAATACCCAGCTTGCTTTTATGTTGTTCCCGTCCTACTTAAGGACCACATCCCAGAAATAACTTCGAGCACCCCGCAAAGTGTCAAAAGAGTGTCGAAACCGTGTCGGGCGAGTGTCTCCGAGGGCCCGACACGTGAAAACCCTTGAGTTTCGGTTCTTTTTGGGGCTCTCGAAGTTCTTTCTGGTGATCGAGGCGAAAGTAGGTTGGAGCATCATAAAGCTTGCTGCTCCCTTTGGTATCTTTCCAGATCTTCTTCAAGCCTCACCCTTCAGCCAGATTCACGCCAGTAGTGGCAGCCGCCCCCAGCTCTGCCCCACTCTCTTCCCCCTTGCTGATCCCTTTGGTATCTTTCCAGATCTTCTTCAAGCCTCACCCTTCAGCCAGAGGCACGCCAGCAGTGACAGCCGCCCCCAGCTCTGGGGTATCCTCCTCCTCCTCCTCCTCCTCCTCCTCCTCCTCCTCCTCCTCCTCTTCCTCACCCTCCTCCTCCTCCTCCTCCTCCTCCTCCTCCTCCTCCTGATCCTCCTGATCCTCCTCCTCCTCCTCCTCCTCCTCCTCCTCCGCCCCCTCCTCGTCCTCCTCCTCCTCCTCCTCCTCCGCCCCCTCCTCGTCCTCCTCATCCTCCTCCCCTCTGCCCCCCTCTCTTCCCCCCTAGGCGCTCTGCGTGGCGGCTCCACGCAGCGAGCGCGGCCCTTAAACGTTGCCGTCCTGCAGTGCGGCGTCTGCCGCAATCTGGCGCTCGCCGGTGTTTTCTGCGAAGCACACGACTCAGAGGGCACGATAGGGGCGAATAGCCCAGGGGGGAGCAATACATGTATCCAGGGGCGCCGATGATTTGTGTCTTTGACAAGGCTCCTGGGCGAATACGTGTAATGCCCGCCCCTGGGCTATTCGCCCTTGTCGTCGCCGCCGAACGACCTGGTTCATTGTCTGGCGCAGGCGTTGTGGCGCTCACAGATCGGTGTTTTTTTGGGGGGGTCAGGGGCGGTGGAACGGTTCTGATGAGTGGCCCCAGCGGCTCCCACCAAAGCTGAACCAGCTTTCCTCCACGGTCTCCGCTATAGCATAGATTTCGCCGTGCCGAATGTGCAGTCAAGCGCACGCGTCTTCCTCTTTTCTTCTGTCCACGATCGCAAGGGTGAAGTGTTTGGTGTGCGTGTGCGTGTGCGTGTGTGTGTGTGCGTGTGTTTGTGTGCGTTGCCACTGCGTCCTGCAAGCACTGCTAAGGGTTTGCGCTCACGGGGCAGCCACCCCTTGGAGAACTGGTCTTCGTCGTTCAGATGGGTCTGCCCACATGTTTTTTCTTTTCCCCCTGGAGGATCTGTGGGATACGCCTAATGGAGGCCATGGTTGAGGGCGTTTGCCAGTCCGTTCTGTCTGCCAGGGGGGCATGACTTGTCCGCCCGAGCCGGCGCCAGCAGCAAGCAGCAACTGAATCGCGGTTTGACCATCGGAGCTTCGCGGCTGTTCGCCAGAACAAAAGAGCATGCTGTACGGCTCCTGTAACTATGTTCATTTTGCCAGCGGCTCTGCGGATCCTGTATGTACAGATCCCGTCCTTATGAATGCTCAGTCTACTTCAGGCTCAAGCTTCAGCCTAGCTTGGCCCACCTAAGCTTTGCTCAGCTTTGCTTTGCTTGGCTTCGCTTGCCATGGCCCAGCGTGGCCCAGCTCAGCCAAGCCCCACTTCGTTGAGCCTCGCTTGGCCTGCCTTGCTGTGGCGTAGCTTGGCGTGGGGCGGCTGGGCTCGGCCTGGCTTGGTCCAGCGTGGCCTCGAGTTGAATGTGTTGGCGTCGCTGGCTTGGTTCGACTCGGCTCATCCTGGCTCGGCTTGGCTTATTCCGTGTCGTTCCGTCTCCTCTCGTTCTATCATGTATCGGCATACCTCGGCTTGATTTGGCATGTTGCAGTTCAGTGTAGCCCATCATATATCGATTCGATTTGCAACCTCTCAGTCTGGCTTGACCCTAGTAGCGGCCAGCACATCATCGCCCTCGCGCAGCTTCGCCTCGCCCGCACGCGCGACACGAACACAACTCATGGGGAATGCACATCGAACTTCTCATCGGACTGCAACTTATATGTATATATATGCATAATATACACAAACGTATACAGCTATACCTAAGTATATGCATACACACATATATGCATTCATACATGTACATACGCATGTACATATATAAACATATATGCAGATGTACAAATATGTATATAAACATCGTATGCAAACATCTGTATACGTATATGCATGTATACATATCCGTAAGGGCTTCGCCCCTTGCCGCCGGCCCTTCGCTATCATAATGGCCTATGTCAGAGCTATGCTGGAATTCCTTTGCGCCGTTGCGAAACAATGTCGGAACCTCCTGCGAGGGCGATTGGTAAGCGGTAGACTCAGTTTCAGAACGCATTGATGAAGTCCGAATTGCTATTCTCGAGTTCCCTTTCGTGCCATGTATTGGAGCAGCGATTTGGGGCTGCTTGAGGCTACATTGGGCAACATCGCGTGGCTTTGGCTGCCCTCGTGGGATGCCTCTTGGAAGCCTGTTGGGGCGGCTTGGCAGCCACTTGGAGCCCTCCTTCGCCCTCGCGGGGCTGAAAGCTCAAATCTTTGGTTCGTGTTTCCGCTTTGGAACTCTCTTGGCGCCATCTTCAGGACTTCTTGGGCCGTCTTGGGTGCCTCCTAAGCTGTCCTGGTGCCCTCTGGGGACGTCTAGGGGCTCTCCTGGAGGCTTCTAGGGCCGTCTTGGGGCGGTCTTGGCCTCGACGGCGCGAATACCTTGTAATTACTACAGATCATGGCCTCGAAAGCGAGAATATGCGGTAATCTACGAGGGATCGTAGCTTCGAAGGCGAGACCGCGGTGTAATTTACGAGGGCGTATGGCCCCAGGGACGCGAATATTGCATAGGTTTCGATGGTGTATGGCTTCGGGGGCGCGAGTATCGCGTAATTTACCAGGGTTTATGGTATCGGGGACGCGAACATTGTGTAACTTATTAGGGTTCATAGCTTCGAGACGCAAGCATTGCACACTTAAGTTGTATGGTTTCGGGGACGCGAACATTATATAATTTACTATGGTTTATGGCCTCGAGGGCGCGACTTTTGCATCATATACGAGGTTGTATAGCCTCGGGTACGCGAGCATTGCGTAATTTACGAGGTGTTGTGGCTTCGGATACGCGAACATCGCGTAATTTACAAGGGTGTATGGCCTCGGGGAGGCGTACGTTGTGCAACTTTTTTGGTTGTATGGCCTCGGAGACGCGAATTTTGTAATTTACAATGCTTTCTGGCTTCGGGGGCGCGAACATCGCGTAATGTACGATGGCTTATGGCCTCGAGGACGCGAACATTGCGTGACTTGAAGCAGAAAGTAGAGCCATCATATTGGAAACTGGAAACTGCAACTGGCGCAGGAAGCAGCAAACCTTCGCCCTGCAGCCTGGTGGCCCCACAAGGGGGGCCGGCGGATATACAAATATACATGTATACATACATGCATATATGCATATGCACGCAAGTAGAAGTGGAACCGAAATGCATTTCAAAATGTGGATCGAAATGCAAAGCGAAGTTCAAATCGATCTGCAAATCCAGGTGCAGTCAAAATGCGAATCGATATGTAAGCCAACATGTAAATGGTAATGCGCATCGGAGTGCAAACCCTTTGACGACCGGAATTCACGTCGAAATGCAAGTCAAAACGAACATTGTAGTTTTCATCGACATGGAAATCGGAATGTACATCGAACTGCACATCCAGCGTCAATCGGAACGCAATTCCATTGCGAAATCGACATGCAAATTGAAATGCATATCGAAATGCGACCCCAGCTGAAATCGAAATGCGACTCCAATCGCGATCGGCATAAGAATCAACATGCAATTTCCTCACGCCCCATCCTCATCCCCCGAACTGTGGTTTTTATTTTGCGATCCATATACCTCGGGAGACCAGTTACGATCTGCATTCCGATGGCATTTCGATATGCATTTCGCTCGCTTGTGTGTGCGTGTTCGGTATTCATCCTGGGGCGCATTCAGCATCTATGTTCGAACGAGGTGTTGTTTCGCATGCCGATTGATATGTTGATTTGGGATTTCGAAGGAGTTTCGATGTTCAATTGTTTTTGAATTTCAAGCCACGTTTTGATTTGCATGTCGACGTCAATTGGATGTTCATTTTGATTTGCATTTCCCACGTGACAGCCACGGGACAACGGTGGAACAACCGACGGGACAACCACGGGATAACCACGGGACAACTTATGAGACAACTCACGGGACAACCCTCGGGACGACCCGCGGGACGACCCACGGGACAAACCATGGGAAAACACATGGGACAACCATGGGGCAATCAATCCACGGGACCACCACGGAACAACCCACGGACCACCACGAGATTACCACGGGCCAACCCACGGGAAAACCCATTGGATAAACCACATGACAATCCACAGGATAAGCAGCGGACAACCCAGGGGACAACCCACGGGACAAATTACGGGACAAACCATGGGACAACCCGTGGGACAACCACGGCTCAACCCACGGAACAACCGCGGGACAACCGTGGGACATCCTCGGAACAATTTCGCGCCCACCGCGAGACAGTGTTGAACTTTTTGGGCCGGTTTAGCCCCAGGAACGGCCGGCATATCATCGCCCTCGCACAGCTTCGCCTCGCCCGCACGCGCGACACGAACCGAAACCGAGACCGACTTCGGGCCGGGTTCACCCCGCTCACACTCCTATCCTTAGGAAGTTTGTTCAAGTTAAGCAGGCGTGCTGCCCAGAGAGCTCCCGCAGCCATCCGGCGCTGGTGTGATCCCTTGGCCATGCCGACCCTGGCTGCCGTGGAAGGCGGAGGTACTACCTTTGTGGCTGCAATTGGGACCGGCGACCCACTTACCATCATCGAGCGGGCAGAGTTTCCGACGAAGCGAACTTCCGCAGAGACTCTGCAGGAGGTTGCGAAGTGGCTCTCCGCGCGGAACTACGACGCGCTGGGTGTGGCTTGCTTCGGACCGGTGGACTTGGACTTGGCGAGTGCGACATGGGGCCATGTCACCACCACGCCCAAGGAGGGTTGGCAGAACACCGATGTCATGGGCCCGCTGCTGGCCGCACGGAGGGTGCCCTGCTTGTTCGACACCGACGTTAACGCCCCCGCCCTCGAGGAGTTCAGACACTACGCGGCCGAGGGTCAGAGCTCTTGCGCCTACGTCACGGTGGGCACTGGAGTTGGTATTGGATTGGTGGTGAACGGCAAGATGGTGAAGGGCCTGGTTCATTCGGCAGCAAGTCATGAGAGCCTCGCATGCTCTCGCAATTCCGTCTTTAGACTGCTCTAGCGTGCGGTAGCGTCTGGTAATTGATGAGAAAGCGCCGATGCAGCGCAGATCGGCGTCGACTTAGCGTCGATTGGCTTCGAATGGGCGTCGACTAGCGTCGGTTAGCTTCGTTTCGCAAGAGCCAGCAAGAAGGCACGGGAGGCTCCCACGAGTTGCCGCCAAAGGTTCACCCGGAGGGCGGCCACATTCCCGCGCTCAAGCGGCCTGAGGACACTTACCAAGGTGTCGGGTTGCATCCGTGGTCCATTGAGGGCCAGGTGTGCGCCGCAGCCATAGCTGCGCGCGCTGGCGTTCCCGCGGACCGTCTGAAAGATATCCCCGACGACAGCGAGGTCTGGCTTGACGTCGCCTACGTGTTGGGCTCCATGTGCGCGACCCTCACGTTATTGTGCTCGATAGAGCGCATCGTTTTGAGCGGTGGCGTGATGCAGAGGGCCTCACTCTTCCCCAAGATAAGACAGGCCACGCGCCGCATACTCAACGGCTACATCCACAACCCGAAGGTGCTGGGCGATGGCCAAGATGGTATCGACTCATATATAGTACCGTCAGAGCGTGGGAACGAAGCAGGCATTTACGGGGCCCTGGCCTTGGCGGACGCGGCTTTGAAGCAGAGCCAGGCCGAGGAAATTGCCGACGGAGAGAATGCGGACTACACTTCTATAAGAGGCATCGCCGCCCTTATGAATTCCTGCACGAGCCGGTGAGCTGCTCGAAGTGATACGTATATTGTTCAAGATCATGTTTTCCACGCCACGCTCCAGTCTGTGTGCTTCCACTGCTTCGCATTGCGGCCATGTTTTTCAGGCGCCATGCGCGTGCATCTCCGCATGTGTTTTCCACATTTGCCCGGTATGCCCGGGCGCCATCCAGGACCCAGCTTCAGTGGCCGGTCAGCATACCGTTCGCTCTCTCGCTGGAGGCCAGAGTGCGTCTTCAGAGGTGCCTGCCTCGCTCGCGAGAGCGCACTCGTCCTCCTCCCGTCTTTGAGCGTCTAGTCTGCAAAGACACCGAGATGTGCTCCAGGGGCGTGCGTCGTCGTCGTTGTCGTCGTCGACGTCCTCCTCCTCCTCCTCCTCCTCCTCCTCCTCCTCCTCCTCCTCCTCTGGCTGTTGGAGTTTGCGAGACGGGGGTCACAGTAGTGAGGCGACCGACGGTATTGCACCACGTTTTCCCCAAACAGTTCTTGCACTCAGGGGCTCTTCCTCTGTTTCGCAGGAACTGGGCCTGCCCGCCCGTATGGCAGCTATGTGGTCGCCGTCGCCGCCCAGGTCGCCGCCTCGTCGCCGCCCGTCTTCTGGGCCTGCCCGTCGGTCTGGCGGCTATGTGGTTGCCGTCGCCGCCCCGTCGCCGTCTGGCCATGCGTTACTTTGCATTGATTTGCGATACTCTGTATTGCATTCCATTGGTTTGCATTGCTATCTGTGCGTTGCTTTTGCACTGGTTTGCATTGGTTTGCATTGCGATGCATTGCATTGCTTTGCGTTGCATTGCTGTGGGTTGCTTGCGTTACTTTGCATTGTATTGCATTGCTTGATTCACTTTGCTTTGCACTGCTTTGCATTGATTTGCATTGTTTTGCCTTGCTTTGCATTGCGTTGTATTGCATCGCTTTGCGTTGATTGGCGTTGTTGTGCACTGCTTCTTCGTGTTTCGTACTGCTTTGTGCAGATGTGCATTGCTTTGCATTGCTGGGCATTGTTGGGGATTGATTTGCACAGCGTAGCGCCACATAGCCAACACCGCATTGTCACACCACAGACTTCACCACCACAGCTCGCATCACATAAATTATACTGCACATGTTGCATCTTTAAGATTGCACCGCACAGCTTACACCACGTAGATAGCACCACATTGATTGCACCACATGTATTGCACCACATAGCCCACCCCCCATCGAGCGCACCACAGATGGCACCACGTAGCTTAGACCACATAGATCACACCAAATAGATGAGTATGTTAGCTCCTACCACGTTGATTGCACCACGTACCTTGCACCACATAGCTCACACCACCTATACTGCACCACATAGCAGGCACCACACGGCTTGCACCACAGGGCTAGCATCACGTAAATTGCACCACACAGCTTCCACCACATGACTTGCACCACACAGCTTGCACCGCATGTATTGCATCACCTTGTATGCTAGAAGAGACTGCTTTGGGTCCACGCTGGCTAACATCTGTTGCCAATCTGGCACGAGGTGCCGACGCGCCGCTCCGCCGGCCGCAACCCTGGAGGAGGATGAGTGGGACGAGGACGGAGGACGGAGGAGAGAGAATGGAAAACGGAGAACGGAGGATGGAGGACGGAGGAGGGAGGACGGAGGACGGAGGAGGAGTAGGAGGAGGGAGGAGGAGGAGGAGGAGGAGGAGGAGGAGGAGGAGGAGGAGGAGGAGGGAAGAGGAGGAGGAGGAGGAGGAGGAGGAAGAGGAAGTGTAGAAACCATGTTCCCCACGTCTGGAGGAATGGAGCTTGGTTTGCCCAATACGTTCCAGATTGTTTTTTGTCGAATTGCATTGGTGTTTGACTCAAGTTCTATTTGCTTGCAGGGATAATTTCTCCAATCGATTTTCCAGAATAGCGGAGCCCATGGTTCGCCCACGGTTTCTTGTGCGCGTGGTTAACTCCGCGGAGCGTTCGCCTCCTTGTTATGACTGCGGCGGCAGCCGCAATGGCTTCGCCGAGCCCAGGCACAGCCGATCCAGTTTTCGATTTGACGTCATCCGAGGTCCGGGAAGCGTGGTACAAACTGAACACGAACCGATTGGCGGAACTGTGCAATGCCGGCTACGAGAACAGAGGTTTCAGGTGTGCTTACACAGCGACCAAGGCAGGTTCTTCTTCGAGAGCAGTGCTACGACGAGGTATTCACAATGTTGCAGATGAACTACAGCCCGAACGCTCTCTGGAAGTCTGCCATCAGCCGCAATATGTACTGCGATCAACAGCTCAAAAAATAGCAGAATTCCAAAGTCAAATGAACGCTGCGGAGCATGTTACCAAGTCCGCGGAAGCTATTCAAGCTGAAACGCCCGGGCCGAAGGAGGTGGAAGCAAATCCGTGAGCAGATACGAAGCGGTTCAACAGTACAAACAATTTCGGGTGACCAGACCAAATGCAGGGAATTGTTCGAGAAGTTGCTGAATCCACTTGCCCAGAAGGGGCACGATTATCGAAAAGCCTTCAAACCTTGGAACAACCAATGCGGGACCATGGATGGGGCGCTACTAGAGGACAAAGATCATGATCAGGTTCAAATTACGCATGGGAGATTTGCACTGAGCGAATACCCCAGGGCGTCGCACACCAAAAATCCATAAGACGACGCAGAGTGGAATATGAGGTAGATGAAGACGACTACGCCAAGTTGGACGAGGATTTATAGTATCTGTTGGACTTCAATTTGGAGGTGGCGGAACCCCGCGGAAAGCTTAAGGGTCTACATGAAGACGACGGCTTAATGGTCTATCACAAGATATGCACATGGCTGTCTGCTGTTACTAGAGTCACGCCCTCCCACAAGATTAACTTGGCCACGAATCCGGAAAAAAAACAGCCAAGGAGGCGAACGGTGTGGCGACCCAATTCGAAGAATGGAGCGCAGTGGTAGCCCCTGGACAAGCATGGGCTTGCGTATTCGATACCGTTACCATCCAGGGCTACTGCGCTGAGGGTTAATCTGACCCACGCAGGTGATTGGTTCGACGATGTGCAACAGCATTGCTTCAAAACGCCAGAATCTGGAAATCTGAACACCTACCATAATATCTTCGTCAAGTGCGAAGATTGGGCAAGAAAGAAAAATGGACGCCGACTTCCGAGAGCAACACTTCAATTAACATCGGCCGAGTAAATGATGAAGGCATTCTTGAATGGGGTTCAGGCATAAACCGGTTACTACGACGGAAGCGGCAATTGATGGGCATGGCACGTGGAGGACAGGAGCGGCATCGGCGACGCCAGACAAAGGAAAGATCAATTGTGAAGGGCCCACGCGTGACAAGTGGGGGTGGGGGGGCATGGGCACGCTGCCAAAGACTGCGCCAAAAAATGAGCCGCGAAACAAAAAATGAGGCGGGCAAGGATGGTGCAAATGAGTCATGGGTTACTAAAGGTTGCAGGCAGGAGGACGCACAGGGGAATGCCAAGGCACCGAGGGTTGCCCTGGGGGCCACGCAAAGGGAGGCCACAGAGGATCCCCCAGGAGGTCACCTCAGGAGCCATGCCCCAGGCTGGAAAGGACGAGTAAGAGAGGAGTTGCGCCGCTCAGTGAGATGGAATATCAGCGAAAGAAGTCCCATCGCAGCCTCCAACCTCATGAGCGCCAACTAGGTTGCCCCCGGCCAAGGAGGGGCAGGAGGCCCAGGATAACCCACGCAGACGTTAGGAAAACCTCATAGCAGGGCCGAGATGCTACTGCGTTGAGAAAGTATAACAAATAATATTATAGTATTGTCTTATGTAGAAATGGAGTGGAGGACGCAGTGCCAGGCGACGAGCGGGAGGGGCAAGGGGGCAGGGCTAGGGACGAAAAAAAAGCGTGCGTCGCATGAGCGCGGCGTCAATGCAATCGCGGCACCAATTGGGGCAACCGAATTTCGGGGTGCATCAAGCAGGGGGCATGTTGGACGCAAGAGCACGCCGAGCTACGGTTTGTAGAAGGCGATGAAGTAGCAGATGGAAGCCAGGAACGAGGGGCGGAAGCGATTGTTGTTATTGTGGATCCAGGAGCCCACAGCATAGTTGGCCTTCCAATCGTGGGAATTCACATCCTGGCCAAACCAACTGAGGTACCCAAGAACTGTAAATCGCGGAAAAAGTGCGAGGGCAGTCATGGTGAGCATGCGCATTCAAGTAGCTAATGTAACAACAGGAAAGTATTCGGGTCTGCGCGTGAGATGGTCGAAGCAGGGAATCGCATAGTAATGGATCGAGACATCGGTGGGCGACCCCGCAATTACCTCGAGCACGAAGTCAAGCGGACAGGGCGACGACCCACGCGGGTTCCGAGGGGGGCTACGGGCCAGGAGAGGACGAGGAAGTAGAGGAAGTTAGCGAGGAGAGATACGCGGGTTTCCCCGGGCAGGGAACTTCATGGCGGGCCAGTTCCACTGAGTCCGAATGGGCCCGTCGGTTCCAGTCGAAATGCAGTCATCATGAGTTTTGGGACAAGACGAAGAGGACGCAAATGGGGGAAGTGAGTTATGCGACGCGAAGCGAGGTGCCTGCGCGAATTGCGCGCGACCTGAGACCGAGCAAACCAAACGTTCAGTTGCGCCGCAGAACTCTTGCCCTTCCAAGCCGATGCCCCCACTGCGCCAGAGGTAAAACCAGGGGGGACGTCGCGCGGGAAGAAGTCCAGAACGCCGGGATTCGGCGCGCCGGCGCGCCCAGTCGACAAGATGCGGTTAAGCGGGTAAAGAGGAGACAGCGAGGATGAAGGCAGAGGAAATTCCAGCATCGCCATGCATTGCGGGGGCGCGAAGATAACGCGGAGCCAGGCTCTATTCCAGAAGGGCATGGGCCCGTGCTCAGTCAGGGCACTTTGCGACGCGATCGCGTCCATTGGCCGCGCAACAGCGATCCTCGAAAGCGACGGGGAGCCATGCATTGCGGCACTTGTCGAAAATCTCACAACTTCAGCGCGGCGTCTGAAGTCAGTCCGGTCGGAGCACCCCGGGCGAATGGCGAAGTCGAAGGGGCAATCGGAGCGGCGGGAGTCCAAATTAAGGCGTTTAAGCATGGTTTCGACGACAAATATAAGATTGAATTTGGGGAAAATCGCGCGCTTTGCTTTGGCCAGTGTCTCGCGCATCTTCCCGTCGACGCATTCGCGGTCGATGCCGATGGCCAGACTGCCCGCGAAGGGCGCCGAGGCCGGAAATTCAACGAACTGTTGCCCGAGCTTGGAGGTTTTCTCGCGCGTCCGAAGACTCCACCTACACGAGGAGGCAGCCTCCTCCAGACGCAGAG
Organism: Prorocentrum cordatum; assembly: GCA_963575745.1. Lineage (NCBI taxonomy): Eukaryota > Dinophyceae > Prorocentrales > Prorocentraceae > Prorocentrum > Prorocentrum cordatum. The sequence continues at coordinate 54,654 of CAUYUJ010001509.1, read as the reverse complement.
GGAGAGCGGCGTCGTTTAGGGAACACAAAAAAAAGCTAAGAGTCATCGCCGGCACTCCCGCGAGCGCCAGCAAGTCTCGCGAGTTCAGCCGCAAAGGAAGCGACGGGAGGGCGTGTAAAAATGACGAGGTGAGCAACATGACGCGGGCACTTTGGCAACCACGGCCCAACGCACGCACTCCCCGCTGAAGTTATTGCCAAAGTAGTTTTTCCATGGCGGCGTCTAGTCAAGATTCGGCTGTCGACGCCAGGTTATGCGCGGCGCGGGGGGGGGGCGGGGGGGAAGTCGGAATGCACGGCGATGGGGCCCGCGCGCGGGCGCCGCGGTTTTGCGGCAACAGCTGGGGGGCGGCGCCGCGCGCGAGCCGCGTGGCCCAGAGTCTCGAGCACGGTTCATCGAGTGACTGAGATGCCATGGTGGTCCGAACCTTCAAGAGAGGTTAGCGGCAGCCCACGTCGGGGCGGGCGCCGACAGCGCCGGGCAAAGCAAGATAGGGAAGACCAATTAATTGACAAATCGGCATTTCAAGACGGGTCAGCCATTCGACCGCACTTCGAACCCATAACCAAAATGCACACGCCTCGAGCCCTAGGGGTAACAGCCCCCGAGCGATTGCGCAATGCGAGACGAAAACGTGCAATGCATCAGGACACTGGCCAGGCGGGCGATACAACGGTCGATTGGAAAAATGAGAATGAAAGTGGCGTCGCGAGGATATTCGACGGGATAGGCCGAGTTCCGCGTTATCTCTGGCGGCAATGACGACGAGCGCCCGGCCGACGCCGCGCCCCCAAGGTGAGCGGCAGCGAAAAGAAAGGCAGGGGGCCTTGGAGGCGACGAGAGGGCCCGAGAAGCTAGAGACGAGGGGGGCGAGGGCCAGGAGACGCAGCCGGCGGGCGCGGGGGCTAGAGGAGGCAAGGGGCCCGACGACGAAAACGCGCAAGAAGGCCACCCCGAGCAGGTAGGCGAGGAGCAGGACAACGCGGGCGCCGATGAGTCACGCGCCGGGCTGGACATGATGGGGCTTGACGCTGACGCAGCGGAGCGGCTCGCCAACGAAAATCCGGGCGCCATCAAGAAGGCCGACGAAGCCAGGAGAGCGATGATGGCACATTGCAAAGGCCAGAACGCCGCGCAGACGCGTGCTTCCGAGGCCCACTCGCCAGTGCTAGTCGCCAGCGCGGCGGAGAATATGAGACCCATGCCCTGGGTAGCTATGGACCTGACCACTGGCGATGATCACGGGGATCCACAAGCTTTCAAGTGCGACGCAATCCGCGCAAAATCCAGGGCACTATCGAGAGCGAAACAGCCCTACAGAAAAAAACAAGCCCACGCGCGCGCGGCCCCCCTTCGACTGCAGACATTCAAGTCGAAAACACTCGAGCCATGCCAGAAGGGATGGGGGACATGCTAGACTAAGGGATGAAACACCTCCTAGTTGCTGTAGAGTTATGTGAAAAGCAAGCCCCCAAAACAAGAAGCAGAAGAAAAATAACAAATAACGAGAGAGAGAGAGAATGGGGAAAAAAAAAAAAAAAAAAAAAAAAAAAAGTGTCATGTTAGCATCCTGATGAGGCCTCAAGCTGGGCCGCGACACCCGCGCGGATAATCTAGACGCGCGAAGGCGTGCATGCGCATTTTGGCGAGCAATTCTGTCACGACTTGCAACGGGTCATGAAAGGAGAGGAAGTATTTATACAGAGACCCACGCGGCCCACAATTAACATTCCCGACATCAAAAGGGCCCTCAGCGTAAAGCGCCCAGGTCAGCATCGGCATTGACGTAATTGAAGGGAGCCGAACGAGCAGATCAGAGGCAAGCGCAGCCCCACTGTCGAGCTACATTCGAAAGTCCAGTTACCAAGATGACTGCTGACAACCGATGGGCGCCCCCGTGGAGCCTGCGACTCGGAAGCCAATGGGGGCGAGTCAGACGAGGGAACAGGAAGCTAACGCGGCCAGACACGAACCACATGAAAGCGGCAATCGGCACGTGCCAACCTGGACCAAACCAGATCACGGCGCCCCCCCACCAGACGCCCCCAGGAATACCGGTGCCAATATGGAGTTCATTCCTGCGCGCAGAGTTCCTCAGGACACGGGCGCCGGTTAAGCGCGCGCGGACAGGGGGGTCAGCGAGATCGAAAGGGGGGATGGGATGGGGGGGCCCGCAGGGGGAGCGCGCAATATCGCCGCTGGATTCACTTGGTTGCCCTGGACATCCAGCTACATCAGTGGATTTGCGGAGCGCGCCTACAACAGGGCCGGTTAAGAATTATAGGGGCATGCGGATCATGCGGAAGTATTGTTGAGATACGGCCAGTTCCCAGTGAGGACATATGCGTGGTTCACCGCGAAGATGGCGGCATGGGATGGCGCGTCGGGGAGCGAGCTCGACCCTGGGCTCACTTTAGAAGCTCGCGGGGAGGAGATGGGGCAATCTAGGAGGCGCGAGATTTATAAAAGAGTTATGGAGGAGGAATGCTGGGCCGCTTCCAGCAAAGCCCGCATAGGGACGAAAAGGACCGATATCAACAAGGGCGACGAGGCCAATCTTGAGTGCCGATCCCGACTGGTGGCCCAGCAGGTTGGTGAAATTCCAAATAAAGAAGCATTGGCAGCCACGCCTCCATTGGAAACGCAAGAACTGCTATTACCTACAGCAGTTACCGAGGGAACATGGCATAACCGAGGTGAGCGCGAGAAAGGACTACGCATGGGGGTTATCAATGTTACGTTGGCATACGTCTACGCCACGGCAAATAAGACCACCATCATGAGGCCACCCCAAGGAGACTCTGCACTGGGCATATTTTGAAAACTACTAAAACCAACGTGCGGCATCTAGGACGCCGCCAGCAATTTGGAAGATAGCCACATGGACGTTGCACGCGATATTTATTCTTGCAACGGGAAAGCCTCACCAAGCGCGTTTAAACATATGGCTCACGGTGCATGGGGGATGTTGGGAAGGCCTAGCGGCCGGCGCCGCCGACCTTGAAGGGGGGCGGCGGCGACGACGGCTGCGGCGGCGGCGGCGGCAGCGGCGACGACGACGATGACGCTGACGCTCCGGAGCCTTTCTTGGGGCTCTCTTGGGAGCCTCTCGGGCTCTGTTAGGGTTTGGGATGGGGCCGGGGCCAGGGCCGAGGCCGAGGCTGGGGCCACGGCTGTGGCTGGGGCCGGGGGCCAGGGGCCAGGGCCGGGGCGCCGGGGCCCGGGCCTGGGCTGCGGCCCCCTGGGCCAGCCCGGGCTGGGCCCGGCCCAGGGCAGGGGGGGCCGGGGCCGGAGCGGGCCAGGGCGAGGGGGGATGGGTGGCGACCCCCCCCGCCGTGCCCCTCCTCCCAGGATCCTTCCAGGGCCCTCCCCATGACCCCCCCGGGGCCCCCCCAAGACCCCCCCGGGGCCCCCCCCCCATGGCCCCCCCAGGACCCCCCCCCGGCGCGGGGAAGGATCTTCTTAAAAGGATAATTGTCAGTGGGATCTGGGAATGCGCGTCTAGCCATGCAGCGCAATCTGCGAATATCATGTTGAGACATCCCCACAGAATGGCCACGAACGGGGTCTTTAAAACACCCTTTGCGGCTCCCCCTAGGGGTGCTGAAACCAGCGCCCCGCCTGAGACATCCGCATAATCTACTCTGGTAGCCAAGGATGTTGAGACGGATAACAATCAAATTGAGACATCCCCACAAAACGGCCGCGAACGGGACCGTGAAATCACCCCTGGCGGTTCCCATTAGGGGTGCTGAAACCAGCGCCCCGCATTTCTGAGTATGAGGTAGTCTGGGTAGGAGTGAGTCTCAGCATGAGTAAGGCCTGAGTAGGAGTAGATCTGAGTATGAGTAGGTCTGAGTATGAGTAAGCTTGTGCCTATTCGCATGGACCTGTCCGCCGTGAATGTCTAGGCGCAAGAGCTTTCGAATATAAACGGGCTTCAGTTGTGACGGTCTGGTCATGAATCTAATTGAGAATGAATTGGAGTGTGAATGAGCCTCAGTATTACGAGCGCGTCTCTGCGCATGAGCCTGGGTCCTCCTGGGGCCTCCTGGGGCCTCCTGAAACCTTTTGGGGCTTCCTGGGGCCTCAGGAGCCTCTTGGGGCCTCCTGGGACCTCCTAGGGAGGATTCGTGCCCCAGGAGAGGCGCAATCTATAGCAACAGACGTACATAAAACATTGCGGATCGGAGCCACAGGAGAAGGGGGCAATCTATAGGAACACACGCAAAACATTAAGGACTCGTGCCCCAGGAGAGGCCCTATAGGAACATAAGTACACAGGAGAAGGACAATATATAGAAACATACGTATGACATCAAGGATTCGTGCTCAAGGTGAGGCCCAATCTATAGGAGCATACGTCAAACACATGGGATTGGAGCCACTTATGTTGCCTTCTGAGGCCGTGCCGAAATGATTGGCGGGGACGCATGCGGACTGTGCCACGGGGACCTTCGGCGGAGCTCCTATGGGGCCACGAAACGTGTGAGGGGTGTGCCGAAATGAGTGGCGGGGACGCATGCGGACTGTGCCACTGGGACCTTCGGCGGAGCTCCTGTGGGGCCACGAAACGCTGTACTGGGGGGGGGAGGCGCATGCGGAATGCGCCACAGGGACCTTCGGTGGCGCTCCCCGTGGGGCCACGAAACGCTGTACTGGGGGGGAGACGCATGCCAACCGCGCCATTGGGACCTTCGGTGGAGCTTCCTATGGGGCAACGAAACGTGTGATGGTGTTGGTGATGCTGTTGATGATGATGATGATGATGATGATGATGATGATGATGATGATGATGATGATGACGATGATGACGATGATGACGATGATGACGACGACGACGATGACGATGATGATGATGATGATGATGATGATGATGATGATGATGATGATGATGATGATGATGATGATGATGGTGGTGGTGGTGGTGGTGATGGTGATGGTGATGGTGATGGTGATGGTGATGGTGATGGTGATGGTGATGATGATGATGATGATGATGATGAGGATGATGATGAGGAGGAGAGGAGGGATGAAGAAGGAGGAGGAAACGCGGGGCGCTGTCTCTTCAAAACGAGGACCCAACACCACAGGATGGTTGGGAATAAAATAAGCTCGACATTCTCAATATACATATATATATATATATGCATACATAAACATTTATATGTGCGTGTGTATATATATACATCTATAAATTATTAACTGCGTGGAGATCCCCATATGTGCATAGATTCGCGTGGACCTGTCCGCCGTGAATGTCTAGGCGCAAGAGCTTTCGAATATAAACGGGCTTCAGTTGTGACGGTCTGGTCATGAATCGAATTGCGAATGTATTGGAGTGTGAATGAGCCTCAGTAGTACGAGCGCGTCTCTGCGCATGAGCTTGGGGCCTCCCGGGGCCTCATGAAACCTACTGGGGCTTCCTGGGGCCTCCAGGACCCTCTTGGGGCCTCGTGGGACCTCCCAGGGGGGCTTCGTGCCCCAGGAGAGGCCCAATCTATAGCAACCGACGTACAGAAAACATTGCGAATTGGAGCCACAGGAGAAGGGCAATCGATAGGAACACACGTAAAGCACAAAGGACTCGTGCCCCAGGAGAGGCCCAACCTATAGGAACATAAGTAAAACATTTAGGATTGTGTTCACAGGAGAAGGACAATCTACAGAAACATAGTACAACGTCAAGGATTCGTGCTCCAGGTGAGGCCCAATCTATAGGAGCATACGTAAAACACATGGGATTGGAGCCACTCCTGTTGCCTTCTGATGCCTCCTGCTCTGGGGGCCTCTCGGGGCCTCCTGTTGCCTTCCGAAGTCTCCTGGCGCTTCCTGTGGCCTCCTGTTGCCTCCTGTGGCTTCCTGAGGCCTCCTGGAGCTTCCTGAGGCCTCCTGGAGCATCTTGGGACATCTTGTGGCCTCTTGAGTCTCTCTGTGGCCTCCAGATGCCTCCTGGGACCTCATGTGGTCCCCAGTGGCCTCCTGGAGCTTGTTGGAGCATCCTGTGGCACCCTGAAGAGAATCTGTGCCCACGAGTCTGGCCACCAAAACAAGCAAACCGAACGAGACATCCTCAAAATCTGGCCCACCTGGGGGGGGGGAATGAGCGCCTCGCTCGAGACATGCTCCAAATCTGCTCCGAACGCGAAGGATGTTGGGCCAGAAAACAGGCAAACCGCTTGAGACATCCCCACAAAACGGCCGCGAACGGGACCGTGTCATACCCCTCGGCGGCTCCCCTTCGGGGCGTGAAAATGAGCGCCTCGCTCGAGACATCCTCCAAATCTGTTCCGAACGCGAAGGATGTTGGGCCAGAAACCCGGCAAACCGTTTTAGACATCCCCACAAAACGGCCGCGAACGGGATCGTGTCGTACCCCTCGGCTGATCCGCTCAAGGCCGTGGAAATGAGCGCCTCGCTCGAGGCATCCTCCAAATCTGCGCCGAAAGCGAAGGATGTTGGGCCAGAAAACAGGCAAACCGTTTGAGACATCCACATAAAACGGCCGCGAACGGGACCGTGTCATACCCCTCGGCGGCTCCCCTTAGGGGTGCTGAAAACAGCGCCCAGCCTGAGACATCCTCACAATCTGCTGTGTGTAGAGTAAGTCAGACAATGAGAAAGCCTGAGTATGAGTAAGTCTGGGTATGAGTGAGTCTCAGCATGAGTAAGTCTGAGTATGAGTAGGTCTGAGTATAAGTAATAATGTGTGTGAGTAAGTATGGGTATGAGTAAGTCTGAGTGTGAGTCAGTCTGTGTATGAGTAAGTCTGGGTATGAAGAGGAGAGGGGAGGAGAAGGAGAAGGAGAAGGAGGAGTAGGAGGCGTCAGAGTAATAACAAGAACCCATCTTAGGATATGGGGAATAAAACAAATAACAACAAAACAAAATTACCCTGGCGACGTACCCAACCCTTGCGCAATGCGGGGCAGAAGTAGCTTGGGAGATTTGACGAGAAGGCGGCGACGTGACATGGACGCATATACTTCTGCGAGCGGCATTCGGAAAGTTCGCAGGTCCCCAACCAAGAGGAAAACGATGAGTAACTAAGTGAACACCTGAGTCACTAAGGAAGACGCGAGGTCCAGAAAGAGACTATAGGGCAAGGGGCTTGAAACGTCGGCGGGGAAGAGCAACATGACGTGGCAACCCAGGGGCGGCGTGGCCCCGCTCAGGTCCGCGCAGTGCTTCACTCCGCTGGACCCACCAGCAGCCTTCGAAAGTGGCGAGCCCACCAGCAGCCGTCGGAAGTGGCAACAGTTTCGCAGATCGCAGCCCCCCAGGGACGGCGAGGTCTCGCTCGGGTCTGCGCGGTGCCTCACTCCGCTGGATCCGCAGCAGCATTCGAAAATGGCGACAGTTGCGCAGATCGCAGCCCCCCAGGGACGGCGAGGTCTCGCTCAGGTCTGCGCGGTGCCTCATTCCGCCGAACCCACCGCCAGCCCTCGAAAGTGGCGACAGTTGCGCAGATCGAAGCACCCCAAGGACGGCGAGGTCTCGCTCAAGTCCGGTGCCTCATTCCGCTGGACACACCAGCAGCTTTCGAAAGTGGCGACAGTTGCGCAGATCGCAGCCCACCAGGGACGGCGATGTCTCGCTCGGGTCTGCGCGGTGCCTCACTCCGCTGGACCCGCCAGCAGCCGTCGGAAGCGGCGACAGTTTCGCAGATCGCAGTCTCCAGGGACGGCGAGGTGTCGCGCAGGTCTGCGCGGTGCCTCACCCCGCTGGACCCACTAGCGGCCCTCGAAAGTGGCGACAGTTGCGCAGATCGCAGCCCTCCAGGGACGGCGAGGTCTCGCTCAGGTCTGCGCGGTGCCTCACTCCGCTGGACTCACCAGCAGCCCTCGAAAGCGGCGACAGTTGCGCAGATCGCAGCCCCCCAGGGACGGCGAGGTCTCGCTCAGGTCTGCGCGGTGCCTCAATCCGCCGGACCCACCGCCAGCCGTCGGAAGTGGCGACAGTTGCGCAGATCGCAGCCCCCCAGGGACGGCGAGGCCTCGCTTAGGTCTGCGCGGTGCCTCATTCCGCTGGGCCCGCCAGCAGCCCTCGAAAGTGGCGACAACTTCGCAGATCGATCGCAGCCCCTCACCCCCTCAGGGACGGCGAGATCTCGCGGGAGAGGAGGCGGGAGGCGGGAGGCAGGACGCGACCGCAGTGCTCTATTCAAAACGATTGCCCAACCAAGGAGGGTTGAGAACTATGCGCGCACACTCTCTTCATCAACAATCATCAGTTTCCAAGAAGCCCTTGCAAACAACCCCGCGAGGGCCCCCTCCCTCCCTCCTCCCTCTAGGCGGCGGGCCTGGGGGGGGAGGGAAGTGAGAAGGGGTGGACCCTCTCAGAAGGCTCAGAAGTCCTCTGGCCTTCTGAGAAGATGCGCGAGAGCCTCTGAGAAGTCCTGCCGCCTCCCTCGCTCGCCGCCGAAGGGCTTCTTAGAAGGCAGGGGCTTCTTAGAAGCCCCCGAAGGCTACTAAGAAGCCTTCTTAAGAAGCCCCCTGCCTTCTTTTAAAGCCATCCCCCCTCGACGGAAGATCCGACGTCGTGATTTTTCGCGATGTTGGCCAAGAGGTCTGGAGACCTCTCCTGGGGCCGGTTTTTCATGCCGAGTCGTTTCCTGGCGGTCCCGGGGCCCGTTGAGGGCCCCCCAGGAGCCGAAAACGGCGTAACATCTCCGCCTTGATTTTTTCACGACGTCGGAGATCGTCGTCGGCGGCGGCGTCGGCGGCGGCGGCGTCCGCGGCGGCGGCGACGGCGGCCGGCGGCGCCTCCAGCCGCCGCCGCCGCGGGCGAGGCCGCCGCGGAGCCGCCAGGGGTGCAGCCCGTCGGCCACGGGGCGACGACGGCGTTGACGACGACGACGACGACGACGACGACGACGACGACGACGACGACGACGACGAGGATGACGACGGCGACGACGACGACGACGACGACAACGGAGACGATGACAACGGTGACGACGACGATGACTACGACGATGACGACGACGACGGTGACGACGACTCAACGACGACGACGACGGCGACGGCGACGACGTCGGCGACCCGACGGTAACGAGAATGACGACGCCGACGACGATGACGACGCCGACGGCGACAACGACGACGACGACGACGACGACGACGGCGGCGACGACGCCGACGACGTCCCAGGCAAGCGGCGAACGTCCTGCTCCTCATTCGCCTCCTCCTCCGACTCCGACTCCGCCGCCTCCTCCTGACCCGCAGCCCCTCCGGCCCGAGGATACGGAGGTTTATTGTGAATCCGCGTAGCGCGTCACTGTGCTGGGCCTCCCAGCAGGCCTCGAAAGTGGCGACAGTTTCACAGATCGCAGCCCCCCAGGAATGGCGAGGTCTAATTTGGGTCTGCGTGTGGCCTCACTGTGATGGGCCCCCAGCAGGCCCCGAAAGTGGCGACAGTTTCACAGATCGCAGCCCCCCAGGGATGGCGAGGTCTAATTTGGGTCCACGCGTGGCGTCACTGTGCTGGGCCCCCAGCAGGCCTCGAAAGTGGAGACAGTTTCACAGATCGCAGCCCCCCGCAGGCAAGACAGGAGGAGGCAGGCAGGAGGCAGGATGGAGGCGGGAGGAGACGCGCGAGCAGTGCTCTATCCAAAACGAATACCCAACCAAGGAGGGTTGGGAATAAAGCAGGAAGCAGGACGCAGGAGGAGGGAGGGAGGCGGGAGGAAGGAAGGTGGAGACCACAGTCCCTTATTCAAAACGAATACCCAACCAAGGAGGGTCGGGAAAAACAGACAAACCAAAAACAAATGACAAAAAGGCAAAACAAAGAACAAAACCAAACAAAAACAAAACAAATAGCAAAAACAAACAAACAAACACCAACTGCGCCGCCCCTCGCCGCGCCAGCCGGCTCGAGCTGGCGCCCCTGCGCCCTCGGGCGTGGCGAGGGCCGGGGGCCGGGCGGGAGCCGGCGGCCCTCGCCCGCGGGCGGGCGCTGCCAGGACGAGTCCGCGGGCAGGGGTGAGCGAGGCGTGGGCTGCGGGTCGGCGGTCCACCGTCACCACCATAAGCTGGAGGGGGAGGGGGTCCTCCTCCTCCTCCTCCTCCTCCTCCTCCTCCTCCTCCACCTCCTCCACCTCCTCCTCTCCTCCCTCCTCCTCCTCCTCCTCCTCCTCCTTCCCCCCTCCAACTTATGGTGGTGGTGGTGGAAAACATTCCCATCAGGCTGCGGGTCTGTGGTCCAGGTTCGGTCGGCACGTCGGCATCGATTCACAGGAGGAACAAGAAGCACACGGACACAATTCATCGTCGACTCCCAAGAACATGTGGGAAAACATGGGAAGTTGGGGGGAAGACGAAAACCCAGAAAATGTTGGAAAATATGGGGAATCCTGTTATTTGTGTGTATTTATTTGTGTGTCCCAGGGCCCCTTCAGATTAACCGATCCCCATCCCCCAGCCCCATCCGCTTCGAGACCCCCACCAACTTGCCACCCCAGTTGGGGAAGCACCCCTCGAGACCCGAAGGGAACGGCCTATGTCCCCATCCAGGGGGGCAGCTTGGGGCCCAGGCCACGCCGCCGGGGATGGGGAGCGGTTGAGCGTAATACTCGGGTCCACACGCGTCAGTCCACACAGTGTTGCCGTCCTCTGTTCATCTTCTGTCTCTCTCTCTCTCTCTCTCTCGCTTTCTCCCCGGGCCTTCCCCCCTCGTTCCTCTCTCTCTCTCTCTCTCGCCCGTTTGTGCTTCCGCCTCGCTGCCCTCCCGTGTCAGTCGGGGCGCGGCGCTCCGGCGCCACCCTGCACGGCCCCCGCGGCTCTTTCGGGGGGGCACGCCGGCCCCGAGGATGAGCGCACCTCCTGCGCCGGCGGCGCTGCCCAGCACCGGGCATTCCGGAAGTATTCGGGGCTGGCGGGTCGGGGGCGGGTTGGGGTTTGAGGCGGCGGGGGTGGGAGAGATCGATGGCTCAAGCTAGGCGCGCTCGCGCCAGATCAGTCATCCTGCCTCACCCCCGCCCGTTCCTTCCCCCCCCCCCCTCCCCCCTCGCAAGCAGAAACAGACTCTGCACAGAGTCTGGGGAGATCGATTTCGAAAGCGCCCGCGTCCTCGAGGACCTCAACGACCTGGCCAGTAACTCGGGGACCTGCCCCCTTTGCGCCTGACAATCGCCTTGCTGTTCACAACAACCTCTTCAGACTCAAGCCATCCCCCATCCTCAGAGATGTTGCTCAGCCCGCAGTGCGCACCAGTGAGCACAACAGACGTGGTGCCCCACTGAAACTGAGGCTTATCCTCTTCATTGCACCAGCCCAAGACCATCTGCTCAAAGTCGGCTGTGGCCTTGAATTCGTCCTGATCGCCGGAGACCTCGCCACGCAGCTGCGTCATGCCCTGGTCGACCTCGCCCTCGCTGTTGGAAAGACGCGCCCTAGTTTGGCCCGCTTGTTTCCCAGTTAGGGCCGGACTTGCCTAGTTAGGGCGTACATCCGAGCACAGTAAATGACTACCACCACCAAGATCGAGAATAATATACGATGCGATTTGGTGCAGTTTTGCTCTGATGAAAAGCCCGCAGCCCCCTCCCGCTGCCAACGGCAACCGGGCTGCCCCCTCTCTTAAGGACCGAAACAGAATTCATCAAAGCACGCGCGGTGGTGGTGTATAAAATTTTGGTACCAAGAGGAGCGATTTTTATACACCACCACCAAGAAGTGCTGTTTCTGCTTCAGGAACTCCCCATGCCGCGGCGCCTGCGAGCTGCGCCGCGCTCCTCTGCGCCGTGGCATCGCAGCGTCGTCTGGCATGACCCTGCCCCTAACCCTTTTTGCGGTAAATTACTGTTGCGGGCGGTGGTGGTGCATAAGAATTGGCCTCGCAGTACTATTATGAGCCTCCAGCACGTGATTGGTTTATCACCTAGAGTCAAGATCCACAAACAAGGAACAGCTAGGGTCCGGAAGGGGCTCGCTGTTCCTTAGGCCCGTTCATGGTTATTTCTCTAGCGCTCATCTTGCATCCAGGCGCTTTGGGAGTCCAAGAGTGGTTTCATTTTTTATCGATCGCTGGAACAAAGATATTTCCACAGGGGGAAGCCTTTAGCCATACAGATGGCGGGGGGAGACTTTTGAGAGGGGGAAACAAAACTTTCCTATCATTTATTTTCCCTGCCCTTCCTGTCTCGCTGCTGGAGCAGAGGAGGGGAGTATCAGGCGTAAGTGTAGGTACGCTTCTGTTTTCGTGCGGTCCACTTTTGCATCCACAGCGGCGCCCGGAAATCACGCGAAATGGTGCATACAGGCCGTAGGCTTCGGATTGTTGGCGAAAGGTGAGAGGGAATCACGCCGCAGGCTGCACCCGATATGGAACTTACTGACTTTTGTTCCCGTGCGCGTGCGTTTGGGATGGCCCACGCCTCGCCCTCGGTCAGTCTCCAGTTAACGACGAGTGAGCTTCTATTTCTTTTCGGCGACTCTTTACCCGAGGACCGCGCTGCGAAGTCCCCCTCGCAGCTCGCGGGCCCCCCACACGGATGGCTCGAACGAAGGCGGACGTGCGGAAGGCCGTGGAGAGCAATCAGACCAAAGGCGGGGAGGGCAGATTGCTACCGCAAGCTTGTCGTTCGAGTTGAGTCTGCATGGCCAACCACACCCATCTGGATTTGTTTTCGGGCGAACGCTCCCCACCCACGCGAGGCACTCTCGAAGCGGGCTAGCCCATCCACCAGGCGGAGATACGAGGTCGGGCGACAGGCGGGTAGCAAGAAGGAGTGAGAGGAAGAGGTGGAGATACACATATATATATATATATAGAGAGAGAGAGAGAGAGAGAAAAAAAAAAAAAAAAAAAAAAAAAAAAAAAAAACGCTTCTCACATTTCCACAGCTGGCGCGTTCACATCAACGCCGTCACGCCCGGCACGTTGCCTACATGACGAGTCTTCACGCTTTGCGCATCCCCACCAGCCCATTCAGAAACCCAGCCCGTGGGAGCTGACTGCAAAAGTGTCGAAGAGACACATATATTGAAACAACGCGGGCAACAAGGGTGAACAGAGAGATCTCTGGAGCAAGGGGGTGGCGTTGGAGGTCCTGTTCGGACCATCTCTGGGGCCCGCGTGGGGGCGAGGGAAGGAGGAGGAGGAGAAGGAGGAGGAGGAGGAGAAGGAGGAGGAAGACGACGACGATGGCGACGACGACGACGGCGACCACGACGACGAGGAAGAGAAGGGGAAGGAACAAGAAAACCATAAGGGCAAGGACGAGGAGGATGACGAGGAGGAGAAGGAGGAGGAGGAGGAGGAGGAGGACAGCGAGGACGAGGACAGAGCCCTCAAAATCGCCACTTGGAACCCTCTTGGGGCTCTTTGGGGGGATCTTGGAGTCCCCTTGAGGATCTTTTGGGAGGTCTTCGGGCCCTCTTGGGGCTCTCTTGCGGGCCTGTTGGGAGCCCTGGAGGACCTCTTGGGGCTATCGTGGAGGGCGTCTGTGAAAAGAGAGAGGTCCTAACGTTTGGTACTCCTTTTCTAGGGCCCTCGAAATCGCCCCTTGGGGGCCTCTTGGGGCGCTCTTGGGGCGATCTTGGTCGCTCTTGAGGCCGTTGTGGGGGCCTCTTGGCCCCACCTTGGTGCTCTCTTGGGTAATCTTGGGGCCATATTCAGGCCTCAAACGCGCATCGGAATCGAAAAAGCGAGAAGGCCAAAATCATTGATTTTATTGTGGCTGTTGAAGGATGTTGGCCTCTTTGGGGGGTCTGATGAGGGCTCCGGGAGCACTTCGAGACGCCTTGCGGCCTTTCGTCGGGTCTCTTGGAGGCATGCCAGAAGCTATCTTGAACCATCGTCGGCTATCTTGAGCCGCCTTGGACGCCATCTTGGAGTATAGGGGCCCTCTTGGGGCCATCTTGGGCGAACAAAGGCCCCCTGACAACTCGCGACCCCCCCGCAAAAAGAAGTATCAGGGAGGGGGAGGGGGAGGGTACCCCTCCCCGAAGGGAAGACGGCTTCTGGAAGAGGATAGGACGATTTCGCTAGACCACCATAGCCCAAAGAGTTGGTGGGATTAGAATGTCGCCCCGTCCCAGTCGACCATCAGCGTTCTTGTCATCCTGTTTCCGTGAGTAGATCGGGGCCTGTTCCATCTTGCGCCACGCAGAGGTCGTCGCGATGTTCCAGCTATTGTTGTAGATGTGTGGCTTGGATCTCAGATGGCGGTCACTTGCTGTCAACTCCTTGCGGCGCATTCTCAGTAGCTTGTTCCGAGGGCTCTGTGATGTTGTAGTATGCCGTCTTATCACAGTCACTATGAGAATTGACGTGCGTACATATGTTTTGATTACAAGGGTAAGGAGAAGGGGGATGAACCACTGGACATGTAAGGTCGTGTGTCAAGTCCTTCATGACATCTTGCGCGCCACCCCAGCCGCAGATAACGCGGTTACGTGATAGCATTCAGGGCCGCAGCTGCAAACGCGTATCAAGCACAGTGTGAACGTCGGGAAGAAAGTGCGGGAGAATCCAGCGGCCTTCGGCCCGTTCCGCCACCGTGCCTGGGCTGTGGGCCAGATGCCTCCTGGATAAATGTTGCGGTCTCTTGGGGTGTATCTCGGGGTCCTCTTGGAGGCTTTCCGGGGGAATACTATCTGTCGACGACTTCTGGGAGGCCTCTCGAAGATACTCTGGCGGCCTCTTAACCCCATGCCCACGATAATAATGTTACCCCCCCCCTTAAGTCGTTAGAGTTTTTTATCGTCGATCAATAAGAGTTTGGTCGGGGGCGCGGGGCGCGGAGGCCAAACTTCATTATCACCTCGGAACGTTATGTTGAGATAGCAAGATCAAGTTATGTTGAAATAGCAACATCAAGCGAAGCGATCACACTTTTTTCAGGATGTCTCAAGCGAAACCAAGAATTTTGGCGTTTGTGGGGGGGCCAGCCGTGCCGGGGCCCTCGTTGAAGGTCTTGCGGCCCACTCGGGGCCTTGTTGGCACATCTCGGGGCTTTCTCACCTCTGGCAGCATCATGCGCTACGCCCCCGAATGCATGCGAGAAGCCAAGTCCTTGAGGCCCCTGGCCCTCTGAAAGAGTATGCACTAATACCCACTACAGAGAACTCGAAGGGGCCTGAGGACACTCCAGTCAGTGCCGACGGCACGCTAGCGGACTCGATGGGGTTATTTGGGTGGGGGTGCGGGGGTTGGATCACGAAAGCGTATTGGCAGCGATGGAGTTCCCTGGCCATTGGCGTGCATGCCAGGAACGTTTACGAGTCCGCCTCCCTTCGCTAAACCGTTCCCAAGTTTATTTCAAGGTAGTAGGGTGCCCAGAAACGCCTCGGATATTGTAGTGGCCTTCGGCCAGTGCCGCCGATCCGGGTCGCTTGGGGTGCCTCCCAGGCTGGGCGGCGACACTTCGCCGACAGGCACGCACGCACGCGCTCGCAGACACTACGCGCACACACGCACACACACACACGCACACACAAACGCACACACACACACACACATACACGCACATACACACACACACACACACACACACACACACACACACACACACACACGCACGCGCGCACCCACCCACCCACCCACCCACCCACCCACCCACACACACACACGCCCACGCACGCACGCACGCACGCACGCACGCACACACACACACACACACAGACACACACACACACACAGACACACACACACACACATACACACACACATACACACATACACATACACGTACACATACACATACACATACACATACACACACTACTACACACACAGACACGCACACCACATTTACACACGCGCGCCACCTTCGCAGGCACATATACACGCACACGCCGGCAACACACACACACACACACACACCACGCACACCGCACAAACACACACACGCACCTCACAACAGACACGCAACTCACCGCCACCTTCGTCTTCCCCCCCATTGTTCTCCGTTTTCTGCTTTTGCCCCGTTCCACTTCTCTCTCCCTCTTTCCCCGATTCCCTTCTCGCGTACACGGACAAACATTACCCCGCGCACACGCGCACGCACCCCCTTTCCCCTCCTATCCTGGCAGAGCTCCCCCGGCAACCCCCGCGGAGGTTGAAGCTCAGCCTCGAGGTTGTAGCTGAGGCTGCTTCAAACTCACACGCCACGGAACCTCCCCTTCCCCTCCCCCACGCCATCGGAACCCACGCCGCCGGACCCCACCCCCGTCTTCCCCAAATTCCCTTTGTCCACAGGCATTTGATTCTACCAATCAGTAAGGTACGTCTAGACGCGTGACCATTATTGGTACGATACCTGCGCGCCCCCGGAGACGCGATGACGACCGCCCCGATCAGCGCGGTCGCATCGGGGCACACACCTGCGTCGCACAGTCCTCCGGGCGCACGTCGTCACGCGCGACCGCTTGCCGCGAGGTCGGCGGAAGCCTCGCGGCGGAGGCCTTGGCGACGGCAGGGGGGAGCGAACGCCAGGCCCCCGCAGAGGAAGCTCGATGCGGGCCTTTTGTCCCCGGGTTTCCCCGAGTTGCTTTTGTGCGGCCAGGCGTCCGAGCTGCGCTCGTAGGTGCTGCCTTCGCGCCGTCCGCACGCCGAGCCCCCTTTTCCTCGGGGCCTCGCTCCGGTTATGTTTTTGTTTGCTTGCGGCTTCTCGCGGGTGCGATGTATCGCTGGCAGCATCGTTACTGCCCCCATCCGCCACCGTGCTCCCTGGCATCCTGCTCGCCTCGATCTCGCTTTCTCCTCGGCTCTCCGTTGTCCAACCTCTCCATGTCGTGCTTGTGAGACTCTCTCGACTGCCGTCCCCATTCGTGCCTTTTCCAGAGAGGAGGTTCTGACAAACGGGCAAAGGGCAGGGAAGCCCACGCGGAAGGGCAAGACTTGTAAGAAAAAAAAGGGCGGCGACAACGAGAAGGCGCGCCCCAGAGAGAGAGAGAGAGAGAGACAGAGAGAGAGAGAGAACGAAAGAAAGAGAGAGAAAGAGAGGGAGAGGGAGAGAGAGAAAGAGAGCGCATGTGAGAAGGGAAGGCGCTGTTTCTGTGGCGGTGGTAGCGACGGAGGAGGTTGCTTCTGAGGCCAGAACAACGGCGAAGAGAAAGATGCGGGACATACATTTCGATGCGCCGCCTCTCCAAATCGACAATCGTCGATGGCACCAGGTCTGGGAAGCTCGTTTCGCCATCGCGCCCATCATTTGGCCAGCCTCACAAATACGGAATTTCGTTCCAGCTGGTGCCCCCCTCCCGGCAAGCTCCGACCTAGGCACACTTTAAGTTATGCGCATTGGTTCGAAGAGATGTGCCCCAACGCTGTCATTGCACGCCAGTGTATATACGGTTGGAGTGCAGCAACAGGGTCAGCAGACGTGACTTCAAGCTTTCACCATGTCAATGCCATCAGTGGCTTGTGTTAGACAAAACCTTCGCTCACGCAGGATACCCTCTAACGCTTGGTGGCTGTGAAGAGTGTGGCATGTTTGACGTCACGCTTCTTGCACCATGACCCCTTCATCTCTACTGTGGGTCAGGGCTGGTCACTTGTTGTGGCGGCACATCTGATGATCTGAGTCGTTCGTTCATGGACAGCTCCCTGCAAAGATAAGTGCAGGCTGTTGCCGTGTGGCTCAAGCCATGTCGGCTCAAGCTACGTGGCGCGGACTTGGCAACGACACTCTCAGTGCATCCGCTGTCCACTCCGACGGCGACCGCGCGGACAATTGCCTCTTCAGCTGACCGGCTTGCACCTCCGGGGAGGCCCTCTTGAGGGCATCCAGCTCAGCGTGTCCGCGCGTCCAGCAGCAGCAGCAGCTTCTAATCAAGCGGAGTGGGCATGGCAAGCCGGTCGCAGCTCCACCAACCAAATGCGCCCCAGACTTAATTTGGGGGCTGGTATCGCTTGGGGCGGAAATTGGGCAGTGGCTCGTTCGGGGACGCCTTCTTGGTCGCCCATGCGCGCACCGGCGAGGAGTTTGCTGTCAAGCTTGAGAGTGTGAAAGCTAAACGCCCCATGATGATGTACGAAGCTCGAGTGCTCGGGCATCTACAAGGGATGTCCAGGATCCCCTATGTACACTATTGCGGCGTGGACGGTGATTACATTGTCATGGTGATGGACCTTCTTGGGCCGTCTCTAGAGGACATGTTCAAACAATTCGATCGCAAGTTCAGCCTTAAGACTGTGCTCATGATTGCTGTTCAGATGCTCTACAGAATCGAGCATCACCACACAAGGGGCTTCATCCATACAGACATCAAGCCCAGCAACTTCCTCATCGGTACAGTATCAAGCCCAGCCCAACGTCAAGCCCAGCCCAGCCCAGCGTCTTCCATAGAGGCGTCCTCCATCGATGTGTACATGATCGACTTCGGCCTCGCCAAGGTGTATCGTGACCCGGAGACGCAGCGGCATATACCCTACAGCGAGGGCATGTGTTTTTTGGGGTTCATACCGCTACTGTTCCATCAACACACATATTGGTATTGAGCAGAGCCGCCGTGACGACCTCCAGGCCATAGGCTACACACTCATGCACCTCATACGTGGGCAGCTTCCATGGCAGGGCATCCAAGCTGGCACGAGCGAGGAGAAGGACAGGATGATCATGGAGTGCAAGAAGTCCACGCCCATCGAGACGCTCTGCAACAGCTATCCGGAGACCTTTGCCGTGCACTTCGGCGGGAGGTTGTTGTTGTAGCCCAGTGCCAGCTGCAGGCTGTGGGCAACCTCCCCATGCCGCGCATGGGCCAGAGGCGCGCGTGGTAGGGTAAAATGGGAACAATTCTGCACCAGAGTGCGGAGCCCGCCCAGGCTCCCGTGCGGCACCGCCTCCATCGTGTCCCCGCCCCAACCGTGGGGGCAGGGAGGGCCAGGGCCTGGGAGTGAAAAGGAAAAAACATAGGTAGCCGTATCATTCAGCCTCGCCCTCACGAGGAAGTGCACCAAGCAATGACAATTTAAATGAACGTGGCCAGCAACTTGCCCAGCATTCCAAGCCCCACCTCCAAGGCGAGAGGCGCTGGCACGACCAAAGCACACCTACCCCGAGGGCGCGTAACGAGGGATACAGCCGTTGGCGATCCGCGTGCCATTCTATGCAATACCAAGGGTGACACAAGTGCGTGCACAATAAAGGCGGACAAGAGCCGAGCTCCGCAGCGGACAGCAGTCGACACTGTGAAGTCGGCAGGGCCTGCTCCCAAAAAAGATGGAAGCGAAGAAGAGGCATCAACGATGCGTGCGATGGAAACCTAAGTCAGAGAAAGTGGTACAGGAGGGAACGCTTCAAAAGACACGGCTGTATGCGCCCCTTTGGCCAGCAAGAATTCCACGCAGAGGAGAGGAAGAAAGACGACGACGGCGACGACGACGACAAGGAGGGAGGCACACCTTGCTGGCCAGACACGCCGGATGCTAGCCCATAGAGGGCCAGATGGCATGGGTGGACAGGTGAGATTATTGAATGGCCTCCAGCCAGTGTCGCCGATCCGAGGCGTTCCAGATGCTGGTGGTTGACACGAAGACGACGGCGACGACGACGACGATGACGGCCTCGACGCCGACAACGGACGACTTACGACTAACGCGAGGAGGGAGGCGGGAGGCGGGAGGCGGGAGGAGGGGGAGCCAGGAGGGAGGAGTAAGGAGGGAGGAGGGAGAAAGGAGGATAGGGAGGATGGGGAGGAGGCGGAGGAGGAGGAGGAGGACAAGGTGGAGGAGGAGGAGCAGCAGGAAGATCAGGATGAGGAGGGAGGAGGGAGGAGGATGATGAGAACGAGCATGAGGACGAGGATGAGGACGAGGATGATGATGATGATGATGATGATGATGATGATGATGATGATGATGATGATGATGATGATGATGATGATGCTGCTGCTGCTGCTGCTGCTGATGATGATGATGATGATGATGATGATGATGATGATGATGATGATGATGATGATGATGATGATGGTGATGGTGATGGTGATGGTGATGCTGATGGTGGTGGTGGTGGTGGAGTTGATGATGCTGATGCTGCTGATGATGATGATGGTGGTGGTGGTGCGGAGAAGGAGGATGAGGAGAAGCAGCAAGGAATAATAGGATGATGGTTTTGCTGACGATGATGATGATGATGATGATGATGATGATGATGATGATGATGGTGATGATGTGATGATGATGATGATGATGATGATGATGATGATGATGATGATGATGATGATGGTGGTGGTGGTGGTGATGGTGATGGTGATGGTAATGGTAATGGTGATGGTGATGGTGATGGTGATGATGATGATGATGATGATGATGATGGTGGTTGGTGATGGTGATGGTGATGGTGGGATGATGATGATGATGATGATGATGATGATGATGATGATGATGATGATGGTCATAATGGTCATAATGCTGGGGGTGGTGATGATACTGATGATGAGGAGGAGGAGGAGGAAAAGGAGGAGGAGGAGGAAAAAAGAAAACGAGGAGGAGGAAGGAGGAGGAGGAGGAGGAGGAGGAGGAGGAGGAGCGGGAGGAGGAGGAGGAGGAGGAGGAGGAGGAGGAAGAGGAGAAGGACGAGGAGGAGGAGGAAGAGGAGGAGGAGGAGGAGGAGGAGGAGGAGGAGGAGGAGGAGGAACAGGTGTAGGAGAAGGAGGAGGAGGAGGAGGAAGAAGGAGGAGGCTGGGACCGGGATCGAGAGCCAGGACCAGTGGCTGGGGTCGAGATCTCGAGCATTGACCGGCCCCGGCTGAGAGCCTGGACGGGGACCGAAAGCCCTAGCTGGCCGGCCCCGGCCCCCGGCCCCCGACCGACCCCGCCCCCGGTGGCCCTGGGGCCAGTCCCGGCCTTGGCCCCGGCTCCCGGTCCCGGCACCGCCCCTGGCCCCGGCCCCGGCCCCGGCGCTGGGCCCGGCGCCGCTCCCGGCGCCGCCCCCCCCCCCCCTTGCACTCTCCCCAACCCGGCTCCCGAGCACTGAATGGCGTCGCGAATGGCGTCCTCCCCGGATGAGGCCCCCTTCAGACGGCGAGGGACGGCGAAGATTACGCCGTCCTTCAGCTCGCCCGCCACGCAGTGCTTGCGGAAGGGTGCCAGATGCATGTCGATTGCGCTGGCGCCGCAGCCTGCGCGTCGGACCCTCGGGCCGCCTCGAGCCCGTACCACCCTCGGGCCCACTGGTAGGCGCAGGTCCACGACAAGCTGGGCGGAGTGGTTGTCCATAAAGTGCCCGCCCACTGCAGCGCCACTGATGTGGTGGACGGGCTGCTGACTCGCGATCAGTGGCTTGGCAACAAGGCGGCTGCCAGATATGCTCGTTGCAGGGCCGAGCTGCACCGCAGCTCGGAGCAGGATCGTCTCGTGATCCACGGCTGTCACGAGGTGGCCAGAGAAGTACCGATGTTCTCGGCGCGGCAGGAGGCCTCCATTGCCGACGAGAGGCTGTTCGACCAAGTTCATCTCTCTTGGCTCCAGCACGTGGACCTCGGAGAGTTCCTCCCAGCGGAGGCCAACGGCCCGAGCCGCCCTCTGCAGGCGTGCGGCGGTCCTCCGGACGTGGGCGGCATGGCCGCCCCTGGTTGCGGTGCGGATGCCGGCGCTCTGGAGGGCGTCAGGCCGTGGCATGCTGGCGGCCACTCGTGCCTCGAAGCGCCGATCGAAGGCTCTGATGGAGCCCTGGGCGGATCTATAGTTTGTTGCACCACGTATGGATCCGGCGGCCACCCTGGAGCGAGGGGGGGTCGCAGTGCTCTCGCGTCGGCTTGCCCTGGCGCCCGCACGGGCGGCCGTGAACGGCAATTGGCTTGGATCTGCGCGGGAAGCACCCATCACGTGGCGATGGGGTGTCGGCCCAACGGCTTGCCTCTCGGATTCGAATGGGGAATTCATGGCCACCAAGCTTGGGCTCCCAGAGGTTCCCCCTCTCGGCCCAGCCCCTCCCCTGGCTTCGGTAGGTCGGCCTGACCTTGTCCGAGGCCTCGCCCTGTTTGGCTTCTCCTCCCGCGCCGAGGCCGTGAGCCTAGGGGCGCGGGTGCTTGAAAGGAGGAAGCGGGCGGGCTTTTTTCGGACGGTTTTGACGACGTGGAGGCGGGGTAGGTTTTGTTTATGTTTGATGCATGGTTAACTTGGTTTGCAGACTCTGCAGGTGGCGGTGCTCCTCGTCCTCCTCCTCCTCCTCCTCGTCATCATCATCATCCTCACCATCAGCATCTTCATCATCATCAGCAGCATCAGCATCAGCATCAGCATCAGCATCAGCATCATCATCATCATCATCATCATCATCATCATCATCATCATCATCGTCATCGTCATCAGCATCAGCATCAGCATCAGCATATTCATCATCATCATCATCATCATCATCATCATCATCATCATCATCATCATCATCATCATCATCATCATCATCATCATCATCATCATCATCATCATCATCATCATCATCATCATCATCATCATCATCATCATTATTTGATCCTCCTGCTCATCCTCTTTTCTTCTTGTTCACCCTCAACCCTCCTCCTCTTCCTCCGCCGCAGCTCCCCTTTTTCCGATTGCACATAACACGATGAAGTCATTCTGGGAGTTCCAGCTCCGCTATGACACGCGTCCGCGGATAGAGAGCAAGTCAGCGCAATAGGAAGGGATGGGTTGGAGGTGCCTGGTGTCAGATATGGCGCGAGCGCACCAGGCTTGCCCTATTTCCCTCTCTCCTCTCCTCTGGCCGTGCAATGGCTCTGTCGCCGTGCGCCATTCGTCCGCCGCTGACTATTTTGCCATCCCCCCTCGTCCTCCCTCACCGCTCTCCTCGTCCTGGCCCGGGTCCTCCAGGAGGGAAAAACACACAGACACAATTCATCATCGATTCCCAGGAACATATGCGAAACTATGGGAAGTGGGGGGGAAGACAGCAGCCCAGAAAATATGTGAAAATGTGGGGAATCTTGGGATTGTATTTGAAACATATGTGAAAATATGTGAAAATATGAAAATATGTAAAAGGTGTGTATTTGTCTGGGTTTGTGGGCCCCTTTAGTCCTCGTCTTCCTCCTGCTCCTCGCGACCTGCTCCACGGCAGCTGCGGTGTACGGGGCGACCTGCCGCCAGGAGAGCTCGACCCCGCCGCAGGGCAGAGGTGACCCAGCGCAGTACGAGGGCTCCACCGAGGCCTTCCCCGACGGCCCGCGCCGATGAGCAGGGGAGGGAGGAGGAGGAGGAGGAGGAGGAGGAGGAGGAGGAGGAGGAGGAGGGCAGGGAGGAGGAGGAGGAGGAGGAACAGGAGGA
>CAUYUJ010001509.1:0-27500 GCA_963575745.1 Prorocentrum cordatum | reverse complement strand
AGCTCGCAGGGCGCGGCGTGTCGCCAGGGCCGCCGCCGCGACATACTCTGAGCAGAAGTTCCTGACCGTATCCCGTCCCATCCTCTCGCCTTGTGGCGCCTCCCTGTGCGGAGGGGGAGGGGGGCGGTCGGCTGGGGGATCCCCCCTCTCGGGACCCCTCGCTAGTACTACTCTGCGCCCCGATTGTAGTCTTCCATCCGCCCGCCACGACCTCCCATTCTCAGCCCTGGGGAGTGTAGGGAGGGGGAGAGGGTGGGGGGGGAAGGGAGAGGTGGGGGGGAGGGAGGGGGCGGGGGAGGGGGGAGGGGGGAGGGGGTGGGCCAAGCTAGGTGCGCTCGCATTATGTCTGGCGTCCTACCCCTCCCTCCCATCCCTTACCATGGCAAAGATATCTTCTCGATTTGCACAGTCGGATGTCGAGCAGGGCAATGATTGCGAGAGGGTACGCGATGCATGGTAGAGCATGGCAAGGCATGGCGTAGAAGAGCACGGCAGAGCGTAGCATGCCATAGCATGGCGTGGCATTGCGCAGTGAAGCATTCCATCACAAAGAATTGCAACGCAAAGCATGACATCGAACAGCGGCGCAGAACACAACACCCCACAGCATGTCATGGCATGGCGCCAGGTTCCTTGGAGGGTAAGTGTATCGTCTTCGAGAGGTCTGGGCCGGTCTGGAGTCGTGGTTCCGTGTCTAGCTCCTTGGGTTCCCCGAAAAGCTCCACACAAGGCTGGGCTGATGGAGAGCACCCGCTGGCTGTGCTTTCAACATCGCCTTCGGGGCTCCCGCTTGATACTTCCTGAAAACGACGACGCCCCAAAATTGGGGGGGGGGCTTCTGCGGCCCAAAGAATCAACGAATCGGCACCGAACGTGTAATCACTTCGGATAGTTTTTTCGGGGGGGCATTTTTTAGATTTTGCTGCCGATTTGGAAGGACCCGAAACGCCCGCGCTGCAGCGGGAGCACGATCTGGAACAACCAGAGGCGGCGCAGAAATGGGGCCACCGGTTCTGCGGGAGCAACTTTTTGAAAAAAAAAAAAAAAAAAAAAAAAAAAAAAAAAAAAAAAAAAAAAAAAAAAAAAAAAACAGCGAAAACCTAGTTCCCGGGAATCCTGCGTGTAAGAAACAATACGCGGATGGGGGCGGATATCTTCAAGACGTCCTCAGGGGAGAGGGGAGAGTGTTATTTATATTGTGCAATTGTCGAGAGGGGGGAATGGTGGGGGTTGGGGAGGGAGTGGGGGGGGGTAGGTGGGAGGAGTGGGTGGGCGAGGAGACTAAGGGAAAAATGGGCAGAGTCTGAGGAGGTGGGGGGGGGCGGACGGGATTAGACGGGAAATGGCGTGGGACGCGGAAAAAAAGGAGCGGGGACGGGAGCTGGTGAAGGGGACGGTATGAACGACACGTTGGTTTCTAGCGGATTTTTCTGGCCTTCTCAGCCCTTCCTCGTCCCTTTCTCCTCCTTCCCTCTCCCTCTTCCCTTCTCTCTCATCCTTCCTACTCGCTCCTCCTTCTCCCTTCCTCCTCCCTCCTTGCTTTGTTCTCCTCCCTCCATTCCTTGTCCTTGCACCTAATTTTTCACTGTCGCACCTCGAGACCAGCTTCAAGGGCGGGCCGGACGTTTCACTTGAGACTTCCTCACCACTTCCGACCCTGAAGATTCAAAATGGACAACAGTTTCATAGATGGAGGGCGGGTCGTTTGCAAAATGTGGCTTTCGCCTTAGCGCCCGTCGTTTTTCAAAAGTTGCAAGAACTGCGCCGATTGAGGGCGATTCCTTTTCAAAGTGTGGTTCTCGCCATAGCGCCACGTACACTCGTATTAAACATTTGCATGAGCGTCACGGATTGAGGGTGGGCTGTTTTCAAAATGTGGTTCTCGCCTTAGCGCCGCGCACATTCGTCTTTAAGCATTTGCAAGAGTTTCACGGGCTGAAGGTGGTTACTTTTCGGAACGCGGTTCTCGTTTTGGCGCTGGGCACATTCGTTTTTCAGATTTTTCAGGGCTTCACGGATTCCCTTGATCAGCGTACCAGAAATCGCGTTTTAGAAGGATTCTGGATTATTTGACGGCGCAACAGTTACGTTGATTCGCGGTGCTGAAGTCCCAGGAACGGCGTCCTGGCACGATTCAGGATCGTCAAGACGCAACAGTCAGGTTGATCAGCGGCGATGGAATCCCGAGAACAATGTTTTGGCATGCTTCAGGGTCTTCAAGCGGTTTTCCAAGAAGGCAGTTCCTTCAGTGGAAATGAACCGTTGTAGGGGCCTATCAAGAGGAAGCTTGGAGGGAGGGTTTATCCGTAAGGGTTTCGCCCTCTGCCGCCGGCCCCCTCTCCGTCTGAATTGGATACGTCAGAGCTCTATTGTGATGCGGGGGCGCCAGCTTGAAGGCATCTGGGAGCATCCTGCGAAGACGGCTGGCGATCAGCAAATCACGCTGAGATGTTGGAGTTGTTGTTGAAGGCTTTGCTGCTTTCTTAGGGCGTTTCCCTCTCATTGCGTATTGGGCGCTCTTCTTGGAACGATTGGAAGTTGCATGAGTGCACCTAGGGAACAAATCGCACGGTTGGGACTGTTTTGGGGATCTTTGCGCCCTTCGCTATGTGCGAAGACTCGCGGCTGCGGGAACAGCGTAAAATTTCCATGAGACGGCGGGATCACAGCTTGACTGTGAAGGCCTCATCTGCGCAGAGATGCCTGTGTCTGCCCGTCCCTAGCCGCCGGATAAGGAATTTGAAAGGGTTCAGTCTGCCGCTTGCGCCCACGAAGAGGAAACTTGAAATGGTTCAATCTCCAACCGCGGGGGAAGGAACTTGAAAAGGTTCAGTTTACCGCAGGAGAGTGTTGTCGTGTATTTGTATAGCGTTTCCTTACAGATGGAGTGACAATGTTTTAACGTTGTGCGCTTCTGGCTCCCAGGGGCGTTTTTGGAAGTCCACTTGCGCTGTTCGTAGGGAATTTGTGTAGGGGAAGGAATATATGGAGGTAATGTCAGCTTGCGTTGCGTGTGCGTGTGTGTGTGTGGATGCGTGTGTGTGTGTGTGTTAATTTGGGGCCCCTAACGCCACTGTTTGTTTTGTTGTCGGTGCCTTGCAAATTTGCGTAGGGATTCCGAGGGGCTCGTTCTGCTGATGAGTGTCAAGTTGAATTCTGTCGTGTATGTGTAAAATATTTTCTTACAGTTGGAGTGAACATTTTTTGAGTTTGTGTGCTTCTGGCTCCCAGGGGCGTTGTTGGAGGTTCGGCTGTGCTGCTCGTCGGCATTACTGTTGTAGGACCAGGAGGATAAGGAGGAGGAACGAGGGCGAACAGGATTTGCATGATAAGGACGAGGACCAGGATAATACTAGCTTGCCTCTTGTGTCTTATCAAGGGGTCACTATCGCCAATGTTTTGGGGAGGCGTTCGGTGCTTTGTAAATTTGTTTAAAGATTCGGAGGGGCTCGTTCTGCTGATGCGTATAAAGGTGGGTTTTTGTCATGTGTATACTGTTTTCTTGCAGTTGGAGTGCGTATTTGTTGGCGCGAATGTGGCGTACTTTACGCGGGATCGTGTGGCCTCGGGGGCGCGATGGTGGTGTAATTTACATGGGATCTTAGCCTCGGGGGCGCGAACACGACGTATTTTACCAGGGGTCGTGGCACCGGGGACGCGAACGTGGTGCAATTTGCGCGGGATCGTGGCTTCGGGGGCGCTAATGTGGCGAAACTTGGGCGGGATCGTGGATTCGGGGGCGCGAACGTGGCGTAATCTACATGGGATCGTAGCCCCGGAGGGCGCGACTGTGGCACAATTTACGGAGGATCGTGGCTTCGGGGGCGCGACTGCGGCGTAATTTACGAAGGGTCGTGGCCTCGGGGCGCGAGGCTGCGGCGTAATTGTTACGAGTGATCGTGGCCCCAGAGACGGGAATCTGGATTCATTCCTCCCCCTCCTCCCTCCTCCTCCTCCTCCTCCTCCTCCTCCTCCTCCTCCTCCTCCTCCTCCTCCTCCTCCTCCTCCTCCTCCTCCTCCTCCTCCTCCTCCTCTCCTCCTCCTCCTCCTCCTCCTCCTCCTCCTCCCCCTCCCCCTCCTCCTCCTCCTCCTCCCCCTCCCCTCCTCCTCCTCCTCCTCCTCCTCCTCCTCCTCCTCCTCCTCCGCCGGAAGCGTGCACATGGTGCATTTTGCAAGGGATCGTGGCTCCGGGGGCGCGAATACATTGTAATTGACAAAGGATCGTGGCCTTGGAGGCGCGAATACAATTAATTTATAAGGGGATCGTGACTCCGGGAGCGTGAACATGATGTATTTTGCAAGGGATCGTGGCTCCGGGGGCGCGAATGCAGTGGAATTGACAGAGGATCGTGGCCTTGGAGGCGCGAACACAATTTAATTTTGCAAGGGATCGTTGCGTCGGGAGCGCGAATCTCATGTATTCTCACATGCCCCACGGCCCCCTAGAAAATCGGAGCACGCGATTCGGGGACGCTAACCAGGATAGTTTTCGGCTCCCCCCCCCCCTTCGCGCGGACAGTAGCAATTTACAGTAGGAAGCAGAACGCAATTATCCCAGCGTGACCCTACCTAGGAGTTGGAGCCTCTAGGAAAGCAACATTAGCAGGAGCGGTAAACGCCGTCCTCCTCCTTCTCCTCATCGTCGTAATTGTAGCAGTAGCGGTAGTAGTAGTCGTAGTAGTAGTAGTCGTAGTCGTAGTCGTAGTCGTAGTCGTAGTAGTAGTAGTAGTAGTAGTAGTAGTAGTAGTAGTAGTAGTAGTAGTAGTAGTAGTAGTAGTAGTCGTAGTAGTAGTAGTCGTAGTCGTAGTCGTAGTCGTAGTCGTAGTCGTAGTCGTAGTCGTAGTAGTAGTAGTAAGTAGTAGAAGTAGAAGTAGTAGTAGAAGTAGTAGTAGAAGTAGTAGAAGTAGTAGTAGTAGAAGTAGTAAGTAGTAGAAGTAGTAGAAGTAGTAGTAGTAGTAGTAGTCGTAGTCGTAGTCGTAGTCGTAGTAGTCGTAGTAGTCGTAGTAGTCGTAGTAGTAGTCGTAGTAGTCGTAGTAGTAGTCGTAGTAGTAGTCGTAGTAGTCGTAGTAGTCGTAGTAGTCGTAGTAGTCGAAGTAGTAGTAGTGGTAGTAACAATCATAATAGTAGTGGTAGTAGTAGTAGTAGTAGTAGTAGTAGGAGTAGTTGTAGTAGTAGTAGTAGTAGTAGTAGTAGTAGTAGTAGTAGTAGTAGTAGTGGTCGTAGTCGTAGTCGTAGTAGTAGTAGTAGTAGTAGTAGTAGTAGTAGTAGTAGTAGTAGTAGTAGTAGTAGTAGCGCCAGAACCGCCGACGCCAGGCCGTAAGTGAAGCAGTAGCAGAAGCAGGCAGCAAGTCGCCGAGACGGCAGCAAAAGCAAGCAGGCACGGAGATGAGGGCGGGGCACTGGGGAGTTCTTTACATCTACATCTATATCTACACCTACATCTACATCGACACCTACATCTACATCTAGACCTAAATATACACCTACACCTACAGCTACATCTACATCTACAACTGCATCTACATCTACATCTACATCAACAGCGAGACTCACATCTACATCTACA
The DNA here is from genome assembly GCA_963575745.1 of Prorocentrum cordatum. Lineage (NCBI taxonomy): Eukaryota > Dinophyceae > Prorocentrales > Prorocentraceae > Prorocentrum > Prorocentrum cordatum. Next base: position 21,934 of record CAUYUJ010001509.1, on the reverse strand, counting down.
TGTACACCCACATCTACACCTACATCTACATCTACATATACATCTACATCGACACCTACATCCACATCTACACCTACACCCACCTACGTGCGCACACACACACACAGATTAGTACATGTATATCAGCAGCAGCAATAGTGGATGCTGTGCTGCGCTATGCTATGCTATGCTATGCTATGCTATGCTATGCTATGTGTTTGCTTTGCCTTCGCTTTTGCCTTCACTTTTTCCTTTGCTTTTGTTTTTGCTTTGCACCCAGGGAGCGCAACTGGGGGAACCGCGCGTTTGCTTTTACCTTTGCTGTTGCTTTTGCTTGGCTCCCAGGGGACTGGGGGAACCGCCCGGGGCGGTTTGCACTGCCCCGCCCTTTTAAGCCAAGCGAGTAAGAACCCTTCTAGGCACAGCCTAGGTAGGGAATTAACATAGGAAACTGGAAACTAGAACTGGCGCAGGGAGCAGCAAACCTCAGCCTCGCAGCCTGATGACCCCGCAAGGGGATTGGCGGATTCCAGCATCGTTGATGATTTTTGATGCTACAGTTGTCATCCTCCCTCCTCTCCCTTCCTCCTCCCGCCCTCCTTCATCATCTCAGCCTCGCCGTGAACCAAGCTTCGTTTGCTGATTATCTTATAAATGTTTCCCGGTAACCGCCAGGGATCTCCTACGAGCCCGTGATGACGAACACGTTGACACAATGGCGGAGCCAGTAAGATTTGCCATGGCGGCCGCTGCAGAAAAGGCGTTCCCACTCCGGTCAGTGATCGTAAGAAGGTAGTGGATCCTAGCAGCCACCTTTGATTTGGTCGAGCTCCGGAACAACGCCCAGATCGAAGGCCAGTTAAGTTTGGAATTGTCTCTGAACAAACAGATCAAGTCCACCGCCAAGCGAGACAAGGCCGTGTGGTTAGAGAATAATTTGGCTGAGCATGGATGGTTTGACATACAACGTCTGAGGAAGCGACCTTCATACCAGCAAGGGCGATTGCAAAATCAGGATGGCAACCTAGTCGGCTCCAGCAAAAGGGCGAAGACAATGGCCAAGCATTTCCAGAATGTTCAATGGAAGGCGATCCGTGGCGCTGGAGATGGAGTGCCCGTCGAGCCCAAGTTGGATCTTGGGTTGGATATTCAATTTTCAGAGATTTCACGTGTGGAGCTGAAGAGGATATTGTCGCGACTGCAGTGTGGAAAAGCAAGCGGCCCGGACAATGTGCCGCCAGATTTCTGGGCGACCCTCGGCCGCAATGCGGATGTTTTCGGTACGTCATTCGGATTGTGTAACTCGTGTTGGAAATCTCGGACGATTCCTCAATCCTGGGCTTGATTATCAGTATGAACAGTTTTCAAAAGGGGCCATCCGGCGGTGCCATCGAACTATCATCCCATATCCCTGTTGGCAGTCGGTTACAAAGTGTTCGCTGCCATGGTTTTGGAGCGGTTCCGAACTGGAGTGGTTGAAAACCGCTTCCGAGACAATCGACTTTGTTTTCGCCCTGGCAGCGGAGCAGACCTGGTGATCCTTACGGTCCAGCGCACGATGGACGCCGCGCAGGACCTCAGACATGGCGAGATGTCCGCGCTGTTTTTGGATTGGTCGAAGGTGCTTTGGCTCGACCACATCGACCCTGGTGCAATGCAAGTGGCTCTACGCAAATTTCGCCTTCCAGAACCCTACATCGATATGGTTGCAGCCGCGTACAGATGTAGACCTTTCGTTGTTAGAGATGCTGGGGGAACGCCCACCGTTCACATGCAGGCAGCTGGCATTGCACAGGGGTGCCCGTTGTCCCCGTATTTGTTCATCATTATTATTACCGTCATCTTGGCACACGTTCAGTGGGAGAAGGATGCTTCGAAACAGACGACGTCGAGTATGCCGACGACACCGCGCTCATGTCTGCATCATCGGCATGTTTTCAGGCTTCTCCGGACACTTTGTTGGCCTGAGCGGCGCCGTACGGTTGCATCGGCAATCCAGCGCCAATCCATGATCCGAGCGGGCGGCCTATTCCCAGAACGGAACAATACGTGTATTTTGGCGGTTTTTGACAACCAGTGGCTCAGCAAGGTGCGCGGTGTCCCCGAGGCTGGGGGAGGCGCGAGGCACGTTCACTCTACTGAGGGCAGTCTGGAGCCATTCCTCATTGAGCAGAGCCAGGAAACAGAGGGTGTCTGAAGCATATGTCGTTTCTAAGTTGTGGTACACTCTTGGAGACTGAGCGACTAAACAAGGCCAACTGTTATCGAGTTAGTGGTTTTCATGTTTGTTGCTTAAGGATGATATGGGGGATACCACATCCTATGATTCCAAGAATGTCCAACAAGAGAGTTCTCGACATTGCTTCGGCGCGCCCATGTCAGACGCCAGCATTGTGCGCAAAGCTATTGTCCGACCCTCGTCTACGCAGCCGGCCAAACCGGCTGGCGCGTGAAAGCTCTGTCGCCCAAAAATTTCTTGGGTGTGCAAAGGCCGAGCGCATACGCTCAGGGCGGCGGGCGGGGACGAACACCGTCTGACCACCGCCTCGGATAGGAGCAGCGGTTGTTTCAGAGCGCGGAGGGCCACTGTTCAGCAGTATTCTAAGTTTGCACGGTGTCTGCACGGTTGCCGATGTGCCGTCATGGCGCGGCTTTCGACTTGACCTGTCGCAGACGCCGTGCCGCGATTGAAAAGGGACGGGAGATCGGTGGCCAAAGGGTATGCGAGAAGAAAGGGGGGACCAGGATAGGGAGAGGAGGAGGAGGGACGAGGAACGTTGAGGCTCTGGACGTTTTTTTGTATTCCCAGAGTCCTCCAGGGACTTGCGGAGGCCTCCAGTCCATGGAAGGGCAGGAGGAGGAGGAGGAGGAGGAGGAAAAGGAGGAAAAAGAGGAAGAGGAGGAGGAGGAGGAGGAGGAGGAGGGGGACGGGGGGAAGGAGGGAGGCGGGCGAGGGGAGACGCGAGAGGGGAAGCCCCAGTGTGATTTGAGCTGGGTGGGATGTGGATCCAAATTCAGTGGGCCCCAGGAATTCAAGGGACCGATAGTGTGAGCGTGGTGTCTCCAATCAGCACCTTACGCACAGGAGGCTAACATTGAGTAAAGCCACAGGCCGTCAACACCCTGCGACGTTTCGAGTCCGAGTCTCCAAAAATCTACGGCCCCGTGCGGGCCGGACGGGGATTATGTCGACAGCCTTTTCCTTCATCGGGAAGCCACTTTTGGTCGTTGGCCCCGCATTTCCGAGCCGAGTTGGGGTCACACCCATCCTGGTCCGCGAGGACAGAGAGGTCCCTGTCCGCCCCTCGCCCCTCGCCCACCCTGCCCTCCTCAGCTTCGCCGGCCAGCTGGCGCAGCGCGGGGTCCCCCTCCCATCGGCTGGGAAGCCGGCACCCAAGGGCTGAGAGCGCCCAAGAAACTCGATGGGGTGCCTCATCGCTTCAGAGCGTGAATTACCTACCCCGCTTTCGCTTCCAGACAAAACCAAGTCATACCACGCGCCTCCTCGTCAAGCGGCCTGACCAGTACAGGCCGTAGTTTGGCATCGCTTGGTATCTCTTGGAAGCGAGGGTGGTCAAAAGCGAGGTAGGTTTGCTTTCCCCCTAGCACTGCTCGCCCGCAGTGCCGCTCGCGGGTGGGATGGCGGACGCCGCCCGCTCCGCCCCGCCCCCCGCGCGGAGGTGCAGGCGCTGCTGGCGCTGCAGGAGGCCTCGGAGATGTTCCTGACCGGCCTCTTCGAGGACCCCGGCCCGCTGGTGAGGGAGAGGGCGGAGAGGGGGCAATCTAAAACAGGGCTAGGATCGGGATAAATCGCTCCAGAGCGTTCCGGAGCGCTCTCAGAGCGTTCCGGAACGCTCTGGAGCGGCCGCGGCGCCCAATACATCCTCCAAACCCACCGATTCTCAGAGATTTCGAGTTATCCCGATCCGATTTTGTCCCGATCTTCGCGTCGTTTTGCAATCTGAACCCAGACCCCCTCGCGTCGTGGAGAAGCAGTTTTTCGATTCGCGGGTCGAGAGCGCACCTCTTCCGGTCGAAACGTCGAGGAGAAACACGTCGGGCAGTGTTTTTGTTTGCTGTTGTAGGCCTCTGGGGGCTCTCGCGGGGCCCCGGGGCCGTCAAAAACGGCTCGGGATGAGAGACCAGCGTCGGGCCATGGATGGAGACCTCTTGGGGTCGACGTTGTGAAGAAACGATGACGTCGTGGGTCTGGGGAGAAGGACTTCTCCCGCTGGTCCATCGTCTATGCTGCCGCGCCCTCCCCCTGGTGCGTCGGATCCCGCCGAGATGCGCCGCCATCGGCTGCCGAGCCAGAGATGATCCGGAGGAGCGATCGGAGCGGACGACCGCGGGGCGGGGGGCTGGGAGAGAGGGTGGGTCGCGGAGTCTGCACTGCATGTAGCCGGCTTCGGCCCCGCCAGTGGGACCGGCACGTTCCTCGATGCAGAGCAGCCTTCGGCGCCAGGATGCGCTGGTGAGGCCAACGTCCCTTTTGTCGGGTTTTTTGTGCTTCTGTTTCGACCCCCAGGTCGAGGTCCACTGCATGTGCTCGCCTACTGCAGGCTGGTGCACGTTGAGGTCTTGGTTTGCATGGCGAGCTTTCTCTTCACTCCGGTGTTTCACGAGTCTGCACTGTCGTTAAATTGCTGTGGAGAAGCAAGAAGTATGCACTGGGAGAACCAGCTGCATGCAGCTTCGTCCACCCCGAATAGAGGAGCGGACGGGACTTCCTCGGGCAGGGTTCCGCGGAGGAGGAGGAGGAGGAGGAGGAGGAGACTCACACTTCCCTGAACACCGCGGAGAACACCAGCCCGCGCCCAGTGCCACAGACAAGGAATTGCCCTCCAAGGCTCCTCGAACTTTCTGAAGCCATAGATCTGGCAGAGTCTTGGAGTGAAAGGGCGTACACGTTGGCTCAATGACCTGCCCTTAGCACACCCACCCACGCGGACTCCGACCGCAAGGATCATCCCTCCTTCCTCCTCCATAGCTCACGCATTTGTCCCAACCATCCTGTGGAGTTCGGTCCTCGTTTTAAAGAGACTGCCCCGCGTCCTCCTTCCTCCTCCCCCTCCTCCCATCCCTGCCTCTGCCCTCCACGTGTCAACCTGTTCGGCACACCCTTCACGCGCTTCGTGGCTCCGTAGGGAGCTCCACCGAGGGCCCAAGTGGCACAGTCCACATGCGGTTCCCCGCCCATTTCGGCACACCCCTCACGCGCTTCGTGGCCCCGACGGAAGAAGATCACGAGGCGCCTTGGATTGACATGGGTATGTATGTTGCACCAGCACAATGTGTAAGCACCCGAAGCCTCTGGCACATCTATGTTATGCACGATGAGCTCGGGCCAGTCTACAGCAGAGCCTGGTGGAGACGCGTTGCCCAGACGTATGTATTCTTAGAGTTAATGCCCCATTACTGCTGTAGTTAACCGAGTGCAGTTTTATCCGATGCGCCGTGCGGCGCGGCTCGACTGACTGCCTCCTCTGCCTCCCTCCATCATCCGCCTGGGGCCGCCCGAGCGTTCGCTGGGCCGCGCATGGGTCAACCGCGCAATTGGCTTGGCCCTGCGATGGCGTTGTGGCATCATCAGTGGTTGTATCCTCCTTCTCCTTCTCATCATGACCACAATCGTCCCACATATCATCACGAGCACCACATGTCACCATGACCATCACCCTTACCATCACCATCATCATCATCATCATCATCATCATCATCATCATCATCATCATCATCATCATCATCATTATCATTATCATTATCAGCAGCAGCATCATTACCGGCATCATCATCAGCAGCAGCAGCATCATCATCAGCATCATCATCAGCATCATCGTCATCATCATGAACATCATCAGCATCATCAGTGTCAGCATCATCCGCATCAGCATCATCATCAGCAGCATCATCATTATCATCATCACATCGCATCGCATCGCATCACATCACATCACATCACACCATCATCAGTAGCAGCAGGAGGAGGACGGGTCAACGTTGCCAGCAGTGCCCCGCCTCACGGCGTGCGACACAGAGGACACGGGCCTCTGCGCCCTCCACAATCGGAGGGTCACCATCAAGCCGCGGGACTTGCAGCTGTCGCAGCGCATCCGCGGTGGTACCGCAGAGGGTTCCAAGGCAGGGGCCGACCGCTGGGAGGGTGCTGGCGGGTCGGGTGACGGAGCGTGCGCACCGTAGACGTGTTCCTCCTCCTCCTCCTCCTCCTTCTCCTCCTCTTCCCCCTCCGCCTTCTCCTCCTCCTCCTCCTCATCCTCCTCCTCCTCCTCCCTCCTCCTCCCTCCTCCCTCCTCCCTCCTCCCTACTCCTCCCTTCTGCTCCCTCCTCCTCTTTCTTTCCCCCCCCGCTCCGTTCATTGCCCCCCTCGTTCGCCAACGCCCGACGAGCGCAGTGAAGCGGCCGCGCTGCGTCAGTAGTGCGGCAGGGAAGCGCGAGATCTTCGCACATCAGCGGCAAATGAGGGGCACAGAAGAGCGAGGGGTAATGAGGGGCCGTGAGACTCGAGGGGGCTGCTTGGGATCAGCAGCTGGGGCCAGTAGGGGCTAATGTTGGAAACCGGCGATGTCGGAGTGGGGCTGCAAGCAGGTGCCCCCGATGGCCCCAGGGTCCCACAGAAGCTCCAGGGCACCTTCGGGTCCCCAAAGATCGAGGAAGAATATGCCCCAAGATGTCTTATGGCAAGATTCCTTTTGAACGTGTCTACTGCACTGGGGCCAGTGGGGCAAATGTCGGAAACCAGCGTTGTCGGAGTGGGGCTAATTAATGAGTGCTGGCAGGGGCTTGCGTCGGATGTCGAAATTTCCTGACGCCGAGCAGATCCGACCAGCCCATCCAGAATCGACTCCCGCGCGAGTTGTCGCGAGAAGGGTACGGGAGGGCATTCGTGAAACAAACAGGGGGGGCACCAGTCAAGCGAAGCCTGGGGGCAGGGGGCAGCCCGAGCAGCTCCCAGCAGTGACCATCTTGGGGACCTCTGGGAGCATCGTGGAGGCCTCTTGCAGCCATCTTGGAGCTCTCGGGTTCCTTCTCGGAGCCCTCGGGGCCCTCTTGGGGCCCTTCGGGGCCCCCTTGGGGCCCTTCGGGGGCCCTCGGGGCTGCCTTGCGGCCTCCTCCCCAGAGACCGTCGGCATAGAAAGGTTGTCCCAGCTAGCGACGGCCCTCTGGGCACCAACAAATCTCCTCCTGCAGTAGTCTCAAGGCGTTGTCGGGGTGTTCCCGGCCCTCGGGCTCTTTGGGGCCATCTTGAGGCCTCGGGGAAGGTTTGAGTGTCGTGGGACGGTTCTGGCACTTCGGGAGCTTCCTTGGGAGGCTCCATGGCGACTTCGGGCCGTCTGAGGCTCTTGAAGGCATGCTGGAGGCTATCTTGAACCAGGCTGCGCTCTCTGGAAGGCTAAACCCTCTGCCGTCCTTGTACAGGGCTGACCTCCCTTTCCCTCTCTTCCGCCATGTACGCAACTTCCCTTTTTCCGATTGCGCATGGCACGATGAGGTCGTCTGGGGAGTTCCAGGTCCGCTATGACACGTGTCCGTGGATAGAGGAGTATTAGCGCAACGAGAGGGGAGGGGCGGGAGAGGTAGGATGTCAGATATGGCGCGAGCGCACTTGGCTTTCCTCCCCTCGTCTGGCTCTCCCTTCTCTTGCCGTTGCCTGGTGCGCGGTAGAAAGATGGGCAATCTGGTGGTGTCATCTGTCAATCTGGGCTGGCACCACTTGTCGCTCCAGTTGCGAGCACGAACGGGAACTTCCAAGCGCGGGTGGTGCGGCTTGTCTTCTCCACCAGTTGGCGCCGACCTCTCCTCTTTCCTCCTGCCTCTTCCTCTTCCTCCTCCTCCTTCCTCCTCCTCTCTCTCCTCCTCCTCCTCTCTCTCCTTCTCCTCCTTCCTCATATCTCCTTCCTCATAGTTTCTTATTATCTCTCCTTAGTTTCCTTTCTCCTTCTCATCTCCTCCTTCCCCCTACCTCCCTATCATGTCTCCCTATCCTCTCGCATTACTTCTCTTCCCCCTGACCCGTTCCTCATTCCTCCTCTCTCTTTAGCCTTCTTTCTCCTCTCCCTCTTCTCCTTTCTTTTTTCTCCTCATTCCTCGTCCCCCTCCTTCCTGCTTTCTATCTTCTCGGCGGGCCTGAATTGGTTCAAGTTGTTCCAAGGAGACGCTCGAAGGACAGCCATCGATCATTCTCGACCCAAGCCCTCGGCGCGAGTGCTTCCAGGAAAGGGCGGGGCAGGACAAGACAGGACGAGGCAAGGCGCGATGTGGGGCCATCATGGCCTCCATGTTGGCCTTCAAGTTGGGCCCAACATCACAATGGAGACCCATGCCAAGAAACACCCTGCTTGCGTCCAGGGTGCCCTGGGTTTCTTGGGTTTCGATGGTTTTGCTATGAAAGTGCGACGTTCCCACACCGAAAATCCATGAACGTCCTGGGGTTTCAGGGTTGGGTTTCTTGTGGAAGGTTTCTGGTGAACGGGCCTCCACTGTAAACCCGTTCGGAGCTCCGAATCAACGGAGATAGTTGCCATATCGCTTGGTCGCATTGTCTAGGAATGGGAGGCAGTTTTGTTCGATCCAATCGATCTGGGGACCTGGCTGATTTCGGGGACCGCCCCGTTCGACCACCTTGTCTTGTTCGGCCTGGTCGATCAACAGAAACGGAGGGCTCAGAGGCTTTGCTTGGATGGCTTCAAGCATTGTGCTCGATTATGTGGCTTGGAGGGTGTCGCAGTAACAACGTGTGGGAGACGACCAGATTTTAATTCAAGAGGCGTACGCCATTCCGCCGACACTAGGGACAAGTTAAGGACGAGCAGCAGGAGGAGAAAGAGGAGGAGGAGGAGGAGGAGGAGGAAGACGATTGCCAGGAGGAGGGCTCGAGTGGACAACCTTGTTTCCAAGGTTGAAAAAGCAAAGATTGAAGGCATCATTGTATGGGCCCCACAGAGCGGGAGTTCTGCTGGGGCCCCAGGGGGAGTTTGGCACGGAAGTTTTGTTTTGTTCATCAGGAGGTATGTATTTGGGCGCGTTACAATCATATTGTGGCACCTGAGTATTGTTCAGACGATCACCTGCCGAACGCGTTGGCATTACAGAGCTTAATCGGGTTCGTCACGTGTTCATCGCAGGCGCGACGAACTTCGCTGTATAAGCTATACGTGTTGTTGTGATAGTATCACGGGTACGTTTTATAATGGGCGCGCGCGCTCTCACGCACGCACGTCATCTTCAGTATCGCAGCAGCGTGCTTGCGTGACCAAAATCGGGCGCCGAGTGTGATTACAAAGGTGCGGTGTTGTTTCGTGTACTTGCTCAGCGTGTTGAGCGACGAGCCAGTTTGCAGCATGGTCGTAAGTCATCGCGCAACCGTTGCACGAGCAGCGAATAGTCCTGTACTTGGCGCTCGCCTTGAGCTGAACAAATGCCGAAACAGCAGATCCTTCTGTCACGCACCAAATAGGGCGTGGCGCAGCGAGCCGCGAGGGCGCCAAGATGGGGCCATGAGGGGCCAAGATGCGACCACGACAGGGCCATGAAGGGAGCGCGAGGGTCGCGAGGTGGCGATGAAGGCAACACAAGGGTTCTGCGAGAGCCTTGCGCGGTGGCCACGAGGGGCCTTGGCGCGGACTGACCGAAGTCCCACGAGGCCCAACGAATTGGACCACTCTTGTCTGCCATTATCCCACGGTTCCCAGCTCGAATTTGAAAGTTGTCTTCGAGCTCCAGTATGTCAAAATGTCTAGAGCAATGTTTTGACTTCTCCCTTGATACCAGGTTCGGCTGCCAATGCAGCGCGGTTCCCAGCGCGAGCGCTGCAGCTGCCATCGCGCGCTACAAAAGAGCTTGAAGTATTGCCCCGGGGGTCTGTGACCCCTCTCGTTGCCAATGCCGTGCCACCATGTTGTTTGCATTATTGCGCTGGCATTCCTGCGCCTGCGTTGCTATGTAGAGCGATCATTCCCATAACCCAGTCGTGCGCGCCCCCTCCCCGTCCAACCGTCGTCCACCATTTCCACTACCCCGTCCCCTCCCTTTCCAGTTCCCTCACTCTCTCCCCGCCCTTCCCCCATGTGCTCCGCCCCCCACCCCCATCTCATCTCTCCTCTCGTTTTCTCTTCCTCCACGCCTACACCCCCCACCCTGGACTCTCTCTCCCACTCTTCTCTCTCGCGCACCCCCTCCTCCCATCACCTCTCCCCTTCCAACAACCCCCCTCCTCTCTCCCTCTCCTCTTCACCGCCGCCCTCCCGCACCCTCTCCTCCCCACTCCCCCTCCCCTCTCTCGCCCCCCCTCTTAACGCCTCCCCCAGTTCCACCCCGGCCTCCCCCCCAGACGCCTCCGGCTCCCCTCTCCCCGCCGCCGCCCAGTCCTCGGCGCGCACGCCGAGGGCCGCGCGGGACGCCAAGACAGAGCCAGCGCCCGCCGCCAAGGCGGAGCAGGCGCCCGCGGCCAGGCCGGAGGAGGCGCCCGCCGCCGCGGCGGCGCCGGCCCCCTCCGCCACGCCCGCGCCGGACGCCGCGGTGGGGCGGGGCGGCGGGCAGGCGGGCTGGCAGGCGGGAAGTCGACGCGGCAGCCCGCAGCGGGGTGACGAGCCCCAGGCACGCGGCGTCCCGGTTTCTTTTCCGGGCGGCGTGCGCCCGGAAGTGCCGACCGACCCCTTCCCCGGGGCGGGCTCGTCCTCCTGAGCCGTTGCTGGACGGTCCCGGGGCCCGGCGAGGGCGGCCCGGGGGCCGAGAGTAGCGAAGCGCCGCCCGTCCTGGATTTTTTACGGCGCGACTCACGTCTGGGAGCAGACAGACGTGCACGCAGGCAGACCAGACAGATCGATAGAGGGCGGGAGGGAGGAGGGATGAAGGAGGAGGGAGGAGGAAGGAGGGAGGAGGGAGGAGGGAGGAGGGAGGAAGGAGGCGGGCGGAGGGAGGAAAAAGGAGGGAAAGGGAGGAGGAGGAGGGAGGAGGGAGGAGGGAGGAGGGAGGACGACGACGACGACGACGACGACGACGACGACGACGACGACGACGACGGACTGGCAGACAGGCGGGCAGCAGCGGTGGGGCCGGCAGGCGGGCAGACGGGCAGCCAGACAGCTGGGGCGCGTGCGGGGCGGCCGGGAGGAGGGCGGCGGGGGAGGGAGGGAGGGAGGAGGAGGAGAAGGAGGAGGAGGCGGAGGAGGGAGGGCAGAGGGAGGGGGAGGGGAAGGGAGAAAAGGAGGAGGGAGGGGCGACGAGGCAAAGGAGAGGGGAGGAAAGGAAGAGCGGGAGGAGGGAGGAGAACGGAGGACAAGGGATGAGGAGGAAGGGAGGAGTGGAGGGGAAGTGCGGTGTTTACCTTCCGTGGGCTTTCTCGTTGCAGCTCTCCGAATGGCTGTTGTTTGGATATCCCTAGCAGTACAAAAGAGGGGAGGAGGGAGGGATGAAGGAGAGGTGGGGAAAGCGGGGAGCATTGCGCGCCGGCTTGCGAACACTCGGCAGGGCAGCCCAACAGGAGTGCACGCGTTTGCATTATCCTCCCCCCCTCCTTCCCTGATTCGGCGCCTTCGTGTCAGGTGCGCCTTCCCCGCTGGAGGTGCACCCCCCGCCGCGCGGGAGCTTGGCCGAGGGATCGCACTTTCTCGTACGCTCTCCTGCTCCTCCTCCCCCTCCTCCTCCTCCTCCTCCTCCTCCTCCTCCTCCTCATCATCATCATCACCATCATCATCATCGCTTCTCCTCCGGACCAGACCCTGGCAGGCGGCATGCCCTGGTCTCTCCCGTGGCACTGATCGAGCGCCGTGCGCCCCGCTCTACGAGATGCTCCCTCCTTCTCTCTCTCGTCCTTCTTCTCCTCCGCGCCCTCCTCCCCCGCCCCCTTCCCTGCGGCCGCTCGTCGCCACAGGGGGCCTCCCTCCCACGGAGGCTATATATATATATATATATATATATATATATATATATATATAGATTCGCCCAGCGTCGCAGACGGTCGTAGCTGGAAGGTCGTGGCCCCGAGGGGCAGATCCGCTCACGTTGGTTCGTGCCTGGGCCGTCGGGGCTCGACGCCCCGCGCCGCGCAGGAAGCAGCTGCGCAGGCGCACCACGGGCGCCCGGGGGCGAAGGGTGCCGGGGACTCCAGCGGCCTCCTCCTCCCTTTTTTTCTTCTTGCGCAGGCTGCCGAGCGCACACGCTCGCAGCGTCAGGGGCGGCGGCCGCGGCCGCCGACAGCAAGAAAGAGGCGCGCCTCGGGCACCGTGCCCGCCATGCTGAAGTGGACGGCGAGATCGAGCCCCCCCACCTCCGACATCCCCAATCTCACAGCATGCCCACCCCAACAATGACGGACGGGAGCGAGAGAGAGCGACTGCAGGCCAAGCTCGCACAGCGAGCATCTAAGTCAGGCGAGCCAGGCAACGGCAGGTAAACGCCTAAATACGGCACTGCTGAGACATGGTTCGAGAAAACAGCGCAAGGATAGCAACAAGGCAAAGGGTGGAGGCACAAGGATGGTACAGATGGGACAAGGAGAGAGGGATAGGATAAGCACGACGTCAGAGCATGCACAAGCGCCACGAGCGCCACAGCGCAAGACATCGGCCTTGGGACCAGGGACCAAGAAAGGCACACACGATCGAAAACGAAAATCCTGAAGTCCAACAACTTGGTCCCTGGCCGACCCTCTGTGCGCTGCACCTCCTGTGACTCCTCCTCGGATCGGAGGTTCGACTATGAGCACCATCTCCCAAGTGCCATAGACGTGGCCATCACGGCCTCGGCCAGTGCGAGAGACAACTGAAGGGACCACGACCCTTGGGACCTGGAGGGGTTAGCTGGGGCCCCAGACAGATCCCTTTCGAAATTGAAAACACAGTGGACGCTCAAGATTGACATGCCTTCAGAAGTGCCTACTGCCGGCTGTGGGACCCGTCGCAGAAGTACCCGTCGCTGTTGGACTGCAACTCGAAGTTTTGGTACCAATGCAAGAGCCACCGCCAGCCGAGCTGTAGGCGCAACAACTGCCATAGGAACTCCCATAGCGTGAGCTCCAAAAAGAAGGTACAGCAAGCATCGTAACTCAGAATTGCCCGCAATCGCTTGGTCACGTAGTCGTGGGGGCAGTCGAGGTTCACCCCACGGTGACGTCACCGATCGCAGCACTGGTCTGTCTCCAGCTAGACTCAAGTTGGCACCGAGCATATGTGGCCTATCCCGTAGAACAGCCCGTTCAACTTCAGTGAGACTGGATGGTACCACTGTACGCCTCCACGTAGAGAGCTTCGGTGCCGCGGTAATACCTGCAACTCTGCCTTCAGACATGTTCTTCATCAGCTTGTCGGCCTCCGTCGATCCAATCAGCCATCGAACACACTCACCATCCTCGTTTACTACACAATCGTGCTGTACATAGACCGCTGCCTGGTGGCTGGAGAGAAGGCGTACCCAGTTGCAACACTCGTTCATATCATCATTGCAATACAACATATGCACTTCATCAACTGTACCAAGTGATGTTCTCGTCAAGCGTATAGGAACTTCGCCCATGGTCACGTGGGTCGTTGGCGGTGGTGCAGGGTAATATGGATCGCCTCTCCCTCCCCAATGTTGCACTTCAGCTCCGTCCATGGATTCAGATCTCACCTTCTGGAATACTTTGAGCCTGTGATATCCTCTGTGTGCCTGATCTCGTTCAATAAGTAGATCTTCCTGCCGTCGTAGGAGTGTCTCTGCCTCGTCAAGTAGAGGTGCATGTTGCTCAAGCCATAACAGACAACGATTCCCAACTTTGCGCAGATGCTTAATAGCCAATGATCGATTGCCAAAAATATTGCCACATGCTCCGCATTGGTTGCCCCATGCCGCCTTCTGTGCTAGGTCGATGGGGTTATGTTCAAGCTGATGTCGGCGCCATGCAGCAACAGTCATCACTGTCTCGCCACATGTGTAGCAGAGATACTTCAGCTGGGGACCTTCAAGAGGATGTTCAGGTTGGACTTGCCCAATTTGCCGTAGCCATCCCTGATGTGCCAACCGATCGAGCTCCAGAGGCAAACAATGTTTCCATACACGGTTGACAAGTAGTTTGAACTCGTGGGGGGAGTCGCACGCGAACTCGAACCACTGCCGTAGAGTCCAATCTTCGGTCCCCCCTTTGATATTGAAATTGCTCAGCCATCGAAAGTCGTCAAGTAGTAGAGATGTCCAAGAATCACGTTGCAATGCCATCATATCGACCAAAAAGAAAAGCGCTGTCGGTGCCGTAGTGAACAATGTGCCAAAATAAATGAGCCGCCCCCTTCTGATGACGTGCTCAATTCCGACGCGCTTTACCATCCACAATATTTCGGCACCCAGTGTGTATCCACTCGTCTCGATGTGGTGCTGCTTCCCGATCGCCGTACGATACGAGCGGAGCCTAGGAGCCTCCAAGGCCTTCCTTTGTGCTTGCCGCATACCGTGCCAGACCTCAGTTAGATATAGAAGATGAACGTTAGCAAGGACATCGCATAGATTTACCTTGGCCGCTGGGGACAACCGATGCAATCGTGCCGTCATCCTTCGAATCGGATCAAGAGCTGACTTCTGTTTGCTGGTGGCCAGCGCTATGCGTGGCCCAAGCGACGCCTCCTCGTCCACCATGGCCCCCAGGTACTTGTAGTCCCTCACAAGATGAGCTTCAACCTGCCATTCTGGCGTCACGATCTTGGCATTTGAAAAGCTTTGCAAGCGAAGAGTAAGATTTCGAGCACCATAACCAGCTGGAATGATCATAACACTGCTCTTGTGCCTCTGGTAGTTTACCGCGAAGCCGTGGGTGACCATGTGCTTGTGGACGCAGTCGACCGCCAGGCCCGCTGCGTTGACAGCCTCGTCCGAAGAACGTGGCGTGAGTAGATACAGTCCGTCATCCACAAAGGAAACGTCCAAAAGCGTGGGTGCTGCTAATCCTGATGAAAATGTACCACTGGCAGGAGTGACGTGGAGATCAAGAGATAGACCATGCTGGATTAATTCATTGTCGGTGGCCTTCAGTGGCTTGACAAAAGAGATATTGAAAATCGCATCGGCCAACGAACTGCCTGGTCTCGATCCCCGACGGGACCTTGCGACATCTTGGTTATCTTGCCTCGCCGTGCCAAAATGAGTGTCTCGATGGCCCTCAATCAAGAGTGCTAAAAGATGCGGTTGGTCCTCCAATTCTGCTAGTGCCCCTGGCTGTGAAAGGATGAACTCGAAAATCGGAAGCAGGACGATGGGGATGTCATGATTGTGTAAAATGTATTCTCTGTCGTCCTCGTCGTTGCACGTGGGCAGTACCAAAGAACGAATGGTAGAGTGGAATGCCGCCTTCAGGTCGATGAAATACAAAATAGCCGTCTTCCCAACTGTCTTACAAGCCTGAATAAAAGTAGTCATCATGTGAAGCAGCTGCGCTGGACCCCTCCGCGATCTACCACCACATTGTGCATCCTTTAACATGGGGTGCAAGTAGTGGGCCATATGATCCCGAAGTAAGCGGTGCCATCACTTGCTGATGGTCCCATTGAGATGGATTGATCGATAGTTGTCCAAGCAAGTTGGTGTACCCTTCCCTTTGAAGGGGGGGGAAAACGATGCCGTGCTTCCAAGCCAATGCCTCTTGTTGATGCATGCTCGTCTTGACGAAAATTGGGGCATAGTGCCGAGCAAGAGCCGCAGGGTGCATTGTCAACAAATCTCCCGATATCTGATCTTGGCCTGGGGCCTTTCGACGCTTCACCCCCCGAAAGAGCCTGCCGACTCTGGAGGGGGGCAGGAACGAGGTCAACCTGGAAGTTGTCGCTCAACAGGGTGTGGTGCAGCCTCTTGTTGCACAACTCTGCTAGGCGGGTCGTCTGCATCACCTCCGCGTCCTCAGTCAAAGCGAAATGTTGAACAATCGCTGCAGCTTCTTGCTTATCATTCTCTAGTGCCAGGCCGTTGCTGTCCGTCAGTTGAACGCTTCTGGTGGTCCTTCTTGGTCGGCCACCGTAGCGAAGTAATACCTTCAAAAGACGCCATTCGTGGTGAGAGTCCCCGCGCTTGGCACACTCCTCCATCTCTGCACCAATACGCTCAAGATGCTGCACTCGGTCCTGGCGAATGGCGACCTTCACAATCTTGCCCGTTTTGTAAAGAAATTCTCGCATATGACCAACGAACTCTGCATCCGTCACCCTTGGGTCATTTTTCTTGGTGTAGCAGAGCAAACGCAGACGGCGAACCTCCAGTGCCCATGGCTTGTCATCAGCTGGATGAAATAGTGGATCGTCAAGATGAGTAAATAATAACGCCAATGGTGCTGTAGTGGTACTGTTGCTTGGTGTTCTTGTTGCCTTAGCCACATATCGGCGTAGCCGTACCAATTCCATCGTCGAAGTCGTAATATATGGCTGGATCGGCGTAAGCCGTCCAGCTCCATAGCAGGTAGTGGCCACCTCGCGTACCATTATATCCGTCAACTGCTGGTGGTCGTGTACGTCCATTTCCCAGAGCGGTAACGGTCGTGCTGATAATTCCGCTTCGAACCTGCCTCTGCATTCATCATCGTGAAGCTTGGCCTGGTCTAATCGAAGTCGTGCTTGCCCCTTCTCAGTCTCGCGAGTGATCGCGTGCTTGAACGTCGCCATCACTGGTATGTGGTCAATGGTGTCCGTGTAGGTGTCTATGGAGTAGTCGATCTGACATGATGTACAATACCCGTGGAAAATACCGTTGGAAATCACATGGTCGCTCTTATGCAGCGTGCCGACATTGCTGGCACATGTATGTCCTGAAGCTTCTTCGTAGAAAGTCGATTCCACATACAGCTTGTGGTCAAGTATAGCCTGTCTCATTAGATGCCCTGGCAGATCGTCTTCATATGGCGTACATTCTTCTTTGAGGAAGCCACCAATACCTTCGTGGCTGCCCTGTCGTAGTGTAGTACGAGGTCGCTGTCCAAGGTGTGCAATGAAGTCGCCGAGGCTCAAAGTAGGAGGTCATTTCATCAGAAACTCGTCGAACTGACTCCACCAATTCTTGTAATCCAATGTAGGGTGCCCCAGGTTGACTGCGTGGGCAATGTACACAATCTCATGCTCGCCAAAGACTCGTACCTTGCAAATGAGGAGGCGCTCGTTAGAATGTAATACTCGGACATCAGACTTCTTGAAACACCTTGGCCCAGCAGGTCCAGTCCCATAGGGCTTCACCGTGTCAAGTAGCAGCGCGCATCCAAGTTTCCGTTTCCCGCCTGTTCCGATAGTCAGGTATCCGTCCAGTACCGCCGCATCTGATGGTGCAGGTGCTTCTTGGCATTCTACAATAGGTAACCCTTGATCACGAAACTGGCAACGGAGAAGTTGGGCCCGCATCGGTTGTGTTGAGTCTCCTGTGTCACCCATTGCCGCCCGCTGGCAATTGAACGTGGCCGCCTTAATGTCGAGCTGGTACTTACGAATCACTATCGCCTGCGCGGGTGTGTCGTGGATGGTAACCTTCTGCACCTTCGGTTATGCATAGAGACCGCTGCTGCTGGCAGGAGGGTATGCATGTTGGTCAGGGTGGTGCGGGTCTCGTAAAAAAAGCCCACTGCTTGCCAATCTCGTGTTGAATATTCTGCACCATCCACTGTGGTAATGGTGGTGGTGGTCTCGTCTTCGCACTCTTAGCCAATACATCGCACAACTCATTCCAAGGGCTGCCCCCATGACCTCCCGTGTGAGTAAGCCTTAGTGGTCGCACGCGAGACACGTCTGCGTACACCAGCGCAGTGAGCTCAGTCAAGCTGTCCCTCTGCGAAAGCCATGAGGCCGTAGCCGTCAGGGCGGGGAGGCAGTCGCAGATAATTTCCACACGGGGAACTGCCATGAGACCTGCAGGGGGTATAGGATCGCCCACAACAAGCCTGCCGTCTCTACTGCGACGCTGGATATGGCCTTGTCAGGAATGTCGAAATTCACGCAGCCCCTGATCAACGAGCTGAACAAAAAAATCTTCGAAGCACTCCGATTCGGCGCTGCCCGATATGACTGCACAAGCCCATGCACTTTGGCCAGGGTCGTCGTCCCAGTACGAGCCGTCGCAGAAGATGGCTTTGTGCTCCACTGGCGACACATGCGGTCTCGCATAGCGGAGGGCTAGCGAGGTATGCTGATGCAGTACCAAATCAGCAAGATCACGCCGTAGCCTGATGTGCCAACCCTGTTGAATATGAAGAACAGAGACTGGCAAAGGTATGTTGCACCGTACCGTAGGTAGGTGCGGTCCACTTAGCTCATCCCCCTGGCCGTGTCGTTCGACAGCTGGTTCAGGGGAAAGAAGGTCAATGGTGTCGGAGTCCGCGCTGACCGAGACCAATGATGGCGAAATGCGCGCCATTGCGCGTTGAGCAGTATGTGCTAGTGTCGGTAAGATACTAGGACTTTTTGAAAGAAGACGCCGCCTGGTCCCAGTCGCTCTGGGCGAGGGCGGTGTAAGAGCTCTTATGAATGCTGATTGGCTGTCAGGTACTTCGCCCCCCTGTGCTCCAGCCGCATAAGGCACAGCGGGGCTGAGCTCCCCTAGCGGAGCTGCTGCAACTGATCCACCATGTACGGGTCCATCAACACCGTCATTAAGTAGGCCATCTTCTGCAGAAACACCACCTGGGTGACCTCCCGACGACGACCTGTCCTGGCGCGCATTTGGCGTGGATCCATCGCCTAGAAGAGTCGCTGCTTCACCCCGTGTGCCGTGCCGCCTGGTGAGACTCGAGCTGGTGTGGCCAGGACGCAAAGGGCTCTTACTTGTACGCGTAGTCTTCCTCGGTGGGGTCTTGTGTATAGTACTTCTGTCCGTGGCCTCTGCTGCCGAGGAGCCCCCAGGTCCCTCAACATCTGCATCCTCCCCCACGAGACATCCATGTCTTGCAGCATGCTCGCGTTGAACAGCCAAAGCCTGATCTCGTTGCCATTCTTCATAATGTTCCAGATCTCGGAGTTCATCTTCTTCGCGTATCGCTCTGAGCTATGCCTCCGCTTCTTCTCGTAGCATGGCTTGGTATCCGTCATCGTCGCCAAGGTGTATGTCGAACTCTTCCTGTGCCTCACCAGGTAGAAGACCTTGCCTGTCCAGCGTCGAGCGCGTCACCACTGGGCTCTCAGCAACCTCGATAACTGCTGGAGACACACTTGCAGTAGCCTGATCCGCCCCTTCCATATGGAGAGATGTCGCCGATGGCTTGGGGGATCCGCAAATCACGCAGTGCTGCTCCCCATGCGCATCCAGTTGCCCACAAATTTTGCAAACAAATGGAGGAGTATCGCACTGCCCGCTCTCGTCCCCATCAGAGATATCAGACCTGCCCAGGCCTTCTGCAACATGTTGGCCTGGCTTCGTCGGCGTAGAGATCATATATGATTCCGTTGAGGGCTGCGTATTGACCTGAGCTAGAGACTGTTCCAGAGCCGATCGAAGCTGATCATCTTGGAGCCTTTGCAGCTCTTCAATATCACGTTTCGCTGCATCGTCTTCATCCATCATCCAAAGATCAACACGTTATTCCTCTTCATCCTCGTTCTGGGTCCTCGTCAGCTCGTCATCCAAGTATGCTGGCCGCTCCTTAAGATACTCACTGTAGGCAATTTCGTCTTCTTCTTGCTGCCGCAGTATTCGTTCCTCCTCAGCTGCCAATTCAACTTCGTGCCGCTTTCGAGTCACCGATGATGCTGGTGGTTCTAGCGTTGCCGGTGACGGTTCAGGGTATGGGTATCCATGCGATTGCCTTTGTGTCTGTCGCGAAGGTGTAACAAGCGGCACAATCCCCACGTCTTTCAATTGAACAGTTGGCACTCGTGAAGCTGAACGGGCACGTTGCGGACCGTATCCACCTGCTGGTGGGACATCTGCTGATGCGCCAGGTGGCTTCGTTGTTGCTGTTGCTGTCGGCACTGCTCCCAACACTCCAGATACCGTAGTTGGCATACTGGCTGTAGCCTGAGGTGGCTGTGGTGCCGAGCAAGTAGCCGCTGCATTTGGGGCCAAGCCTGCAATGGCTTTGCTCGCCTGCTGTGCTGCATACAACTCGGTCGCCCATGTATGATACTTGTTCTCTGCCTCTCGCACCGCTGCTACTGCTTGCACACTTGCTGCCTGTTGCTCGCTAGCAATAAGATCCCATTTTTGTTTGTAGTATGTGTCCATTTCGTTTCGCCTGCTTTGTAATTCGCGAACAGCTTCTTCCTGGAATACCTGCATGCCGGAGACCATCATAGCGTCACTCCGAGCCTGTTGTTCATACCGAAGATGTTCAGCCTGTATTCTTTGAGCTTCCATCGCTTGCTGATACTGTTCTAATTCGCCTTTGTACTTGGCTTCCCTTTCTGCTTGGTCTTGGACTAATTGTTGCCGATATGCTGCAAATCGTCGTCGTTGCTCTCGAAGCTCAAGGCCATGATGATGTGCCGCTCTCGCTCTCGCCTGTCTTTCTTTGAACTCAACTTGCGTCTCGCGCTGTTGGGCCTGCAGACGTTGTTGCTCTTGAGCTTCTTCTTCGCGTCGTCTGCCTTCTGCTAGCTGCTGCTTGGCTTCTTCCTGTAGTTCACGTAACTCATTAATTCCACGACGTACTTGATCGACCTCCTCCGCGAATGCTGGCGGCGTGGACCCTGGAGTAGACGATTGGACCGATGTCACATTTCTGAACGCAACTCTGGCCGCATGTTGCCCTGGGTTCTGTACGCCGAGTTGTGCCACAGCACCCGCATTTGGAATATAGCTGTGCAGTGCTGCAGATGAATGGCCTCTTATATACTTTCCATCAACAATCGGCGTCGCTTGCAGCCCCAATGTCTGAAATGATGATGCAGGTCTCGAAGAAGTCGCTGGAGCCAACTGTGGTGCCTTAGTGCTTGGTGGGGGTGGCGGAGGAGGCGGTGGAGGCGGTACCTCTTCTTTAGCATTGATGAGGTCCTTAGGTACTGACACCGCTAGTGCTCTTCTACGATCATGACCAATGTCTTCGTCTCCAGGTGGTGAGCGGCCCCCTCCTTCTTTGGCCTCGCGCTCGAGATCTTTCCAGTGCAATATTGTCTCCTGCTCCAGAAGAATGTCCGTCTCAATCGATGCCTGCTGCTTCTTGAGAGCCTCCAATTTGTTAGTAGATCTTTGTAGACCATCACGAGCTTCTTTCTCTTTGGCCGACTGTGATTTCATTTCCCACAACATATACTTCAGGATTGCCATTTTTTTCTGTTGCGCATGTGTACTCGTCATTGCCTTCTTTCCTTTCAACACAATCTCGGCCAACGTCGTAAACCTGGACTGTAGCTCGTCACGGTGGCGCGTCAAAGCGCTCTGGCTTGTTGGAGGCGCACGATATATCTGGCTGTTCTTGGCATAGTCCGTGGTACACATCATCATATCTTGAATACATTGTTTGCAATCCTCCTTCAACTTGGCTGCATCCTTCGACCTCAAGTTGTCATCGTGAACTCTCTGGCAATGTTGCCGATATGAAATTCCACACTTTCGATTGCGACACCGCTCATCGCCGTGGTTGATAATCCCACAAGATATGCTTTTCCAGTTTGGAGTACTTCCTGCTCGATCCGCTGCAGCTCCACGTCCTCCGCCTTTCGTCGTCATCTCGTAGGGTGGGCGCTGCGCCGAGTGGTGCGCACTCAGCAACTTCTTGGCCTTCGTGATTCTCAGCAGGATCCTGGCCTGTGCACGCTGTCGCCTGCGCCGACGGTGTGCAGCGCCCTCAGGACGCTTGGCCGTCTGTCCTGGCCCTGGTGGGCGGTCCGCCTCGGGAACGCCTCCGCGCAGCGCCTGGCCCGCCGCGGGCTGCCGCCAGGGGCCGCCGCCGCTGCAAGGGGTATGGGGGGTCCTCCCCCTTGCTGCAGCCCCTATCGCGGCCGCCGCGCTGCCGCCCGCCCACGCGTGGGGCGTTGTCCGCCCCACCCGAGCGGGCAAACGGCTGCCTCCT
>CAUYUJ010001508.1:60000-100426 GCA_963575745.1 Prorocentrum cordatum | reverse complement strand
CTCCTCCTCCTCCCCCTCCTCCTCCCCCGATGGGCTCCGCAGCGCTGATCAAGGGCTCCTCAACATACTCGTCGGAGGTCCGCGCAAATCTCTCGGATCAGCGCTGGTCGCCCCCCCCCGCGCCAGGGGCGGCGCCGGAGGCGCTGCCAGGGGGGCCCAACGCCGACCCCAGAAATCCGCGCCCCAAGACATCATGGTATGCTTGCCTTTGGACGGCGCGCCCAGGGGGGGAAGGAAGAGCGGGCGGGCCTCATCAGAAGGCTCGGAAGGCCCCTGGCCTTCTGAACAGTCTCGAAGCCTTCCCCGATGACACAAGAGAAACTTCTCAGAAGGCGCGAGGGGTTCTGAGAAGCCCAGCGGCATTCTGAGAACGCCTGCTCCTTCTCACTTCCCCCCCTCGCTCGCCGCCGACACTCGTCCCACTCAGCGCGCCGTCGTCCACGCCGTCGCCATCCCACCGTCCTCGCCTGCTCCTCCTGCTCCTCCTGCCCCTGCTCCTCCCCCCCCCCCTGGAGGACTCAGGGTCCCCTTGGGGCCCTCGCCGCGTCCTCCTGCTCCCCCTGCCCCTGCTCCCTCTCGCTTCCCTCCCGGACGCGCCGCCGATCCTCTTGCTCTTCGATGGGCGGGCGGGAGGGGGAGCAGAGCCTGCCCTGACGGCAGGGGGGAGGAGGAGGAGGAGGAGGAGGAGGAGGAGGAGGAGGAGGAGGAGGAGGAGGAGGAGGAGGTAGGAGGAGGAAGAGGAGGAGGAGGAGGAGGAGGAGGAGGAGGAGGAGGAGGAGGAGGGAGGGGGAAGAGGGAAACCACGGCGAGCCTGCCCTGACGGCAGGGGCCCCGTGCGCCTGCTCGGCTGCCCCGCAACCAGGGGCCGCCTCACGCGCTCTGCCGCAGCACGGCCGGGTTCTTCGACGCCGGGTAGAGGCTCCTCCAAGGGAACTGGGGGGAAGGAGGACGAAGAGAATGACGAGGACGAAGAGAAAGAGGAGGAGGAGGAGGAGGACGACGAAGAGAAAGAGGATGAGCAGGAGGAGGAGGAGGAGGAGGAGGAGGAGGAAGAGGAATCGCTGATGACGACGATGATGGTGGTGATGTTACTGATGACGATGATGGTGACAATGACGATGATGATGATGATGATGCTGCTGCTGATGATGATGCTGACGATAATAATAATAATAATAATGATGATGATGATGATGATGATGATGATGATGATGATGATGATAATGATGATGATGATGATGATGATGGTGATGTCCATGGTGATGATGATGATGACGATGCTGATGGTGATGATGATGATGCTGCTGATGATGATGGTGGTGGTGACAGAGATGATGGTGATTAGCATGATGCCGATGGTGCTACATAGCCTACCAATTGGTCGGAAGAAGTGGATAGAAACATAAAGTACGAAGGCGTTGGAAGTAGTTTGGATCTCCGTCCGCCACCGGAAGTGAACGGAAGAGGGAAAGCGCTCGATCCTTGAAGTAGGAAGGCGCCTAAAGTAGATTGGAATATGGAAATCCAGAAACACCTACTTTCAACGACCGGCGTATAGTTGTAGCAATGATACGGGCACCGGAAATAATGCTAGCACCGCAACGAGTAACGAGATCAGCAATAAGAGTACTTACATTAGTAGGAATAGAAATAATGATGGTGATGATGATGACGCTGAAAACAACAATAATGCTGGTGGCGAGGAAGAGCAGGAATATGATGATGGTGATGCTGACGATGATGTTGATGATAATATTAGGATGCTGCTATTAATGATGATGATGATGATGATGATGATGATGATGATGATGATGATGATGATGTTGATGATGATGACGATGATGATGATGATGATGATGATGATGGTGGTGGTGGTGATGATAATGATGGTAATCACGTGATGCTGGTGCTGGTAATGGTGATGATGATGATGCTGATGATGACGACTATGGTGATGATCACACTCTCCCCAGCGCTCAGGTTATCTTCTGATGAGGGCCGCCTTCCCAGCTCTCTCCCCGCAGCAATGCTTGTCCGCGGGTGAACACAGCCCGAATTGATCGGCTCTTCTTGGCAATCGCGCGGGCTCGTGCCAGGAGGAGCGACCGAATGCTTTCTCGGCCCCACTTGTTGTGGGTCCTCAGGGTGATTTAAAGTAGAGTGCAACAGATCATGCACAAGAAGCACACTATGCAACCCCCGGCGATCGAGGCAAACAGGAGACGCGCACAAAACTGTTGTCTGCAGGCGACGTGGTGTCATACACATGGGGAAGATAGGGGAGAACAGAGGCGAAAAAGGGAAGAAGCACAAGGCACTCAAAATATTGGAGGACCGTGTCACTTCCTGCGGCTCGGCGTCCGAATCGGCACGAGAGGCGCCCCTGTCGATGCCTGGCCGAGGCTGCTCATGAATTGCAGATGGAGTTCAGCATTCCCGCGCTGACAAAGGGGGCCAGCTGAGAACAGGCTAGACGAAGCCTAAGGGCCACAAGGTCCACGGCTCGGCCAATGGAAAGGGGAAAAGCGTGCCGAACCCGAGGGGCGATTTAAACAGCGGCGGGCCAAACAGGGTGCTCATCTCGGAGTTTCCTCAAAACCTTGTTGCTGCAATTCATGGGGGTCTTCGCCGTGCACCATCCAGGGCATAGCAGTAAGACGTTCGCAGTTCTGAATCAGATGCACCATCGTACTCTTATGCCTCCGTTCAGGGTATCGTGTAACAACTAGCACATCTAGCTCCTCATGCTCAAACCGATGAAGACGGGCACGGATAGCTCCGAATATGTTCAATCTCACTGCCACTCGGTACACGGTTGCTTGATTTTCGGGCAGCAGCGAGCGAGGAGGGAAAGGCCAGCCCAGGCAAACAAGATCATGTAAGACCCCGGTGGAATTCAGTAGAATGGGCATGCCGTGGGAGACTGGAGGCCACGTACTTCTGTAACCAGAACATGAGCGGGAGCACAACACCTTTGCATGACGGGCGAGAGGACGGAGAAGGCGAGGGAGTTGTATTCATACATACTGGTAACGAGACCAACTCATAGCGCGCGAGCGTGACGTACACGACTTGTGTACTTGCGTGTGGGCTCCTCCCATGTCCTCTGATATCGTCCTGGTCCAATACATGCACCCAAGACTTTACCGCACGTGCCCTGCTGGGGACTGCGCACATTCATGCGACTCGTGCGCAACCAGGCCAGGAAATCGGCGTCTGACGCTGGCCGCACGTAAACGATCGTGCACTGGCAGAGGTTCAGCAGGAAGCCAAGGCACGGACTAGCGCGAAGAACCGTCTGACATTCAATGGGGGTTGCCGTTAGAACGGTTACAACTGAAATCTAGATGTCGTCCGCGAGCACTCGCCGTGTAGACGATAAAGGACGGAACTTGCTCTGTAGTAGCCGACGTAGGGGATTCAGACAAAGGGCGAAGCGAACACCTGGCAAGGGACAGCCTTGCTTTATACGACTTGTTACGTTACATCCATAGAATACACGACCACAGACACATATAGTAGTATGGCGATGATGACGATGATGACGGCGATGATAACGATGATGGGACGATGATGATGGCGACGATGGCGATGACGATGACGATGACCATGACGATGATGATGATTGTGATGATGACGATGATGATGATGATGATGATGATGATGATGATGATGATGATGATGATGATGATGATGATGATGATGATGATGATGATGATGATGGTAATGACGATGCTGATGATGATGATGAGGATGCTGATGCTGATGCTGATGACGACAATGATGCTGATGATGATGATGATGTTCATGACCATGGCCATGATGACGATGGTGATGATAATGCTGATGCTGCTGATGATGGTGATGATGCTGCGGATGCTGATGATGCTGACGATGATGATGATGGCGATGATGATGATGATGATGAGGATAAGGATAATGATACGGATGATGATGATGATGCTGATAATAATGAGGATGTTGATGGTGGTGGTGAGTATGATGGTGATTATGATTATGCTGATGATGTGGATGCTGCTGATGCTGATGCTGATGCTGCTGATGGGGGGACGAGGAGGAGGAGGTGGAGGAAAAAGAAGAAGACGAAGAAGAAAGGGAATTGCCGACCTGCTGTCCACTCCACTGCTGGCTATTATGCTTGCCCCGGTCCAGCGAGCTGTGTCCCATCATTCGTTTGCTACCCTTTGTTGCCTCGGTTGCCTCTCTATTCTCTCTTGTATACGGCCCTTGACACTCGGCCGTGGCACTCAAACCCCGGATGCCTACCCCGGTACCTTCCGCGACCATACCCGCAGATGTCGTCCCGCAGGTGTCTGCCCCCGACTACTCCTCACTCTTGATTCGCCCACCAACGTTCTCCATTTGCTGAAACCGTGCATCGCCGAGCGGGATCAATGAGCAGGGCGAGGAGGACGAGCGGGAGAAAGAAGGAGGGGGAGGAGCAGGAGGGGGAGGGGGAGAAGAGGGATAAGCAGCAGCCCAGGAGGAGCAGGAGGAGGAGGGGGAGGAGGAGGAGGAGGAGGAGGAGGAGGAGGAGGAGGAGGAGGAGGAGGAGGAGGAGTGAGGAGGAGGAGGAGGAGGAGGGGGAGGAGGAGGAGGAGGAGGAGGAGGAGGAGGAGGAGGAGCAGGAGCATGAGCAGGAGCAGGAGCTGGCCTGGTCGAAAGACCCTCGCCTGCCAGCGACGCAGGCCACTGCTCAGGCGAGGAGCGGGAGGCGGAGGAAGACGAGTAGGAGAGCGGGAGGACCAGAGGAAAAAGGAGGACGAGGAGGGGCGAGGAGAGAGACGAGGGGAGGAGAGGGAGGGGGGAGGAGAGGAGAGAAAGGAGAGGGAGAGAGGGAGGGATGGGGATGGGGGCACGTGAGGGACGAGGGAGGGGCGGAGGGGCGGGAGAGCCCGAGGCGGCCGGTCAGGCGTCCAGGCGAGAAAGTAGCACACGACCAGCTCGACGCAGAAGTACACGATGCCCAGGCTGGTGGCGACGCTCTTGGCGGAGGTGTAGAACGCGTCCTTGAAGCTCACAGGATCCTGCGCATGGGCGCGCCGCCTCCTTCCATGCCTCCTTGTCCTCATCCTCATCCTCCTTCTCCTCCTCCTCCATCTCCTTGTCCTCGTCTTCCATCTCCTCCCCCTTCTGATACTCGTCGTTTTCCCCCCTCCTTCGTCTGATCCATCTCCACGTTTTCCACTCCTCCGCCTGGGCCCTCCTGCAATTCATCGTCCTATTCCTCCACCTTTCCCCGCCTCCTCTTCTTGTTGGACCTCTTCTTCATCCCCCTCCTCCTCCTCCTCCTCCTCCTCCTTCTCCTTTTCGTTATCGCCCTCCTCCTACTCCTCCTTCTTCTTTTCCTCCTCCTCCTCTTCTTCTTCCTCCTCCCTCCCTCCCTCCGCTCCCAGGTCTACCACCCCGCCCTCGGCAGTGGGCGGCGCGCTGGGCGCACGCGGAGCCCTCCAAGCTGCGGTTCGGCAGCCGTGCCTCGTCCTCACAGGCTGGCGTGCAGCGAGGGGACCCGCTGGGGCCGCTACTCTTCGCCCTCGCCGCGCGCTCGGTGCTGGAGAGAGCTCGCGAGCGCTGCAGACCCGGACCTGTGTGCCTTCTGCCTGGGCGGCTTCCTTGATGGGCTTGTTTTCCACCGCCACCACCATAATTAAGCTGGAGGGGGGGAGGAGGAGGAGGAGGAGGAGGAGGAGGAGGAGGAGGAGGAGGAGGAGGAGGAGGAGGAGGAGGAGGAGGAGGAGGAGGACACCCTCCCCCCCAACACATGGTGGTGGTGGTGGCCCATCATTCCTGCCAGGCTCGAAGGAGGCGGCGGCGCGCGCTGGCGACGCCGCAGCGCCGCTGCCCCGCCTTGGGCCTCCAGCTCCACTTCGGCAAGCGTGCGCTTGTGATCCCTTGCGGGCGCGCGCCGGGGTGCCTGGCCGAGCTTTCCCCAGCGCCACTCCTGGTGGATGCAGAGACAGGGGCCACCCGCGTCGTCCTCCGAGGCGGCTTCAAGCTGCTAGGAGCTCCCCGAGGGGCGAAGGAATATTGCGAGGCCGTCACCCAGCGCCGCGCTGACACGACCACGCCAGCCCTAGAGGCGCTCGCCAACCTGCACCCCCAGGTGGGCCTAGCGCTCCTGCGCTACTGCGCGAGCTACGCCAAACTCGTACGCAGCGCCCGGACAGCGCCCTCTGCCCTTCTCTCGGGTTCGGAGCACCACCTCTCGGCCGCGATTGACGAGCGTGGGCGTTAGTTAGGTCTTTCTGGCTGGTTTGGGTGCGGCACACAGCGCTGCCGTCCTTCCAGAGGTGCTGCCAGGCGCCTCGGGCTTCCTCAAAGCGCAGCCCAGCGAGCAGTTTGGGCTCCTCTTCGAACCCGAGGAACTCGCGTGCGAGGTGAAGCGCTTGCTGCTCATGCCTGTGTGCGAGACCTCCGCGGCCGACACGCGGGCCTCTGCACTGGGGCCCGGGACCGGGTCCACCGGCACAACGGGGCGAGGAACGTAGCCGGCGCTTTCGCCACCAACGCGGGCCTCAACCCGACACTCGCGCAGTCGGGCCTCCTGCCACCCCGCCCAGACGACACCCAGGCGAATCGGCGCCGGCCAGCTGACGCCTACACTCCCTCATGGTTCCCTTTGACTTCGCCGCCTCTTCGCCGCATAGGCAGGCGGCCCGTGCCCTGGCTTCCCAGGGACTCGCGCCCGCGGCGCAAGAGTACGAGACGGCCAAGAGGAGCCACCTCGACGCTGAGCGGCTGTGCCAGCAGCAGGGTGCCGCGTTCATCCCCCCCTGTGGCGGGCGGAGCCGTCCAGCGCTTGGGGCCCCCCCGGCGCCGACACGCGGCGCCGGCCGGCCTGGGCCAGCAGCTCGGAGCGGGCGCGGCCCGGCTGTTCCAGCGCCTGCTCGTGGCGGTCCGCCGGGCTGCCGCGCGGGCAGGCTCGAGGAGAGGCACGAGGAGCGCCCCCTCGGGCGGGGGGCGCTCTGGCTGCCGCGCGGGGCCTGCTCGCCGAGCTCGGCCCGCGCTCTCCTCTCCGCTCTTCTCCCCCTCCCTCCTCCCCTCTCCGCTCTCCGCTCTTCTTCCCCCTCCTCTCCGCTCTCCGCTCTTCTTCCGCTCCCTCCTCCCATCCCCTTCCCCCTCCTGGCCCTCCGGCCAGCGCGCGTGCGCCCAACGGAAGGGTCGGGTGGCGCAGAGCCCACGGCCGCGTGCTGGCCTCCTCCGCCTTCAAGTTCTCTCCTGCTCCCTGTTCCCCTCCCTCCTCCTCCTCCTCCTCCTCCTCCTCCTCCTCCTCCTCCTCCTCCTCCTCCTCCTCGGGAGCGCCCTGCGTTGAGGCAGACCCCTGTCGAACCTCTCCCGGGGGGGGGGGGGCGTCTGCAGCACTAGGCTGCTGCATCCTTCTCGCGCACCTTGCCTCACGTGGCGGCGAGCGAGGGGGGGAAGATAAGGCCTTCTCGGAAGGCGGCGGGGCTTCTCAGAAGCCCTCGCGCCTTCTGAGAAGTTTCCTGTGTCTTCGGGGAAGGCTTAGAAACCTTCTCAGAAGGCTGGGGGACTTCCGAGCCTTCTGAGAAGGCCCGCCCCTTCTCACTTCCTCCCCTCGCTCGCCGCCGAGCACATGCCATCTCTCGTCCACCCAGCCTTGCGCGGCTCAGGCGCCGTGTGCTCGCAGCGTGCGCCCCGACGGCATAGGCGCGTTTGTTTGTTGTTTCGTTGTTTTGATTGTTTGTTGTTTCTCTCTCTCTCTCTCTCTCTCGCTCTCTCCCTTTCAACTCGGCACACTTCTCCTCGCCTCGCCGTCTCTCTCGCGCGAGCCCCTCGCCTGGCCTCCTGCCTGGCCTCCCGCTCCTCCTGCTGCTCCTGCTGCTCCTCCTGCTCCTCCTCCTCCTCCTCCTCCTCCTGATTCCTGATTCCCGATTCCTCATGGCGGGAGGAGTCTTCGACTGCCGACCCCCCCAGTCCTCCTCTTCCTCCTCCTACTCCTCCTCCTCCTCCTCCTCCTCCTCTTCCTCCTCCTCTTCCTCCTCCTCCTCCTCCTCCTCCTTTTCAACATGATGCTCACAACCATCACCATCACCTTCTTCTGACTCCTCCATTTGCCTCCCTCTCTGTCTCTCTCTCTCTCTTTCTCTTTCTCTCTGTCTCTGTCTGTTTGTCTGGAGGGAGATCGAGAGAGAGAGAGAACAAACAAACAAATCAAATAGAGAGAGAGGTATGGGGAGGGGCAGAGGGACGGGAAGAGGGATGGGAGGGCGAAGGCGAAGAGGAGTGTCCATCTCTATCTCACCCTCAGGGTGCATGGCCCTCCTGCAGGGCGCTGGCTGCTGCAGGCAACCCCTGAAAACGCCTCCTGGCTTCGGTTCAGACTATACAGGCGCATACTTCCGGCACTCCAAGGGCAAGCGTCCGGCAGCGCAGCTACCAGCGGATCGACGTATCCAGGCCACGGTTCCGCCCGAGCGCTCGACGCCTTGCCCTGTGCCAGGCGTCCATCGGAGCATCCAGGACGCCTCGCTGAGGACGCTGCAGCGAGGGTTCTGAGGGGCACAATTCCCTCACTGAGGCCGCGGCCGCTGCAGGATAGCAAAGACGTGAGCTCGACCGGTGCGGTCTCAATGTCCCAGGGGCTGGAAGGACCTGTGCCTGTGCAACGCCCAGGGCGTGATCAAGGATGCCGAGGCGGCCGAGCATTGGTGCGGCGAGGCGGCGAGCAGGGCCAGGCGCTGGGCACGGCGGGGGCCGGAGCATCTCTCCCAGGGACCTACAGCTCGTCGTGCCCGGCGACGGTGGACAGCTTCTGCATCAGCTTGCCGAACTGGCGGCCCGCCTCCTGCTGGCCGTGAAGCTTCCACGCGACGAGGAAGGCGTTGAGCTCGGTGTGGATGGGCACGTCCGCCACCCGGAGCGACTTGAGCGCCTCGTACTTGATGTAGGTGCCGTAGTCCACCACCGTCCTCCGCGTGAGCGCACGAAGCTTCTTCGCGGCCAGCCAGATCGTCTTGGCCCCCGCGCTCCAGATGCACGGCGTGGGCGCCTCCTTGAGCAGCTTCTCCGTGGCGTCCGCGAGGCCCTTCAGGCCCTGCTGCATCGTGCGCTTCCGTCTCTCCAGTATCAAGCCTGTTCGGGAGCGGCCAAGAGGGGGGCGTCCAAGAGGGGGGGGTGCAAATCATGGACGGCGGCACGTGCGCGGCCCAGGGGGGGGGCCAGGGACGTAATGATGAAATAAGAAGAGGCGCCAAGAAATCTGGGGAAGTCTCATGCCCAACGCCATGATATCCACCCCCCCCTAGCCATCACCCCCCTCTTTGCCGCCCCCGACCTATGGCCTCAGACAATTCCTTGACGAACTCGTCCGTGACCTCCTTCGGGAAGCAGGTGTCCCGCAGCTCGATCTTCTCCTGCCGGCCCGCGGCGTCCGCTGCCGCCTCGAAGGCGTCCAGCAGAAAGTGCCGCAGCGGGTGCTCTGGGTCATCGTCCACGGCCTCTTCCTCTCAGAGGCCTCCCGGATGGGGCCCGAGCAGATGGGACCGGAGGCCTGCGCCGCGCCGCGGATGCGTCGCCGATGCGGCGCGATCCTCCGACCCTATCGCTACTCGGACCCCATCCGGGAGGCTTGGATTCGAGGATGGGGAGGAGGAGGAGGAGGAGGAGGAGGAGGAGGAGGAGGAGGAGGAGGAGGAGGAGGAGGAGGGGGAGGCTCCTCCTCCTCCGACTGGGGGTTGAAGTCGCCGAAGAACTTCCCCAGGGCCTGCCCGAAAGCGTGGGCCGGCAGGCCGTCCCGCCAGGCGACGACGGGCCATGGGCGGCGCCGGCCGGCAGCGGCCTCGCGCCGAGCCCGACCGCGGGCCCCTCCGGGGCCCACCGGTGTGCACCAGGAAGCTGGAAGCACTTTTTTTTTGTTGATCCGCGGGTCGAGAGCGCACCTCTTCGGGTCGAAGCTGAGCGGGCCGCGCGAAGCTTGAATCAACAAAGGGGGGGGGAAAGGAAGTTGGAAACACACGTGGCTGGATTCACGTGTGGAACCTCTGCAGGCGACGCGCCGCATACACATGCGGAAGCCGGGCCCCCACACGGCCTTAGAATAGCCTAGCGCTGGAAGGACATCTGCCACATCTGTGTATCCAGCTCTCGCCCACCCAGGCCGGCCGCGTCATGCGTGTACAGCTGCCTCTTCCTGGTAGGATTGGCTCAGGATGCGCTTAGAGGGTTCCCAAAAGTACCCAGAAGCCCTCGTATCTGCAGCAGCCCGAGTGGAGCGTCAGGAAATCTTGGGACTACTGGAATCCTGGAGAATCTTGGAACGTATCATCACCATGACCTCTTGCTCCTCTGAGAATCGGCCCGGTCAGGATCGGTGTGAGGTGGTCGGGCGGCGCCCCCCAGAATGAGGTCGTTCAGCTCGAGGTGGACGTCCACGCCGCCCACCCTCAGGGCTTTCATTGCCGCGTAGTCGACCTGCGCGTTGGGCTGGAGCACCATCATCATTATCAGCAGCATCATCATCAGCATCAACATCATTCGCATCATTCGCATCATCATCATCATCATCATCATCATCATCATCATCATCATCATCATCATCATCATCATCATCATCATCATCAGCAGCAGCAGCAGCAGCAGCAGCATCATCACCCCAGCAGCGTCATCACCGTCATCAGCACAACCGACGAAAGCAACATAACATCATCATAATCATACTTGCCATCATCGTCAATACCACCACCATCCTTACTAACGCCATCACCATCGGCAACATCATGTGCATCAATATCATCAGCAGTATCATCATTATCATCAGCAGCATCATCGTCATCGTCACTACCATTATTGTCATCAATACCACCATCAACAACACTACCTCCAGCACCACCACCACCATCGTCATCATCACCACCACAGCCGCCATCATCATCATCATCATCATCATCATCATCATCATCATCATCATCATCATCATCAGCAGCAGCAGCAGCAGCAGCAGCACCATTATCAGCATCATCAGCATTATCATCAGTCATTATCATCATCCTCACTAGTAGTAGCATCATCATCGCCGTCATCATGATCATCGTCATCACTATGTTAATCATTATTGTCATATTGATCATGATCATCAACATCATCACCAGCATCAGAAGCATAAGCATCATTCTCAATCGTGGTCGTCGTCGTCGTCATCAATAGCGTCATCATCATTGTCAACAGCAGCACCACCATCGTCAACACCACCATCCTCATCACCACCACCATCACCAACAGCATCCTTGCCATCATCGTCACCATCCACATGGTCGCCACCACTACCACCACAGTCTGCATATGATTGTTCTTCTTACCCCTATCAGTCGCATTCTCGTTCTCGTGATTGCTCCTTGTCTTCATCCGCCTTGCGCTCAGGGCGTAGCCGACCTGTGCGTTGGGCCGGAACAGGTTCCGGGCCGTCGCCAGCACCTGCAGGCGAGCCGCGGCAGCCCTGGTCTGCCGGGCGCCGCTGGCGCCCTTCAGGGAGGCACAGGCGGCCTCCACGCGGTCCAGGAAGGCCTGCACGTCCCTGGACACCGCCTTCAGGCCCGCCTGCATGCCGGCCTGCGTCCTCCTCATCATCCTCGGGGACGCCCGCGGGTCACCGCTGCCGCCAACTGCTCCCCGGACCTCTCGCCGGGGGGCGCACTCCAGGCAGAACTCCGGGGGCGGGCCCAGCCGTGGCGACGAGGGCCTCCCAGGAGGCCCCAGCAAGACGGAGACGAGGGAGGGGTAGCAGGATCGGTATACCTTCTCCTCCTCAGGATCCTCTCGAAGAAGGCGTCGTCCAAGCTCTCGCTGAACTGCCGGAGGGCCTCCTCGCTGACGCAGCCGGCGAGCACGGGCCGCGACCTGTCCCCAAAGGTCTCGAAGGCGGTGTTCAGGGCGTCTGCCCAGAACTGCGGCGCCGTCTTCGCGTGGTGCCGGTGGTCCTCGGCGGGCGTCGCGGGCGTGGGCTCCTGGGCCTGCGCCGCCGGCGTCGGCTGCTGGGCCTCCTCCTCGCTGGCGAACTGGCCGAGGAACTTGGCGAGCCCCTGCCCCGTCCTTCGAGGAAGAAGCAATTGCACAGGCACAAGCTGTCGGAGCTCCGCGAGGACCTCTGAGCGTTTGTGTTTGCAGGCGTTCTACTGTTGTGGGCTTCGGCGTTAGGCCGAACGGGTGGGGGAGTGGGGGGGAGATCTGTGTCTGGGCTGGCGCTTGGTTGATCCGCTTCCGCCAATCGCGCAAGCGGACTGGGGGAGAAGGGTCCTGACCAGTCGCCACAAACAGCCGCCAAGAGCAGCCGAGATCTGGTTTTACGGGGAGGGGGGGGGGCGGTGGCCCGCGCCGCTCGGCGAAACACTGCATAAAAACAGCAGCGACTGTGCCGCTTCTTGCTCCCCGAGTCCTGACCGGGCCGTTGTTCATCTGCCACGCGCCCAGCAGCTCGTTCAGCTCGACGTGGATGTCCACGTCGGCGATCGTCAGCGACTTGAGCGGCTCGTACCTGACGTGCTTCGCGTCCAGGCTCGCGAGGCTCCGCGCCGAGGCGAGCACCTGCAGCCGCGCGGCCTGCTCCCGGAGGGCCTGGAAGGTGCGCGACACCGAGCACCCCGCCTCTGAGCATCGTCTAAGCGACCCCTTTCCCCCAGACCCCCTCGAGTCGTGACAGAAATCACGACGGGAGGTTTTCGCTGTTTTCGGCCTCTGGGGGCCTTTCACAGGCCTCGGGGCTGTCGAAAAACGACTCAGGGTGAGAAACTGGTCCCGGGGGAATGGGTTGAGACCTCTGGGGGTCGACGTTACGAAAAAAACGTAACGTCATGGGTCTGGGTCCCACTGGCGTGGCCTTAGCCCCACATGGCGGACTTACCCACCCTGGTAGCGATACGGTACATGCCAGTTCCTACGGGCCTACGATGAGGAACTTTTGCTTTGCGTGTCGCGGCGGCGGCCCCGGCGACATGCTATGCCTTTTCAAGCGGATAGCTTGTCGGGAGGCTGAGGACAGCTCGGGACGTTGACGCTTGGGAACGAGGACTTGGATAGAGAGTCGCGACGAAGCGTGGTGAGCCAGAACCAGCGGAGCGACACGCTAAGCCAAAGTTCCTGACCGCAGGGTGGGCTGGTGGGGCTGCAATACCATGGCCCAGTGGGGAAAGGGGATCAGCTGAGCGACGCTGAACCTCCGCCGCGTCCAGCAGCGCCAGCACGCACCCGGCCACGTCCTGCAGCCCCCTCATGGGGAAACCACAGGCACCAATACCGCTACCCTCTGGAGCTCTCCCAGGGTGCGTTCTGACCGGAATTTCGAGGCGAGTCCAGCCGTGGCGACGAGCTCCTCCCAGGAGGCCCCCGAAAGGAGGAACCGAGGCAAGGGCAACGGTATCGGTACCCTTTTCCTCCCCTGACTTCTGCATGCCGCGGCGCGTCTTCAGCAGCATCACGTCCACCGATGCCTGGAATTAGGTCGGGCCTGTCCCCATACAGGGGGATCTTCGACGAAAAATGAAAAAAACAAAAAAACACAAATACCCCAAAAAGGCTCAAAAATGGTCAAAAACTAATCCCCCGACTTTTTTTTAACTATTTTTGAATGTTCCCCCCTGTAGAGGGACAGGCCCGACTTCTGCCTGGAAGCACGCCCGCCACTCGCCCCCCAGCCGCTCGGGCACGCAGCCGGCCCGGAGCGCCGCGGCCTCGCCCGCGTAGCGCGAGAGGCCGCCGCCCTGGGCCCTCACAGAGGAGCGAAGAAGCACCACCACAAACACAGACCGTTGGGCCTCCTCCTCCTCCTCCTCCT
This sequence comes from Prorocentrum cordatum, assembly GCA_963575745.1. Classification (NCBI taxonomy): domain Eukaryota; class Dinophyceae; order Prorocentrales; family Prorocentraceae; genus Prorocentrum; species Prorocentrum cordatum. Next base: position 86,622 of record CAUYUJ010001508.1, on the reverse strand, counting down.
CCCCCTCCGCCCTCCGCCCTCCTCTTCCTCCTCCTCCTTCGCCCTCCGCCCTCCGCCCTCCTCCTCCTCCTCCGCCCTCCTCCTCCTCCTCCTCCGCCCTCCTCCTCCTCCTCCTCCTCCGCCCTCCTCCTCCTCCTCCTCCTCCTCCTCCTCCTCCTCCTCCTCCTCCTCCTCCTCCCCCTCCTCCTCCTCTTCCTTTGGGGGCCTGCACGGACTCTTTTTGGCTCGGGGCTGGAACCCCTCCCTGTCGCTCGGGGGAACTCGTCGGTGCGTCTGGTCGCAAGCTTCGCGAACACCTTCAGCTGTCACCTTCATCATGGGAGTCTTCCTTCAGGGTCGGCGGCACTGGCCGTAAGGCCTTCGCAACCGAATGAACACAGATGTTTGGAGGTCAGCGCGGACGTTTTTCTTGTAAGGGCTCTGGTTCAAGGTTATCTTGTGGCTTGCGAGCCAAAGGCCCTGTACCAGAAGGGTGTCGAGCAGCGGCGCCGGGATTGGACACGTAAACATTCGTGTGCGGAAAGGCGGGGTCTCCAGCACGAGTCTCGTCACGCGTGCGGTCGGCACCTGTCTCCTACGCGCTTCGGGCCACGACGGGGCCGCAAGCGAGGGACCCAACTGGCAAGTGCCGAACTCGTGCGCCAGGATTGGACGCGTGAGAAGACGTGTGCGGAGGTGGGGTTTCCGACGTGCGTCTCGACACGCGTGCGCTCGGTATCGGGCCGCGACAGGGCCGCCAGCGAGGGACCCAACTTGCGGGTGCCGACTTCTGCAACACGGGAAAATCTGTGCGGCCAACTTGCCCGGGGCGCGTGCTCGCGGGGCACGTGCTTTCACGTGCCCACGGGGCAACAGGGGGGAACCCAACAACTAGAGGGCGGCGAGTCCTGCGCCTGGCGCGTGCGCGCGGAGCACGCGTCTTCGCTTGGTTCGGGCCGAGGCGGGTGCGCAAAGCGAGGGACCCCGCAAGCGCCGCATTCGCCAACACGGGGCAACACGTGCGCGGAAAGGGGGGGGCGGCCCAACATGCCCCTGGCGCGTGCCCGCGGGGCCCGTGCTCTCACTTGTCCACGGGGCCCCAGGGGGGGGGGGGGGCCGAACAACTCAGGGCGGCGAGCCCTCTGCACGTAGAACTGCCTGCGCAGATTGGGGGGGCAACGAGCGCGCCCGATGCGTGCTCGGCGAGCACGTGTGTCTTCCCGCGCTCCGGGACACGACTGGGCCGCAAACGAAGGACCCAACTTGCAAGCGCGGAGTGCTTTAACACGTAAAAGCACGTGTGCGGAGAGGGGCGCCCAACATGACCCTGGCGCGTGGGGGATAGCGAATTCTTCGCACGTCAACTTGCATGCGCGCAAGGGGGGGCAACATGCGCCTGGCGCGTGCGCGCGGAGCAAATGTTTTCACATGTTTCGGGCTATGACGGGGCCGCAAGCGAGTGACCCAACTTGCAGGTGCTGGGTTCTTCAACACCTGAACAAGTGTGCGCGGGAAGGTTGCCCCTGACGCGTGCTCGCGGTGCACGTGTTTTCACGTGCCCACGGGGCCACATCGGGACTTCACTCGGGGGTGGCAATTCTCTGCACGTAAAATTGCATGCGCAGAAGGGGGGGGGGAGGCAACATGCGCTTTGCGCGTGCGCGCGGAGCACATGTCTTCACTTGTTTCGGGCCAGGACGGGTTCGCAAGCGAGTGACCCAGCAATTGCCGAATTCTGTAACACGTGGAAATGCGTGCGCGGAGGGGGGGACAACATGCCCCTGGCGCGTGGGCGCGGCGCACGTGTTTTGTCCACGGGGCCCTGGGGGGGAGAGCTTCAAATTGCGTGCGCGGTCAAGGGGGGTGGGCCACGGGCGAGGGGGGGGCAACGTGCGCCTGGCACGTGCTCGCGCGGCAACTGTTGTCACGTGCTTCGGTCCACCACGGGGCCGCAAACCGGGGGCCCAACCTGGGGGTCGCCGAACTTTGTGCCCGCTAAGCATGCGTGCGCGGATGGGGGTGAGATGGGGAGGCAGCATGCCCCTGGCGCGCGCGGCGCATGTGTTTTCACGCGCCCACGGGGCTCCAAGGGGGGAGGGGGGGGGAGGGGGGGCAAACGCGGGGGAGACGATTTTCTGGCGCGCGCGCGCGCAGTTGCGTGCGCGGAGGTCTGGTGCCCAACGGACGGGGTGTGCCCAACATGCGCCTGGCGCGTGCGCGCGGAGGGATTCGTTGCACATGCTTCGGGCCGCGACGGGGCCGCAAACGAGGGGCCCACTTGCAGGCGGCGAACTCCTCAGCATGTAAAAGGACGTGCGCGGAGGAGGGGGGGGCACCATGCCCCTGGCGCGCGCGCGGGGCGTACGTGCTTTCAAGTGCTCACGGAATCCCAGGGTGACCCAACCTGGGGGTGTCAAACTCTTCACGCGAAACCTTGCGTGCGCGGATGGGGGGGCAACGGAGAGGCCCAACATGGGACAGGCGCGTGCGCGCGGGGGGCACATCGCGTTTCGGGCCACGACGGGGCCCAGAGCGAACGATCCAACTTGGGGGGGGGCGAATTCTGAACCCGCTGAGCATGCGTGCGCGGAAGGGGGGGCCCAACATGCCCCTGACACGCGCGCGCGGGTCGTCACGTGTAAACGGGGCCCCAGGGGGGGCCCAACTCGGGGGTGGCGGCTTACATATGTAAAAGTCACTTGCGCGGCGGGGGAGGGGGCCCAACGGAGGGGGGGGGAATGGGCAACATGTGCCTGGCGCGTGCGCGGGCCGCAAGCGAGGGACCCATCCTGGCGGTGCCGAATTCCTCACCCGCTAAACATGCGGGCGCGGAGGGGGGGGGGGGGCAACATGCCCCTGGCGCGTGCGCGCGGTGCACGTGCCCATTTGGCCCCAGCCAGGGGGGCCCAATTTGGGCGTGGAGAATTCGAGGCACGTGAAGATACATGCGCGGATGGGGGGACCCAGCATGCGCATGGCGCGTGCGCGCGGGACACGTGTTTCCACGTGTTTCGGGCCAAGACGGGGCCGCAGGCGAGGGACCCAGGCCTAACAGGTGACGGGCGTCGCCGTGCAGGAGGGGGAAGACGATGAGGAGGAAGGTGGAGGCAGGAAGCCGATGCCTCGGGCGCAACCTGGGCGCCCTACAGCCTGCGCCAGAAGAGAGGGAGAGGGCGGGAGGAGGAGGGGGAAGGAGGAGGAGGGGGAAGCAGAAAGGAGAAGGAGGAAGGAGGATGACGAGGAGGAAGAGGAGGAGGAGGAGGAGGAGGAGGAGGAGGAGGAGGAGGAGAACGAGGAGGAGGAGGAGGAGGAGGAGGAGGAGAGGGTGAGAGGAGGAGGAGTAGGAACAGAAAGAGGAGGAAGAGGAAGAGGAGGAGGATGAGGAGGAGGAGCAGGAGCTGGATCAGGAGCAGGAATAGCAGGAGCAGGAGGCGCAGAAGGAGCAGGAGGAGCAGGAGCAGGAGGATAAACAGGACGTGCATGCTGTAGCCGCTGCAGACAAGAAAATGGTAATTGCCGCACGCGCGTCAGAAGAAAATGTGACTCCGGTTCCTTACCGGATCCGTGGATCCCTCAAGTTGGATCGAGGCTGGGCCCCCTCACTGGCGCTCGAAGAGCGCCAGTGGCGGCGGTTGAGCCGCCGCCAGGGGGCCTGCAGAGCCGATCAGAGACGTCCGCGCTGAGCTCCTGAAGTTTATGCTACGTATGCCATTGCTGTAGAGATGCGGAATCTGTGTAGGAGGAGAAGGGTGAGAGGAGGAGGAGGAGGAGGACAAGGAGGAGGGGGAGGAGGAGGACAAGGAGGAGGAGGAGGAGGAGGAGGAGGATACTGTCGGATTACACAGCCTTTGAAAGTGGCTGGCCCCTGTACCTACGCATGTGAGGGCTCAATCCCAATATGAATGGGTCAACGCGTGCCGGGTCCAAACCCAAACATGAAAGGGTCAGTGTATGACGGGACGTAGTTCCCGCATCAGGGATCAACGCATGAGGGCCCGCGTCACGGCAGGAGGGATCGACGCATGAAGGTCAAAGCCTCAACGATGGGGTCAGCGCGCGGCAGGTCATAAACCCGGGATGACAAGTCAACGCGTGAGATGTCCTATGCGAGGGGGTGGGCCTCAGAGCGAGGGGTCAACAAATGAGGGGTCGGACCCTAGCGGATGGTATGTGCATTCCGCGCACGTTATGGCCGCACTCAGTTAGTATCAAGATGCGCCCAGGACGAGGTAAAGATGGCGGCCATGACGCTTTTGTGGGGCAAGAGGATGCGCTAGAAAGAACAAGTGCACCAGGGTAGCAACGTGGCGAAGGACGATGGGGCAGCAGACGGTGGAGACGGGAAACGAACCGGAATTTAACATCCGAAGGCCAACGGCATCCCATGAGGGGGCAAAGCTGAGAGGGAAGGGTCAAAGCATCAACTAACATGGCAAATCCACGGCGCGGGGGAGCAACGTCCGAGGAGGCGGCCCCAGCGTGACGGGTCAGAAAACTGAAGAGCCAGAGCCCCGGCATGAGGGGCAGCGTATGGGGTCGAATGGCGAGGGGCGCGCCCTGCATGAGGGGTCAGCGCATGTCGACCCAATGTCCAGCGATGGCGTCAACGCCTGGAGGGTCGGAGACCCACGGTGAAGTTCACCGCGTCAGGAGCCAACTCTTGAGTCTATAACAGGAGGGGCCAAAACCCCAGCATGAGGGTCGATTGGTGAGGGGCGAAAGCCCAGCATGAGGGGTCCACGCATGTGTGTCCAAAGCTCCATCGATCGGGTCAACGCATGGAGGTCGCATGCCCACAGGAACAGATAAACGCAGAGGAAACCAAATCCACAGCGTGAAAGGCAATACACGCAGGGGCGGCCCCAGCGTGACTGGTCAACGATGAAGGGAAACACCCCAACATGGGTGGATGCCGCATGATGCGAGAGGCGGCCGCGCCCGCAGCATGAGTGGTGAACGTGAGATGGGTGAAACAAAAACAGCGATGCGACGAATCAAAAGAAATAGCCAACACTTTCCACTGATATTTGCGCAAGGAGCAGCAGTCCGCAGTCGCATGGGGCCCAGAAACATATGCGGCCGGCGCCGCCTGGTGAGGCCTCGTACGCCAGGGCTCTGGTCGTCACCGATAACTGGAACAGGGCACCAGGATGATCCGAAAGAGCGAAAGGCACCGGGGCAACAGAGTGGCTTAGAAACAAAGGGGAAACAGAACATGAGGCAAGATGACAAGAGCGTTTGCTGGTGTCGCCCTGGCTCAATAGCGACTTCTTGTAGTGCTGCCCGTCGCGGAGTATTGGATCGAGCATTATTTGCCAGCGCCCCGTGCATCCCTCACATCAATCGAACCCCACAAGATGCGGGTGGCCAGAAGCGTGGACTCACAGCCTTCAGGGTGGCTGGCTCTTGTAGCCAAGTAGCAAATGTATTGAAAGGGTTTGCGTGTCTGCTGACTTGAAACAAGCGTGACTTGGTGCCCTACGGGCAGAATTTGTCAAGTGAGGACGTCTCGCATGAATACGAAAGCGCCAGCGGGGGAAAGATTTCATCGCCCACGCGGTTCAAAACAATCAAGTGGCGTAATGGAGAGTGGTCGTGAGCGCGCTGGGGGGGGGGGAGAAAAAACATAACGAAACGAGAAGGGTAGTAGAAAGTGCAGGCGCCCGGCAAACAGGAAGGGGAAACACCCTGGAATGGAGCAGTGGGCCTCGGGGTAACCAGGAGTCGAGCAGGAAGGGGCAACTGTGGAAGGAAGGCTGAGCGGACATGGAAACCAGGGATGGGGCCAAGTAGAATGATCTAGCGGGCGGATCACCATCACGTCCGCAAATGAGGGGACCAGGCGGGTATCAAATAAGCGAGTAGAGCGACACCGCATCCCTCGTGGACTGACAGGGGTGTCGGGATGAGCTGAGAAGCGTACGGGCAGCGGGGGGACACCACCGAAGTCCATGGGAGACGGGGTGGCCGCGGTGGAGCACGGCGCGAGAAAGAGAGAGAGAGAGAGAGAGAGAAGAAAACACGACAAAACAAAACGAGGCAGACGGCCAAGGGCGAAGCGAGGCCTCCAGGTAACAGGTGCGCGGGATGGGGACCAAGCGCTCCCAGGCCTGGCGCCGCGCGGGGGGCAGCGGCCCGTGCCGCTGGATGCGGGCGGGGAGGCCACCCGAGCCCGTGGGGCCGGCGGGAGAAGCAGGGGGATAACAAAAACACCAGGGTAGCGAAATGGCCGAGGAGGACGGGGCAGCAGCGGTGGAGGCAGTAGGGGCCACATGCGAACCCTACCCCTACCCCCCACGATTTCTGAGGAGGAGGGCGGGGTTCACTTCGCGAAGTGAACCCCGCCCTCCCCCTCAGAACTCGTGGGGGGTAGGGGTAAGGGTTCGCATGTGGCCCCCTAGGCAGAACGTGAGAAGGATTGCCGTCTCGCCCGAGTCCCAAAACTAGGGATGCACGCGGGGGTGTTCATCGAGAGCGGGAGACGCGCGCTCTCTTACCAACGCACCGTGCCAGGCGCCCCTCACAATAGAAAAACTCCAGGGGCTGCGGGTAGCCACTGGCGCGGGGGGCAAAACCGCAGCGCAGGGAGCAAAGCGCGACGGGTCGTAGACAAAGTAGGCAGGTCAACGCTTGAGAAGTCAAATCAACGGCGGGGAGGGTCAATGCGCGGGGGGGGGGGGCGACGGGAGGCCTCAACGTGGCGGTTCAATAATGACGGAGTCAACGCTCGGGCATGGGGGGACAAAACATGAGCTAAGAGGGGGCAGAGCCCAAGCGGGAAGGGCCAACGCATGAGGGATCGAAGCCCCAGCGCGAGGGCCCAAAACATGATCTAGGCGGGGGGCAACGCCCCACCAACTCAAGAGCTAAGCGGGCGCGAAACCTCAGCAGAAGGGGCCAACGCATGAGAGCTCGAAGCCCAGGCACGAGGGGTCACATCATGAACTACAATGGGGGAAGGCCCTAGACGGAGGGACGACGCATGAAAGGCCAACACCCAAACATGGGGTATCACCGAATAAGGGTCAGAACTTGAGGGGCCAACGCCTCAGCATTGGGGTTCAACGCATGACGGGCCAACTGCCCAGCATGAGGGGTCAATACTGATCGTTTCAAGCCCAAGTATGAAGGTCAACGCATGTGCACAGGGGGGGCGAAGCTCCAGCAGGAGGGGCCGACGCGTGAGGAGTCGAGCCTCCCGAATGAGGGCCATCGTGATAGCTGCAAGGTGTAGCGGGATGAGCTGAGAGAGAACAAGGGCACCGGGGTAGCAAACTGGCCAAGAAAGATGGGGAAGCAGGGGTGGAGGCACGATGAAGGAAGGATTGCTGGTGTCGCCTCAGCTCCCTAGCCCGTGGGGTGCTTGTGAAGGTGCTGGTCGAGAGCGCAAGAGTCTCACTCTCTTACCAGCGCCCCGTATAATCGAACCTCAAGGATGCGGGAAGCCTTCGGCACGGGGAGGAGGAAGAGGAGGAGAAGGAGGAGGATAAAGAGGAGGAAGTAGAGGAGGATGATGAGGAGGATGAGGATGAGGATGAGGATGAGGATGAGGATGAGGATGAGGATGAGGATGAGGATTAGGAGGAGGAGGAGGAGGAGGAGGAGGAGGAGGAGGAGGAGGAGTTCCCCGACCTCAACGCCGAGACGTGCAGGAAGTCCGACGCGGCGGCGAGCATCTCCCCGACCGGGTAGGGCCCCGAGGACGGCACGGGCGAGTCCTGCGCCTCGGCCCCGGCGCGCAGGCACATCAGCAGGCACGCCCCCCGCAGCCGCCGCGCGCACACCGCCATCGGCCGCCGCGGCCCCGCGCGCGGCGCGCGCGGGGGTGCCGCGCCTCTCGGGGCGGCCTCGAGAGGCAACGGCGACGAGGCCTGAGATCTGGGCGCTGCAATCTTTGCTGGCGTCTTTCATGCTGGGTCTCGACGTCTGCCCGTGAGGTATGCTGGGCCTCGACAGCTGCTGGGTATGCAGCCTAAGGTAGCGATGTCGTCTTCGCAGACGACATAGCTACCTTACGCCGCAACTTGTGCGGGCCGCCCGCGCGACGCGCCACACTGGAAACAAGGGCGCTTGCGCGCGACCTTACGCGGGCAGCTACACGCCAATATCAGCGCAGACGGCCCCATATTTCTACGTCGCTGATTGGGCCGGGATCTGGGTCTGGCCCGGTGCTTAGTCGATCTGCTCCTACTAGTCGCGCAAGCAAGCTGGAGGAAAGGGGTCCTGAGCAGTCGCCACACGCAGCCGCCAAAAGCAGCCAAGCTCTGCTCTATGGGGGGGAGAGGGGGCGGGGGCGGCGAGGGCCCGCGCCGACCGGCGAAACAGCACATAAAAAACGACGGCTTTTCACACCGCGTGCTTTCGCCCACTTTCGGGCCCCGGGGACCCTCACAGAGCGATGCGGCTGGACAAATGGCGCAGCAAGTTGGGCTCTGGGGCTTCGGCCGTGGTTGTTCACGGTCTTGCAGGCTGTTTCGTTTTTCTTCCGCAGCGTCGGATCTCAGGGAGGGCCGAGGGATTCCTCGACGGAGAGGACGCCGCGCGTGGGCCGTGCAAGTAAGTCAGCCGCGCGCGGTGCCACACAAGGGCCGCCTCGCTGCGCTGGAGGCCCCTGGGAGGCGCTGGAGGCTCGCGGGAAGCCACGCTGCCACGAGGGCCTCGGAGAGCCCCCAACGGCATCGAGCGTCCTCAGGGGCCCCAGAAGATGACCGACATGCCTCCGAGACGGCCTAAGAGAGCCCCAAGACGTCCCAAGAGGGCCCCAAGAGTGTCCCAACGGGGCCCAGGAAAGCCCTGCGATACCTCTTCTATTGTCCAACGGCCCCAGGAACGCCCCAAGGCGGGCCAGGGGGGAGGGCACCCACCCAAGACCAGCAACCGAGGCCTGAAGACGCGCCAAGATGCTTTGGAAAGGCCCACGAGACGGCAACCTTTCGGACCACAGGGGGCGGCCACAACGGGTGAGCGACAGAAAGAGACAGAGAGAGAGAGAGAGAAAACACACAAAAAGTGTATGTGTGTACAGAACTATCGTTACACCAGAGCCACGCGCACTTCGCGCGCGCTTAGGTTCTAGTCGCGCTCGAGAATCTATAGTCGTAAATTGCCGCTCGGTGCTGCCAGGCTGACTCGGGAGTTCCCTTAAGGCTGGTCGTGGTACCTGCCATCATGTGATATGGTAACACAAAAGTCCTGTTAGGGGGCCTTGGGGGATTTCTACGACGCGTCGTCCTGGGGCTGGACGAAATCAAACGAGAACTAGGGTGCCCGAGTCTGGCTCCGCATTGCCCGGTGCCCCAGAGGGACAATCCGTGTGTGTATATATGTACATATGCGTTTACATACATAAGATGCACGCGTGCCGGATGATTATGCATGTATGGTTGTATGCGTGTCTGTTTACATAAGCATATTAGCATATATCTCTATATCTGCATGTATATTATATATACACATATATATACACCGAATTGTATGTATGATATATATATATATATATAAGAGAGATGTATGTGTAAACCTATATCTGTATCTATATACTAGAACCATCGCGCGCTTCGCGCGCGCTCAAGTTCTAGCTAGGCTTGAAAGGCTAACTCATGAAATCTCATGTTGGTCGCTTCTTGCGTCCAGGGGCTCCTTTGGAGGCCCTGCGCAAGCCTCGGCATCGTATAGAAGGGGAAGTGCGGAAACGCAGAAATCATTCATGTCCTTTAGGTATTCAACGTCAAAGGCGTCCTGGGTTCTTTTTTGGGAGGTGAGGGGGGTCCGAATTGTGGTCTGCTGTGCAAGGGTAGACCGGGGGCCAAACTTGGAAAAACTAAAGAGTTGTGGGATTCCCATGTTGTTTTCCAGTTCCTCGGCGCTGCTCGGCGCTGCTTTTTGTGTGTGCCTCGCGGGTTTTCTTAATCAGCTGGGCCCCTCAGGGGTGTGGGATCTTCCGGACCCCCTGGGGGTTCTGGAGGCCTCCTGGAGCCTGGAGAGCCGTTGGAAGGGTGTCTCGGGCTGCGCGGGAGCCTGTTGGGCCGTTCTTTACGTTCTTGGGGCTCCTTGGGGTCGTCTTGGGCTGTACTTGGGCGTGTTGGGGGCCCCCGGGGAAGCCGGGGGGCGTGGTACCAGCCAGATGTCAGGGGATGTGTGGGATCTCCGAGTAGGCGTCCACTTTGAAAAAAAACGAATTCTGGGAATTCGCTTCATTTTCTCTCGAAATCCTCGGTCTTCGAGGATTGGAAGCGGGAAAACGTGAGAAGGCGAAAACATGAGAAAAACCATTGGAAATCAACAACTTTATCCTCTTTGGGCTCTCTCGGGACGGCTCTCACAGCTCTCTCGGGCTGTTCTTGGAGCCTTGTCGGGGTCTTTTTGGAGCCTCTCAAGGATCGGGGGTATGTTGGGGACCTCTGGGGGGTCCTGGAGGCCTCTCGGAGGTCTCTGGAAGCCGCTCTTAGGCCCATATTGGGCCTGTTCTGGGGTGGTCTGGGGCTGTCCTGGGCGCCTCTTCGGCAATCTTAGAACCTTCTTGGCCCGTCTTGGAGCCGTCCTGAGGGTCTCTTGGGTGGTCTTGGGGCGGTCTTGGGAGCCTCTTTGGCACTCTTGGACCGGTGGAAGCTCGAAACCGCGAGAAGCCAAAAACATTGAAAGAACATATGAAAATCTACGATTTGGGCCTCTTCGGGCCGTCCTGGGACGCCTCTCGGACCTCTCTTGGGGCCACTTGGAGGCCACCTGGGAGCCTCGAGAGCCGTCGGAAGGCTGACTTGGGCTGCTTGGGAGCGTCTTGGGCCATCATTTCGCATTCTGGGGGCTCCTGGGAGGCGTCTTGGGCCCTCCTGGAGCGCTGTGGAGGCTCCCCAGACAGGCAGGGGGAGCGGTACCGGGAGCGTTCCCGAGATGTCACGGGGAGGTGTGGGACCCGGGGTCGAAGGGGGGGGCGGTATTTATTCATGCTTATTTATTCATACATAGGTACAATATATATATATATATATATATATATATATATATATATGTATATATATATATATATATATATATGCTAGAGCCCCTCCTGTGATCTACCTTTCTTCCTGTTGTGTATGTATCTCTCTCTCTCTCTCTCTCTCTCTCTCTCTCTCTCTCTCTCTCTCTCTCTCTATATATATATCCCTTCATCTTCCTCTCTCTATCTCTCGCTCTTTCCCGTGATTGCTGTCCCAAATGCTTTCCTTTCTCATTTCAGCTATGCTATTTCTCGTTCGGGCCGCCTGTTTATTATTTGCTGCCTGCGGCAAGCTCCGCCTCTTGCAGCTTCCTGGGGGCCTCTTGGCTCTTGGAGGCCTCTTGGGGGCCCCCTTGGGCCTCTTAGTGGCCTTTGGGGGCGCCTTGGCGGCTTCTTTGGTCGTCTAAGGGTTTTCTTGGCCTGTCTGACGCCGTCGAAAGCCGACATGGGGGTGTCTCTGGGCAGACTTGGGGTGCTTTGGGGGCGTTTCAGGGTCGTTTTGGAAATCTGTTGGGCAGTCTTGTTGGGGCCGTCTTGGAGGGCTCTTGGGGCTCTATTGGGGCATATCGGGCCGTCTTGGGGCCATCTTGGAGGCCTTATGGGCCTTGGGGACACAGTGGGCCTTCCTCTTCGAGGCTTCTTGGGTCGCCTTGGAGGCCTCTTGGGGGCCTCTTGGGGCGTCCTGGACAGTCTTGCACAGTCTTGGGCGCCTCTGGTGCCGTCTTGGGCCCTCTTGGGCCATCTTGGGGCCATTTTGGAGGCTTCTAGGGCCGTATTGAGCCGACGGAAGTCCGAATCCTCTGGTGCCGTCTTGTGCTAGCGCTCGCTCTCGCATCCTCTCGTTTCCGTAGCCCTTTGGTTCCAGTTGTTCATTTTTGCTACCATGCCAGCCTCGACGAAGGCGGCGCTCGAGAGGAAGCGCATCGCCAACATGGGCAGGGCACGCGTCAGGGCTGTGAAAAACTTCTTGGGCAAACCGTGGGTGGCGAAAGCCTTGAAGGAGGCAGTAGCGGAGTTCAAGGTTGCTGCGCACAAGCGTCTGTGCGATGCACTTGCCACTGCTGCCCTTCGTTCCAACTCTCAGCACGACGCTCTCTGGGAGAAGAACAGGAAGCTCACGAGGCAGCTCAACGCAGCGACCTCCGAGAAGCAGGAGCAGGCAGACGAACTCAAGAAGCCGCGGCAGCTGGCGCGGGACAACGAGAAGCTAAAGCAGAGCAGCGAGGAACTGCAGGAAGAGCTCGGCAAGGCCAAAGCCGCCCTCGCCGACCTCCGCTCAACGCAGGCTCGCTTCAACTACTGGGCAACGCCCCGGGAAAAGAAGCGCTTTGCTTGGCTCACTCTGCACCCCGCGAAGTGGGGTTCGAGGCGCAACCGGTCCCTTAGGGACGGCTGCATGGGCAGTCAGTGAGGCGCCTGCACGACCTTTGCACGGGGCGGCTAACGAAAAAAACACATGCTGCCGCATGGCGTGCTCGCCGCCCCCCGCGCTCCAGGGAATGGCGTTCGGACTTCGACTGCAAGGTGGCGGCATCTTGAACAAGATCTTGCTGTCGGGGGATCTTGGATAAGATCCCCCTTGCTTTGGGGGTTCCGAAAAAACAACTCGACGGGGGGGGAAACGCAGCAACCTATTAACGACGTGCTTTTCGACGTCCCTAAGCCGCGGCTGTTTGGGCCCAATCGCAGGGTTCTGCCGTTTGTGCTTAAGTGCACGGCTGAGACAGACCCCAAGTCATCGGGTGGCGGTATCTTGAACAAGATCCTTCTGTAGGAGGGTCTTGGATAACATCCCCCTTAGTCTGGGCGTTCAGAACAACAAATCGACAGAGGGGCAAGCGGACCAACCCAATGACAACGTACCCCTGCACGGGGCTGCTAACGACACACCCACACGCTGCCGCACGGCAGGCTCGCCGCCACACCCCCCCCCGCTCCAGAGAATGACGTTCGAACTTCGACCACCAGGTGGCGGTATCTTGGCAAGATCCTTCTGTCGGGGGATCTTGGATAAGATCCCCCTTACTTTGGGGTTCAGAAAAAATCGACAGAGGGGCAAGCGGACAAACCCAATGACAATGTACCCCTGCGCGGATTTCTGGGATGGGAATCACAGAAACCTTATGATTTCATTTGGGTGTTTTAGCTATTTTGGATTTTCTGTCTTAGCAAAATCAATCCAGGAGCCCCTCAGAGGTCTGTTATACGCCCCAGGGAATGACGTTCGAACATCGACCACCAGGTGGCGGTATCTTGAGCAATATCCTTCTGTCGGGGGATCTTGGATAAGATCCCCCTTAGTTTGGGCGTTCAGGAAACAAACCGACGGAAGGGCAAGCGGACCAACCCAATGACAACGTACCCCTGCGCGGATTTCTGGAATGGGAACCACAGAAACCTTATGATGTCACTTGGATGTTTTGGCTGTTTGGGGTTTTCTACCCTCTGCAAAGCCAATCCAGAGCCCCTTCAGAGGTCTGTTATACCTTCTCCCGCCGTTGACGTTTGAGAGTTACAGTGAGAAATGCCGTGCAGTTTGTCGTGAACCTACATTCTTCCATAGCTATTTCGGTTCGACCTGCCAGAGCCTTCCCGCTATCTCTGACTCAATTGTCCTGAAATAATAACGGCCCTGTCCACGCACGTCGCTCAGATCCTGGCGGCCGTCACGAATGCCGAGAAGAGCGAGCCGACCTATCTTGAGAAAGGTTGGGGCGAGCAGCTGATCGTGCCCACCTGCGCCTACGACGACCGCGTGGTGGAGCTTATGAACTCTCCGCAGCATCGCGCTTGGCAACCTAGAATGCTGAGGAAGCCCGAAGTACTTCACGACCACTTGCTGTACAAGGTGGTTCGCGATGTTATCGTTTATGCGAGTTGCGATGAATGGGCCATCACTGGCGTCGCCGCCAAAGATGCCATCCTGATCGCCACCGGCCCTCCTACGCTCGTCCAGGACTCGCACTACATGATCCCGCTCGAGGGCGGCGGCGCCGTAGAGAGGAAGCACGTGGTTCCCGCAGCTCCGCCGGACCTTCAGCTCAATCCCGACATCTCCGTGAGCTTCATTGACGTCGGCAATCGACGCCGCCGGATTCATTTCTTCCACTTCTGCTGCAAATTCCTGTGCTGGTGGGCGGCCCATTTCCCCGCCAGCGTCGAAGCCGACAGTTTCTCGGAGTGGCATCAGCTTCGCGGCGGCGAGGTGCAGTGCGTCGACGACTTCTCGTGGGCGCAGTGGGCATTGTACTTGAAGTACCGGAAGGGGCACTACGCCTGCGCTCAGGACATGCTCCCAGACATAAAGCTAATGGAGCGCTCTCACGGCGGCCAGCACGCCGCCTTGTTCCACGCCCTCGGGCCAGGCGCAAAGGGATTCCATTTGAAGGCCGCACAATAGGAATCGATTTGTAAATGCCCAAACATTGTGAAAACACAGGTTTTCCTTGCTTCCAGATTGTCTTTTTTGTGTTTTTTGGTTTACAATTAAAAACCAATTTACAATTAAAAACACAGCGTTTTTTGTCCACCAGATTGTCTTTTTTGTCTTTTTTGTTTTTTTCGTCGGCCAGTCCCCTCCCTCCCCTCCCGAGCCAGGCGCAAATTGATTCGGGGCCTGGCCGACGAAAAAGACAAAAAAGACAAAAAATACAAAAAAGACAATCTGGTGGACAAAAAACGCTGTGTTTTTAATTGTAAATTGGTTTTTAATTGTAAACCAAAAAAACACAAAAAAGACAATCTGGAAGCAAGGAAAACCTTTGTTTTCACAGTGTTTGGGCATTTACAAATTGATTCCTATTGTGCGGCCTTCAAATGGAATCCCTTTGCGCCTGGCCCGAGGGCCTCACACTGGGATTCTATTTGATGGCCGCACAATGGAAATCAATTTGTAAATGCCCAAACATTGTGAAAACACAGGTTTTCCTTGCTTCCAGATTGTCTTTTTTGTGTTTTTTGGTTTACAATTAAAAACCAATTTGCAATTAAAAACACAGCGTTTTTTGTCCACCAGATTGTCTTTTTTGTCTTTTTTGTCTTTTTCGTCGGCCAGTCCCCTCCCTCCCCTCCCGAGCCAGGCGCAAATTGATTCGGGGCCTGGCCGACGAAAAAAACAAAAAAGACAAAAAAGACAAAAAAGACAATCTGGGGGACGAAAAACGCTGTGTTTTAATTGTAAATTGGTTTTTAATTATAAACCAAAAAACAAAAAAAAACAAAAAAATCTGGAAGCAAGGGAAATCTGTGTTTTCACCGTGTTTGGTCATTTTCAAATTGATTTCCATTGTGCGGCCATCAAATAGAATCCCATTGTGAGGCCCTCGGGCCAGGCGCAAAGGGATTCCATTTGAAGGCCGCACAATAGGAATCAATTTGTAAATGCCCAAACACTGTGAAAACACAGGTTTTCCTTGCTTCCAGATTGTCTTTTTTGTGTTTTTTGGTTCACAATTGAAAACCAATTTACAATTAAAAACACAGCGTTGTTTGTCCCCCAGATTTTTTTTTTTTTTTTTTTTTTTTTTTTTTAATTTTTACTTTTTTGTCTTTTTTGTATTTTTCGTCGGCCAGGCCCCCCCCTCTCCCCCTTCGAGCCAAGCGCAAATGGATTCGATTTGATGGCCGAACAATAAGAATCAATGTGTATGTCTGTACAACATGATTCCCAATTTGTAAGTGTGTACACAGGATACTACGCAGGAAATCATGTTGTAACCAAGCGCATCGCGTTTGCATTTCGCTTAAGCAAAAAAACCAGCCCAGGTAGATCACAGGAGGGGCTCTTACCATATATATATATATATATATATATATATATATATATATATATATATATGTCCTCCCGGGCTCCCGGGGGCTTCTGGAGGGCTCGTGGGGCCTGTTTAGGGCCTCGTGGGGGTTTTTGGGCGCCTCTTTGGTGCCTCTTGGGGCCTCTTGACGGAGCCTTGGATGCCTGCTCAGGGGGCCGTGCCCTGGTAACTTGCTTCTGGAGGGTCTCTTGGGAACCCCAGGGAGGCTCTCTTTAGGCGTTTCCGGGACCTGTTGCGCCATGATGGGGCACCTCGAGCTCGAAGACGGCCCAAGATCGCGTCAGGACGGCCGTTCATCGTCTCTCCTCTCTGGAAGCTTCGGGATCGCCTTGAGTGCCTCAGGGCGTCTGGGGAGAGGGCTCTTGGGGGCCTCTTGGGGCTTCCTGGAGGCGTATTCGGGGCCTCTTGGGGCCTCTTGGGGGCTGTTTAGGGGGGCTCCTAGGGCCTTCCGGGGGCGTCTTGGGGCCGAAGCTTTGAAATATCCGTTCGGGTACCCCCTCTGGGCCCCCTCTTGGGGGCCTCTTGGACCTTCTTGGGGCTCTCTGAGGCCGTCTTGGAGCCCTGCAGGGAACCTCTCGGGCCGTATTGGGACGATCTTAGAGGCCTCGCGGGCCGTCTTGGATGCTCTGAAAGCTTCAGAGACTGATAATCATCCCAGTGCGACCCTACCTAGGAGTTGGAGCATTTAGGAAAGAAACATCTACATCTACACCGACAGCTACATTTACATCTACACCTGCATCTACATCTACATCAACATCAACAGCGAGACTCACATTTACATCCACATCCACATCTACACCGACATCTACACCTACATCTACATCTACATCTACACCTACATTCACATCTACAATTACACCTACATCTACATCTACATCTACAATTTCGCATTGATTTTGCTTTTGCTTTGCATTGCCTTTGCTTTTGCTGTTGCCTTTGCTTTTGCCTTTGCCTTTGCTTTTGCTTGTGCTGTTGCTGTTGCATTGCTTTTGTTGTTGTTGCTGCTTGCTATGCTATGCTATGCTGAGCTACGCTATGCTATGACATGCTTGGCTATGCAACGCTATGCTGTGCTAATGCCGCGCTGCGCTATGCCGCGCTAAGCTAAGCTAAGGTAAGTTAAGCTATGCTAAGCTAAGCTAAGCTAAGCTAGGCTAGCCTAAGCTAAGCTAAGCTAACTTGAGCTAAGCCCAGCCCAACCAAGCCAAGCCAAGCTAAGCTAAGCTAAGATGAGACAAGCTAGGCTAAGCTAAGCTAGGCTAGGCTAGGCAAAGCTAAGCTAAGCGAAAGCTAAGATGAGATAAGCTAAGCTAAGCTAAGCTAAGCTAAGCTGGGTGAACCCAGGGGGCGCAACTGGGGGAACCGCGGGGCGGATACTGGGGGAACCGCCCGGGGTGGGCCCCACTGCCCGGCCCTTTAAGCTTACCGAGTAAGAACCCTTCTAGGCAGAGCCTAGGTAGGGAATATACAAATGTCAGTTTTCCGCAGGGAACGGGGCCATATTTTTGCCTTTTGAAGCCCTCTTGGGGGTCCTCTTGGGAGCCTCTTGGGGCGCCTTGGGGGCCTCCTGGGCCGTCTTGAGGCCATATTGGGCGTGTGGATGTAGATGTAAGTGTAGATGGCTATGTAACTATAAAGGTATAGATACGTTTATGTACATGTATAGGTATCTGTCATCACATAATAGCAGGTGTAGGTGTATATATACATGTATGTATTTACGCACACATAATTTACAAACACACATGCGTGCATGCATGCATACTGTATACATGCATGCATGCATATGTTACTACATACATATATATATATATATATATATATGTGTATATATATGTACATGTAACAGTGTATATAATTATATTTAGTGCTTATCTGACTGTCGCCGTACTCATCAAGGGGGCCCAAGAGGCTTGCAGGGTGCTTTCGGAAGCAAGTCTGACCCCTATTTGGGGCTGTTTTGGCGTCTTTTGGGGCTATTTTTGGGCCTCTTCGGGAGCTGGGGCCTGTTGGGGGCCTCTGTGGGGGTCCTTGGTGCTTCTCGGGGGCCGTTTTGGGGCCCCCTTGGGCCGTCTTGGGTCTTGGGCCGTCTTGGGGCCCTCTTGGGCTGTCGTGGGGGCCTCTTGAGTGCATCTTGGGCCGTCTTGGGGTTATCTGGGGGGCGTCTTGAGAAAGAGAACGAAAGAGAGAGAGACAAGAGAGAGAGAGAGAGAGATGGCCACATCATGCGTGTTTTTTTTATAACCCCCCTCGAGACCATAGTTTCGAAGGTCATAGCAGCGGCCTGTGAAAGCTGTTCGTCGACAAATGGGCTACGAGCTCTTCATTGAGTGCAGGCAGTGTTAGAATGCTTGCCAGAGAGAGAGTGGTCGGCAAGCAATTCTACAGGGAAAGAAGTGAGTGATTCAAGCTGGGAGCCTCGCATTGGAAGGCGCGCAAGGCACTCAACCCTCAGATCCACTGGTGTGAGACCTTGGGAACGGTGCAAAAAATATCCACAACAGCACTGTGGTACAGAAGATGCGCTGTGCAATTGCTGCTCCCCGTCCTATGATTCTTCGCCGCAGATGAGCCGTGCTGCAGGAACAACAACTCATCACGTGATCCGCCGACCCCTTCTGGGGTCTTCCATGCGTGTGGGACCCTCCCCCCGTTACTCCCACCCCGGCAAGGACAAGGGAAAGACTCGGCCAAGCGAAACTCGGCCCGCCGAACTCAGCCCGGCCGAACTCGGCCAATCCGAACTCGGCCCGAGGCCGAGTGTCGCCTGGCCGAGTTCAGCGTGGGGCCGAGTTCAGCGCAAGCCGAACTCAGATTGGCCAAGTTTTTCCCCGGCCGAATTGCTCCGGCCGAGTTTCTCTGGCCGAATGTTTCCTGGTCCGAGTTTGTCTGGCCGATCTGTTGTCCGAGCCGAACTTTCTGGCCGAATTGATCCGGCCGTGTTCGGCGGGCCGAATTTCGCCTGGCCGGTTTTGTCGGAATGGATCAGGCATAAGAGGACCCCTAACCCCTTGGGAGAGGACCTAAGTTAGGAGGGCCAGGAACATCAGGGATAGGGAGTCTTTTCTGTAGATGTAGCGAACCAGACCGCCCAGATGCATTTTCTCGAATGCGAAACCGGGGACCTTAGTGAGGCTATGTCTTCATCGTGTTCGTAGGATCAGGGGTTCTTGTATCCCGAATGTGGAATCGTCTTCTAGAGGAAAAAGAATTATGCACATGATTCTGGCCAGGCCCATCCTGAGCCCAGGATCGGTGCATACGCCCTCCTACCCTGGCCAGGAAGGCATATGCACCGATCCTGGATCAAGGATGGGCCTTGCCAGGATCGGTGCATGTGCATAGTTATCTTCGCCCGATTTCGGCAGCCGCAACGGGTGTTTCGCGCGCACGGCCCCCAAGATGCGAGCCCGCGCGAGGCCCATCAGGCAAGCGAGCCTGTGCTCAAACAGACGCAGCCCGCACGAGCAAACCGAAACCCCGGTTCGAGCGGCCCGGATTTCAGCATTGCTGCGCGAAGGTGCCCCACGAAAGAGCTGTGCTGTGAACTCATCAGGACAGACGATACTGTAAGAGTGTAGCCGAGACAAGCAGGGCAGAGCTGAGGAAAGAAGCACCGACACCGACGGCCGAATGAACGATGGCGAACAGCAAAACAATGCTCAAACGCTGGGTGGCTACAACACGTATAGTCGCGCACATGTTTTGCCCTAGTGCAGCCATCCCGAACGAACAACAACAAATAAGCTGGACCAGCGCAGACGCAAAAGATGCGTGACTACAAACAATGTTGTAGTCACTCATTTATTTGCCCAGGTTCGATGTATCGCAGATGCAACGCATCTTTTTTCACCATGCTTACTCCTCGTTTCCTTCGGGATGGTTGCCCTGAGGCAAATTATGTAATCGCACCATGTGTTGCCCTAGAACGAACTTCTCCCCCTAAACCAAATCCCGGTTAAAACAACAAAGGACGCCCCCGCGATCCCCCATGGCAACATCCCTGCCCCCGCCCCCTCGGCCGACGCTTTGTGGAGACACGGCAGCGCCTCTTCAACCAACGCCAAGTGTGAACCGGCGTATGCGATGATTGCCTGTCACTCATAGTTCTTTCCCCGTCCCCCTGAGTCCAACATCCAATGATACAAGGGCAAGGAGGAGGGTAGGGGCCGAACTTCTCAACACAAGCCTGGGGACCTCCTACAGCCTCACGATCAACCCTCCGTGGCCGCCAGGACGCCTAAGATGCTCAGTGTGGCTTTCTCTGACCGAATCTTTCCTGGGTCGAATTTTTCCAGTTGGGATCCGTGTGGCCGAATTTGTCTTGCCGAACTATTTCCAGGCCGAAATTCTCCGCCCGAACTTATCTGGCCGACTTCATCCTGCGCTCGCGCTGCAGCCGGAGCGCCAGCCAAGTTTAAAGGGCCGAAGTCAGTCTCCAGCTGGCCGAAGTCGACCGAGCCGAAGTCATCTGGCCACATTCTCCGCGGGCCGGATTTCTCGCGCCGGATTTCTCTGGCCCTGTTCACCCAGCGCTCGCGCTGCAGCCGGAGGCGCCGGAGCTACCCAGCCGAGTTTTCAAAAGGCCCGATGGAGTTTCCAGCTGGCCGAGCCCAGCTGCGCCGAGTTCCTCGGGCCGAATTCCTCTTGGGCCGATTCCAGACTGGCCAAGCTCAGCCGGCCGACTTCAGAGTGGCCGGCTTCGGCGGGCCGAGGCCGGCCAGCCGGACTTTTTTTTCTGGCCGAACTGACGTGCTGCCCTGGCCAGGCAGGCCAAAAGCGGAGCGCACAGCGCCGAACTCCGATCGCCCGTGTGGCAACGGGAGCCCTACTGTGAAACGGGCAATCGGCGGCACAACCCCTTCAATTTCCCAGTTGGCAATGAGGATTCCACTGCGAAGTGAGCAATCGTGCACCCCGGCGACCCATTTGACAGCGAGGTTCCGCATGTCGATCAGATGTGCGATGGGAGTTCCATTTCCCTGCCTTTGTCTGGCCCCTCCGACTGCCCAGTTGACGGCGGGCCCCCACTGTCAACTGGGCGATCGGAATTCAATTCCCCCCCACCGGCCCCCCCCCGATTCTCAATTGATATTGGGCCCCAACTTCCACATGGACGATCGGTGCTCAATTCCCCCCGTGGGCCCGCCTGTTTTTAAGGGAGGGGGGGTCGAACTGCCCCCGCCCAGGTTGCCAGGGCGCTTTCGAACCGGGCCCCCCCCCCTTCCCCCCCATGTGCGCGTCGTCGTCGTCGTCGTCGTCGTCGTCGTCGTCGTCGTCGTCGTCGTCGGAGGCGGCGGCGGCGGCGGCGGCGGCGGCGGCGGCGGCGGCGTCTGCGTCGCTGTTGCCGCCGTCGCCGTCGCCGTCGCCGTCGTCGCCGCTGCCGGACGGCGCCGGCGCTGGCGCCGGCGCTCGCCGTCGTCGGCTGCAAGGGGGGCGGGGGCATCGCCTGGTTCGACCCCCGCCCCCTTCTTTGCAACTCAAGGGGGGGGGGGCTCCCCCCCTCTTCTGGCGGGGTGGGCTCCCTGCCGGTTCGATGCCCCCCGGTTGGATCCCCCCCTGCAACTCGAGGGGGGCGACGGGGAGGGGCCCCTGTTGGACCCACCCCCTTGGACAGGGGGGGGGGCCTTCCCCGGTTCGAACCCGCCCCCCTTGAACAGAGGGGGACCCTTCTCCCAGTTCGAACCCCCCCCCTTGCAACTCAGGGGGGGGGCCCCCCACTGGTGTCTGACCCTCCCCCCCTTGACGGGTCCACCTCACCGTTCGAACCCTCCACCTTGCATCTCAGGGGGGGGCCACCCCTTTCGGTTCGAACCCCCCCTTTCCCAGCGTCCACATAATGGGCTCATTCAGACTGATGTAACCCGGTAGCCCCCCTCTGGAGTCGCGCCACATCCACCGACCCAGCGTGACGCCCCCTGGCTGGGGCCCATCAGCGTACCAGAACGTGTGGAACATCTATGATGTGGGCGTCTGTGGCCTCTTGGGGATCCAAACGGCCGTCCAGACGGCTCAACATGGCCTCCAGACGGCCCAAGGCGGCCCCCAGACTGCCCAAGATTGTCCCAAGGGGGCCCAGAGGCCCCCAAGACTGCCCCAGAGGGCTCCAAGGACTCCCCCCCCAAGCACCTTCAGAGGCCAAATACATTGATTTCCCCATGGGTTTTGCAACATTTTCGCGTTCTCGCTTTCTTCGATTCTCGGGGGCCTGTGACGGCCCAAGCAGTCTGCGAGATGGCCCCAAGGCGGTCCCGAGAGGCCCCCAAGGGAGGGAGGGGGCAAGACGGCCGCAGCCTTCGAAGGGGTCAGACAACACAAGAGCGCCACAAGGCGGCCCCTAAAATGCTGGCCCCAAGAGGCCCCAAAGAGGGCCGCAGAGTCCCCCAAGAAGCCTCCAAGAGGCCCCACCAAAGCCCCCAAAGGGGTACAAGAAACCAAGATTCCCGCGGAATGTTATACGAATGGCGCGTTGTTTCTATGCTCATCGGAGTTCGACCGTGGCGTGACTTGTGCTGCTGACACGCGGTGGATGCTCATTGCCCTCGTGGACATTTGCACGCTAGTTCTGGCGCTGCAGCGCAACGGGGGGCGCATCCGCACCCGTGGCGCTGGCAACGCAGTGGGGCGGGCAGAGCGACATGGCAGAGCACCGCAGCAGACGAGCAGGGCAAACCACCCACGCCCAGTCTTAACGTGCTCTGGACGTGCACCCCGCGAAGCGAGAGAAATCAGTGGCAATGCCAGAGGGCACGCTGTACCACGCGACAATAGCCGCGCTCTGCCCATTCAGCGCAGAATCCGTGCCCTGGCAGAAAATTACCGTCCACCGCGGCCACGAGCCTGACATTCGCTCAAATTCTGGTCACGAGGCCTGTTGGCAACGGAGTGTTCCAAGCTGGGGACCCCGCACTCGACGCCGCCGGCTTCGCGCGGCTCTTGGGCGCCGCAGGATGCGCGGATGGTCGATGGTCCTTCTGCACCCGGGCCCCCGCACCTGCAAGGGGTCATGGGGCCAGTGTCGTCCCGAGCGCCCTGATGAGGCCCCGTGTGGTCCCCCGAGCCCCCCCGAAGACTCCCCCGGGCCACCACCGCCCCACCACACACCCCATGAGGCCCTCGCCTCCGAGCCCTGAGGTCCGACGCTGCGCGAAAACTCGTGACCTCGCCAGCAAAAACCACGACCAGAGCTCCAGACCCCATCCTCCTGCGGCATGTCTCGAGCCGCACAGTCGACCCATGGGAGGGCCCCGGAGCCCGCGGAACCGCGACGACGCCCGGTGTGAGAAGAGAGCCTGCGCCGCCCGGACTTCAGGGCCTGAGGCCCCCGTGGAGCAGGCCCCCACGCCGGCCCCATGACCCCTCAGCCCGCGCCGCGCACCCGACGACGCCGGCCCCGCGCAGCCCCTGCGCGCCGCGTGGGCTGGCGCGCCCTGCCGCCGCGGCGCAGGCTGGCTCCCAGCAGGCCCAGGCGCCGGCGCGGTCGGTCGGCGCCCCTTGTGCGGCGGCGGCCTCGCGCGGCCGCCGCCCAGGCGGAGGCTGGGCCGCCGCAGGGCCGCGCGGACAAGCGAGCTCCACCTCATGAGCTGGATCTTGGACAGGGCCTGCGAGGGCTCGCCCCTTCCTGCCGCTCCTCCTCGTCTTCCTCCTGCTCCTGCTCCTTCCCTGGCCCGTCCTCTCCCTCCTGGTGCCTCCTCTCCCTGCTCCTCCTCCTCCTCTTGCTCCTTCCCCCCCTCCACCTCATCCCCCTCTACTCTCTCCTCCTCCTCCTCCTCCTCCTCCCTCCTCCTCCTCCTCCTCCTCCTCCTCTCCTCCTCCCCCTCCTCCCTCCTCTCTCCTCCTCCTCCTCCTCCTCCTCCTCCTCCTCCTCCTCCTCCTCCTCCTCCTCGGCAGCAGGGTCTTGCAGAAGGCCTGGGCGACCTCGCTCTGCGCGGCGGCCTCGGCACCCGCCGGGCGACCGCGGCCCCCCCTCGTCGCGGGTGATCGCGCCCCCCGGCCACCCCTGCTCATCGGGCAGCGCGGGAGCGGGAGCGGGGCGGGACGCAGACATGATCGCGTCGTAAAAAATTCAGGACGGAGGTTTTTCATGAGTTTCGGCCTCTAGAGGCCCTCGCCGGGCCTCGGGACCGTCAAAAAACGACTCAGGATGACAAACCGGCCCCAGGGAAAGGGTCTGGACTTCCGGGGACGCCGTCCTGAAAAAATCAGGACGTCGCATGTCTGGGGACGCAGAAGGATACACGAGCACTAGGTCTCTTACTTGGGGGCGTGCGTCCGGATCGAGCATACAGCACAACCATCTAATAGCGCATGTACCGTTTCCCGAGCGGCATGGCCATGAAGGATCCGCCACGGAGCTGAATTGCAAGATTTCGCGGCGGGCGCGTCGCCCCCTTTGGGGACGACGCACACATAGTATTGGTATGTTGGGGTGGCGCTGACGGGAGGGAGGGGGTGAGCGCGTCCTCAAGCTGGGCTGGAAGGCCGCAGTAGGTGCGCCATCTCTGGTGACCTCCGCCCCGGGCGGCCTTCTGAGAGCTGGTGCGCCCCCCCCCGCGACCGGCAGGGAGGGAGGGGCCGGGCCAAGGAAAAGAGGGGGGACGGGAGTTGGGGGGGGGGGAGGCGAAAGGACACGGAAAAACACACCTCGTGGGAGGCCCAGTTTTGAAGGGGCCCTGGGACACAACACACACAGACACAGACACAGACACAGACACAGACACAGACACAGACACAGACACAGACACAGACACAGACACAGACACAGACACAGACACAGACACAGACACAGACACAGACACAGACACAGACACAGACACAGACACAGACACAGACACAGACACAGACACAGACACAGACACAGACACAGACACAGACACAGACACACACACACACACACACACACACACACACACACACACACACACACACACACATACACATACACACACACACACACGCACACACGCACACACACACACGCACCATAATAAAAGGATGTCCCAAATTTTTATATATTTTCTGGGTTTTTGTCTTCCCCCCGCTTCCCATATATTCCCATATTTTCTGCGGGATCGGCGATTAATTGTGTCTGTGTTTTTTTTCCCTCCTGAAGTTTGTCCACCAGCCAGACATTCCAACGCCCAGTGGCGAGCCTCGGCGTGAGGGTCCAGAACACCTGGGCCGCTAGCCCCAAGGATGCACCGAGCCCTGGTGCAGCGCCCGAGACCCCAAGCCCGAGCACGAATCGCCCGAGCCTGGGCCCACGGACCCCATTGCACAACCACCCTCGAGTTGCGTACCGTAGCTGAAACTGAAGGGGCCCAAGGACACATAAATCAAGACACACGAGTGAAATATTCCCTATATTTTCCCATGTTGTCTGGGTTTCTGTCTTCCCCCCCAATTCCCATATTTTCGCATATTGTCCTGGGAATCGACGATTCATTGTGTCTGTGTGTTTCTTTCCCTCTTGAGAAACGTCTCGGCCGCGACCCAAAGTGTGCCACCTGATTAGCTGTGCCCTCTTCTGCTCTACCCCAAAGGGTAGCAGATGCTGGGCTGCCTCGCAGGGCGCCCCTCAATGGGGAGGCGAAGGGGGAACGGAGAGAGGGAGGCATGCTCTACTCAGGGCGAAGGCGCAGGGGTCTCGCCCCCGCCGGTCGCCCTTAGCCTTGCTGCGCTCCCTCGGCGCGTTCACGCGCTGCTCGCGGCCGGGCACCTCCGACCACGGAGGCGGTAGGGCACCAGCGGCACAGGCCCGACGGAGCCGATTCCTCGACACGGCCTGCACTGCACCTTGACCTGCGAGAAGGGGAGCGCCAGATCGATCGCCGATCGGAGGCGGGCGGGGGGGAAGGGGCGCAGAGAGAGAGAGAGAGGGAGAGGGAGAGAGGGAGAGAGGGAGAGAGAGAGAGAGGGAGGGAGAGAGAGAAAAAGAGAGAGAGAGAGGGAGAGGGAGAGGGAGAGAGAGAGAGAGAGGCGGCCCAGCCGCTTCTTGACCAGCGGACCACGGGCGCGACGCGCAGCCGCGGGCGCACGGCAAGGCCCCGGCCCCGGGGCCCTCGGCAGCTGCGCGCGGCGCTGCGCCCCGCGAGGCGCGCGCGGGCGGCAGCGCTGCCCCCCCGGCGGAGCGCGCGCGGCCCGAATGCAAATAGGGCGCCCCGCGGTGCGCCCGCGGCGCCGGCCCCCGGCGCGCACCCCTCCGGCCCAGGGGGCCACGGCGAGCCGCCGGACGGCGGGGGTGCGCCCGCGGCCGGTGCGCCGTCCTGTAGGACGGCAGTGCGCGGCGTGCTTCCGGAGGAGAGGGACGACCCGCCATCTTGGCCGTGGCCGTGCCTCTGGAAGAATCTGGAAAAGGGTATTGCTTCTTTCTGCTTTTTGTTTCAAAACCCTCACCTACCCTTCTATACCTCCCCCTCTTGCCTCCGACCTTCTCCTCCGGGAGGAGGGGCGGCGGATCGGCATGCGGCGGCGGTGGGGCGGCGGTGGCGGCGGCGATGGCCGCAGAGCGGCAGATCGGTCGGCACACGGTCGGGAGCTCTCGGATCGCGTGCCGCCGAGGCGGCCCCAGCGGCACGCCGCGCCGTGCCTCGGTGAGAGGGCGCGCCGCCCCGCTCCGCGGGGCGGGAGGCTCGGTTGAGCCGGTGGCGTTGGGGCCTGGAGGGCGGGAAGTGGATAGCGTGCCGCGCCGAAGCGTGGTGGGCCGGAACCGGCGGAGCGACACGCTATCCGACAGCTCCCGATCGTAAGGCTCAATGAGTAAGAAGAAACATACTACGAATAAGGAGAATAATACTTATCCCAGTGCGACCCTACCTAGGAGTTGGTGCCCCTATGAAAGCAGCATTAGTA
>CAUYUJ010001508.1:42500-55000 GCA_963575745.1 Prorocentrum cordatum | reverse complement strand
CAAGGAACACCGAGCCCCCCCCCAACGAAAAGGGTTCCTTCTTCAGGGCCCCGACTGTAGATGGACATGCAGCCAACGAGGTGTCCAGCGAGATTCCCGCTTTGAAGAAGGACCCCACCCGCCACCCGTGTATGTGTTGCAAGAGAGTTTACACTCTCCGGCAAGGAGCTTCAAGGAACTGCTACGCGACAGCTCCGCGTTGGAGAGGAATCTCCCCCCCATCCGTGCAGTTGCTACATTTCTTGAAGTTCCTGGCCCTGAAGGTAAAGGAAGCCGCACGCGGCAGTCCCATTTTGGAGGAGGGGCCGCCCTCCATCCTTGAAGCTGTTGCAAACCATGTGCGCGGCGCTGTGGCGAAAGCCGCCTGTTGAAGTGGAGCCGAGCCACATCCATATAACTCCTTTGAGCTTCCATAGCGAATGTGCGCGGCGCTGGGGCGAAAGCCACGTTTTGGAAATGACCTATGCTTCATCGCTGGAACTATTGCAAACTTCAAACCGAATGTGCGCAGCACGAATGCGAGAACTCCTATTGGAGAACGGCCTCATCCGTGCAGCTGCTGCAGAGTTCGAACTTGAGGGTCATACGTGGCGCGGAAGCCTCAAGCGAAACGCTCAAGACCGCCCTTCCGACACGCCTGTGGGTGCGACATGGAGAAGTTGGTCGTCGACGCGGAGGAAACATGATGGAGGGGGGAGGAGGAGGGGGGAGGAGGGAGGGGGAGGGACAAGCTAGGTTCGCTCGCGTCATATCTGATGTCCGACCCCTGCTTCACATACCTTGCCATGCTGTAGATATCCCCTCTATTTGCACAGTCGGACGTCGCAGCATGGCATAGCATGACATAGCATAGCATGGCGTATAATATCAACGCGCAGCATGACATAGCATGGCGTGGCGACGCCCCTATTTTTGGGGGGGGCTTCTGCGGCCCCAAGAATCAACGAATCGACACCGAAGGTGTCATCACTTCCGATGGTTTTTTCGGGGGGGGGGGGGGGGGGGGGGGGGGGGGGGCATTTTCTAGATTTTGGGGCCTATTTGGAAGGACTGGGAACCCTGCCGTGATATGGCACTGGAAATAATGACACCAGCGCTGCAGCGGGAGCACGATTCGGAACGAGTGGAAGCGCGGAAATGAGTCCAACGCTGCAGCGAGAGCACGATTCGGAACGAGCGGAAGCGCAGACATGAGGCCAGCGCTGCAGCGGGAGCACGATTCGGAACGAGCGGAAGCCCGCAGATGAGGCCAGCGTTTCAGCGGGAACAACATTTGGAAAAAAACTCAAGCGAAAACCGAGTTCCCGGGAGTCCTCCGTAAAAACAATACGCGGAAGGGGGGCCGGATTTCTTCCGGACGTCATCAGGGGAGAGAGGAGAGTAATATTCATATTGTGTAACTGTGGAGGGAGAGGGGAAGAGGAAGAGGAGGAGGCGGAGGATAAGGAGGAGGAGGATTCAAGACGAGGGCGAAAATTTCAAGCTTAGCAGGATTAACAGCATTAGCGCAACCAGGGTCTCTGACCGCAGTGGAGTCCTCCGTAAAACAATACGCGGAAGGGGGGCCGGATTTCTTCCGGACGTCATCAGGGGAGAGAGGAGAGTAGTATTCATATTGTGTAACTGTGGAGGGAGAGGGGAAGAGGAAGAGGAGGAGGCGGAGGATAAGGAGGAGGAGGATTCGAGACGAGGGCGAAAACTTCAAGCCTAGCAGGATTAACAGCATTAGCGCAACCAGGGTCTCTGACCGCAGTGGAAACCAAGACGCAGGGTAGCCTGCGGCGACGGGCCTGGGCCGCCCTCACAGCGCAAAGCTGAGGAACAAAACACCAGGGGACCCCGACGCGAGAACCTGAAGCGGAGACGGAGGAGGGGTCGAGGAGCGCAAATAGAGCACGCGGGAGGAGGGGAGAGGAGGGAGCAGGGAGGGGGGAGGGGAAGGAGGGGGAAGGAGGGAGGAGGAGGTGGAGGAGGAGGAGAAGAGAGGAATAGGAGGAGGAGGGGGAGGAGGAGGAGGAGGAGGAAGAGGAGGAGGAGGAAGAGGAGGAGGAGAAGGATCACAAGATTGACGAGGATTCGGAGGAGGAGGAGGAGGAGAAGGATTAGGGAAGGGCAGGATGGACGGGGAGGAGGTCAGCATCAGCATCAGCATCAGCATCAGCATCAGCATCAGCATCATCATCAACAACACCATCATCACCACCACCATAATCATCATCATGATCATCACCATCATCAGCAGCATCATCATCATCATCATCATCGTCAGCATCATCATCATCATCATCATCATCATCATCGTCGTCGTCAGCAGCATCGGCATGACCATCATCATCACCATCATCAAAACTAACACCATCATCGTCGTCATCATCATCATCATCATCAGCATCAGCATCAGCATCAGCATCAGCATCAGCATCATCATCATCATCATCATCATCATCATCATCATCATCATCATCATCATCATCATCATCATCATCGTCAGCATCATCATCAGCAGCATCATCATCATTGCCACCTTCATCGTCATCATCATCATCATCATCAGCATCATCATCATCATCATCATCATCATCATAATCATCATCGTTATCGTCTTCGTCATCGTTATCGTCATCATCGTCATGGTCATCATCATCAACAACAACATCATCATCCTTCTCCGCATCCTCTCTCCGTATCCTCAGCATTCCATTTGCCCTTCCCCACCTCCTTCCCCCCCTCTCCCCCCCCCGGCCCCCACGGCTCCCAGAACCACCCCCCGAGACTCCAGGCACCCCCTGTGGCCCTGCGGCAGCCCCCCCCCCCCGGAGGACGCCCCGAAGAGGACGGCACGGGGCCTTGTCCTCGGACACCGCCCGCAGAAGCTGCAGGTGCATCGACTCCTTCTCCGCGCCGGCGGTCGCGGGGGCGGCCTCGGCCGCCGCCTGCGGGAAGGAGCCGGAAAAATCATATCCAGCCTCCTGCTGCTGCTCGTCCAACTCCTCCTCCTCCTCCTCCTCCTCCTCCTCCTCCTCCTCCTCCTCCTCCATGTTCTTCCTGATTGTTTTTCGTTTTTAAAAACTCATGCTTGTCGCACCCCGAGGACGGTCGAAAGGGCGGGCCAGGCGTTTCGCCTAAGACTTCCTTACCACTTATGATCCGGAGGGTAAAGCGTATAATTGGAAGCAGTTTCACAATCGGAGAGCGGGTGGTTACCAAAATGTGGCCCTCGCCGTAGTAGAACCGCGCACCATCGTCTTAAACATTTGCAAGAGCTCCACGGATTGAGGGCGGGTCGTTTTCAAAGTGTGGCTCTTACCTTAGCGCTGCGCACACTTGTGTTCAATATGTGCAAGAGCTTCACGGGGTGAGGGCAGCTGTTTTTTCAAAATGTGGCTCTTGCCTTAGCCCCGCGCGCATAGGTCTCAAGCATTTGCAAGAGCTTCACGAATTGAAGACGATTCCTTTTCAACATGTGGCTCTAGCCTTAGCGCCGCGCACATTCGTTTTAAATGTTTGCAGAACTAGACTCAGTGATGATCCCCATGGTTACCGTACTGGAATCAGTGCTTTGGAGCGGTTCAGGACTGTCAGGGCGCAGAAGTTGCGGTAATTGGCGGCGTTGAAGTCCCAGGAATGGTGTTGTGGAAAGATTCAGGATCGTCAAGACGCAACAGCTAAAGTGGCGCGTGGCGCTAAAGGCCCGAGAACGCTGTTTTGGTACGCTTCAGGGTCATCAAACGGTTGTCTCCCAACGGGGCACTTCCCTCAAAGGATTCTAACATAATTGATGAGTCTTGGCTTTGCACCGGTCCTCCTCCTCCTCCTCCTCCTCCTCCTCCTCCGCCTCCTCACCCTCCTCACTCTCCTTCTCATCATCCCCCTCCCCCGCCTATCTACAACCATCTCCAGCCCACTCTGGCGTCGCCACTGGCCGGCATTCTGCGGACAGGCACTCCCCTCATCCTCGTTGCTCCCTCTTCTCGTCGGCAAGCCATGGGGGCACGCAAGCCGGGGGCGCCACCTCCTCCTCTCCCCCTCTCCCCGCCCCCCACCTCTCCCTTCCCCTCGTCCACGCCATTCGGCCTCGCCCCTCCTCTCCCCCCCCGCCTCGCCAGATCCTTGCTTTCGGCGAGCTCGGATGTTCTGGTCTGCCCTTCCTCTCGCTTCCGCCCCGCCGGCGCCTGTGCGGGCGTGAGGAGGGCCATGCGGCGGTCGTTCTCGGCGGAGGCGGCGGGGACTACCCCCTCCTGGGCGTAGCCTGGCACGGGCAGCCACTGTCCTTTTCGCCCTCCTTCGCCGTCATCATCATCATCATCATCATCATCATCATCATCATCATCATCATCATCATCATCATCATCATCATCATCATCATCATCATCATCATCATCATCATCATCATCATCATCATCATCATCTTCATCATCATCATCATCATCATCATCATCATCATCATCATCATTTTATCATCATCCTCATGTTCATCATCATCAGCATCGCCATCATCATCATCATCCTCATCCTCATCTTCAGCAGCATCATCGTCATCGCCGTCATCATAATCATAATCAGCATCATCATCATCATCATCATCATCATCATCATGTTCATCATCATCATCGTCATCATCTGCATCACCATCATCATCATCATCATCATCCTCATCCTCATCTTCAGCAGCATCATCATCATCGCCGTCATCATCATAGTCATAATCAGCATCAGCGGCATCATCATGATCACCATCGCAATCGTCGTCATCGTCATAGGCATCGTCGTCGCCGCCCTCCCCCTCGTCCCCACCTCGTCCAACCTTCCTCTCCGCTTCAGCATCATCATTGTCACCACCAGCATCATCAGCATCATTATCACAATCACCATCACCATCACCAGCACCTGCACCATCAGAAGCATCTTCACCATCAACAGCATCGCCGTCATCAGCAGCAGCAGCATCATCTTCTTCAGCAACGGCATCACCACCGTCGCCCGCACCCCCACCAACGCCATCGTCGTCATCATCATCGTCATCATCGTCATCGTTGCCATCACCATCCCCACCGTCACCACCACAACTACCATCATCCTCAGCACCATCACCATCACCAGTTCATTCACCAAAGTCATCACCATCGCCATCGCCATCGCCATCATCATCATCATCATCATCATCATCATCACCATCATCATCATCGCTATCATCATCGTCGTCACTGTCGCTGTCACCGTCACTGTCAGCACCACCACCATCACCATCATCAGCAGCAGCATCGTCACCAATGTCACCATCATCTGCAGCATAAGCATCATCATCATCATCATCATTACCATCAGCATCGGCATCATCATCATCGTCATCAGCATCATCGATGCCATCGTCATCATCATCAGCATCATCACCATCATAATCACTATAACCATCGTCAGCATCATCATCAGCAGCAACATCATCAGCATCATCATCATCATCGCCACCGTCATCGCCTTCGTCATCAACAATTGTTCATATTGATCCTTGCCTCTGGAGTTCCCGTGACTTATTCAATCACATCATCACGTTCAATGCGTATCTTCCACGTTTTGTTCACAATGTTTGTCCATGCTCCACCTCCTCAGCGTCCTCGTCTCTCGGCGTTGTCGTCGATCTCTTTCTAATCCTCCTGCTGCTGCTCTATTATCCAGCCTTCGCATCGTCCCCTTCTTGTTCTCTTCCTCCCTCTCCTCCTCCTCCTACTCCTCCTCCTCCTCCTCTCCTCCTCCTCGTCCATCCTCCTCCTCCTCCTCCTCCTCCTCCTCCTCCTCCTCCTCCTCATCCTCCGCCTCATCCTCA
This sequence comes from Prorocentrum cordatum, assembly GCA_963575745.1. Lineage (NCBI taxonomy): Eukaryota > Dinophyceae > Prorocentrales > Prorocentraceae > Prorocentrum > Prorocentrum cordatum. The sequence goes on along the minus strand of CAUYUJ010001508.1, from coordinate 49,179 downwards.
TCCTCCTCCTCGTTCGTCTGCCGTCCTCCATACTTGCCCATTCGGTTTCAAGGCTCCTGCCTGTTGGGCGCGGTTGCTCGGCTTCTCGGTCAACGCTCCACGTCTCACCAGCCCGCACAAGACCAGAGGCGAGCGGGGGGGGGGCTTTTTGACTGCACTGAGCTCGTTGCAAGTAGCTTGAGCGCTAAGGCCAACAGGACTGGCACAGGCTGCACACGAGAAACCCGAAAACATGGACGCTGAGCTGCTTCCGCTCTCGTCCCGAAAACTGTCGGGAGAGAGGTATTGGCGCTGCTGGAGGGGAAGAGAGGAATCTTATAAGAGAGAGGAGGAGTTTGCAGCTCCGTGCGAAGAGAGACATCAGCGGAGCCCTGCTTCGTTGCCCATAGCAGGGCAGCCCTCGAGGCAGAGAGCAGTACAAGGCTGGAAAAAGGAGAAACCTGCCTAGGTGTGCCGTCCAGGTTGCGGTCGGCTGAAGGAGAGGGAAGAACTGGAAGGAGGGCCAAATTGGCCAGGCCGCCGTGCGGCTGTCCAAACCTCCAGGGGAGGAGTGCTGGACTGGAGAAGGGCGGGGGTTCCCCGTGAGGCCGCGCTGCGGTGAAAAAGCCAGGGCCTGTGTGCTTGCGTGCCGTGCGCGAGTGCCGCGCCCTCCCATGTGGGCTCGACCCCGTCTTTCAGGAGGGCACGGCAGGCCCCTCCCACGTGGGCTCGACCCCGTCTTTCAGGAGAGGCCTGGGGCTATACAAGTAAGCAGTGGAAGGTGTGCCACGCGGCCGCGCTGGGTAGGAAGAAGCCAGGGCTGCTTGCTGGCCTTCAAAACGCCAGCGCCGAGCCCTCCCATGTGGGCTCGACCCCGTCTTTCATGAGGGCCCGGGCGACCCCTCCCATGTGGGCTCGACCCCGTCTTTCAGGAGGGGCCTGGTGCTGTACAGAGTAGCTGTTCGCAAGTGCCAGAGATTGCTGCCTTGCCGGCCCGCGAAAAAGGTCCGAAGCCAGTTGGCGCTGGCACCGCACCCTCCCATGTGGGCTCGACCCCGTCTTTCAGGAGGGCGTGGCCGACCCCTCCCATGTGGGCTCCACCCCGTCTTTCAGGAGAGGCCGAGCTGTGCAAAGTAGCTGTGCGCGAAGGCCAGAGAGGGCCGCCAGACCTGCCGCAAAAAACTGCCATACCTGCCTATCCCCCTCCGTGCTCTGGCTTTCCGCCTTCGGCGGGAAAACTGGCTGAGCTCTGGAGGATGGCTGGTGACTCGAGCCGCCTATGGCGGAGACTGGTGCGCGGCAGATGCGGCAACGCGCCGCGCTGCGGCCGCTGCATCCAAGGCGGCACGTGCTGGGGTACAGGTGAAAAAGGGCCTAGAGTCGTCGTGGCGTGGCGGACTCTGCACAGTGGGGCTCGGCAGCTGCGCCCCTGGCACTGGGTCTGCCTGTGACTGCTGCGGGGCCGCGAACAGATTACTCGAGGCTGACAGCACCGCGCGGCAGGCCCTCGCCTCCGCTGCTGTGATCCCCGGTGGCGTACATGATGGCTGCACTGGCGACGGCACTGACACTGGCACTGCTTCTGGCTGGCGTGAGGGTACTGGCACCGGCCCTGTCGGCCGTGAAGGTGCTGGCGGCGCTGGCGCTGCAGGGCGTACTGGGAGTGGTACTGGCCTTGACGGCCGTGAAGGTACAGAGACTTGCCGAAAAAATGGTGGCGGGCATAAGCCCTGCGCGAGGCCTAGAGCAGTGGCAGGGCTGGGGCCTGGATCAGCCTCCGCCCGCGCCCTAGGCGGAAAGCCTGGGATTGGGGTGCCGCGGGGAAAAAAAGGAGGCCGTGCAGAGGGGGGGGCAGAGGGGGAGGTGAACTCGCCCTCCGGGACCACCACGTCGTCGCCCGCTGCCGCCAGCCGCTGACCGAGAACCCCGTGGTCTGGAAAGCCCGCCTCGGCAGCCATGGCCGCTGGTCCCGCTGCCAGCGGAGACGAGGGGACTGCAGCCGCCGCGTCGCCTCCATGGGCACCGGGAGCGACAGCATCCGGAGAGGGAGAGGCCGCTGCGCCCCGCTGCGCAGAGGGCGTTGGCGCCGCCGCCAGCGCCGAGGCCACCGCCTGGGCCAGCTGCGATGGCTGGCGGCCACGATGGCTGGTGAGGGCTGCGAAGGCGCGCAGAAGGTGTTCTGACGCGCGCGCCTCGGCCCTCGTGTACTGCGCGCGACGCGCGGCAGCCTTCCGCGGCGGCCTGCGGCGGCTTGCGGTGGCCGCGGGAGGCGCCTCCATAGCGCGGCCGAGGGGACGGGGGCAGGGGAGAGCGGGGAGGCGGCGCGGGGAAGCGCCGATGGCGCTGGCTGGCGCAGAGCGGCGGCTCGTGCCAGCTGGCGCTTGGGGGGGGGGGGGGGGGGCGAGGAGGGCGGCGCAAAAGGGCGCCATTGGTGGCGGCACGGGCGCGCCTCCTGTGTTTTCGAAAGGGCAATTTTTTTTTTCCCCACCGCAGCGCGCACGCAATACCAAGTGCCAGCCTGAAAACCAGAATGCGGTGAGACACGGGCCCAGCGAAGCCACCAGGGTGCAACTAAGAAGGGACAACGGAGTAGGAGGAGGAGGAGCAGGAGGAGCAGGAGGAGCAGGAGGAGCAGGAGGAGGATTACAGCACCACTTCAGCACCTAAGCAACACAGCGTGCCAAGCCCGCTGTTGGTGACTTCAGTATAGGTAGTGTCGTTTTCCCTCAGCGCCTGTGCCAACAGTGCTCCTGCTCGACTGCTTGTTCCACCACGTGGGCGGCCCCTCCCATTGATTGGACTCAGTCCGTGGCGTCGCAGAACAATGGTAAACCTTGCGTGTGTGCATGACACCAACATATCCACTCGGCGCATGTCCCGTTCAGGGACGCATTTGTTAGTACTGTGCAAATGGCTCTCCATATTGCGACCTGGTACTTGCCCCCCCGCTTCTCAGAAGACCTGCCTCCAAGCAGCTATGAATTCAACTTGTCGGCTTTGCCACCCCCCGCCAGTCCCATCCGCCAACCGCCCGTACCCATGCACGTCTGGGCCATCGACTACGCACGCGACCCCCAACCGGCGCCGCACGGCACATACAAAGTAAGAGCCCATGGTGGTAAATTCTTCGGTCGTGGGGCAAACCAATAACCACCTTGAAGCAAACCGACCCATTGTTGAGAGCACCCGCGCTTTGCCAACAGATGCCGCATTGACGCGTGCGCTGGGTAATGCCAGATCTCGTAATAATTTGTCGTGGGCCATTTTTCGAGATATGATGTTGCATGAGCAGCTTGCGGCGCGCGGACGCGCGTTAAGCAAACGCTCCCGATCGCAAGGCTACCCGCGATAAAGTGCGCCGAGCCCTGCGGAGGCCTTCGCCACGGACTCGGCGCGGCTGCGAGCCGGGCGGTGAGCAGCGATCGCGCACCCCAGCCCGACGTCGTGGCGAGCGTGCCACACACCCCTCGGCCCGGGTGGCACCGCGATGCGCGGCTCGGGGGGGGATCGGAAAGCGAGCTCATGGCTGCGGCCGAGGACGCGGAGGCCTGGGCCGACCGAATGGCGAAGGCCGAGCGCTCGGACGAGGGGGGCGGTGGCCGAGGCGGACCCGTGCGGAGGCGGAGCCCCGCGCGGCGCCGGGGCCCCAGCCCGAGGCTGCCGCAGCGCGGGCCGGCGGGGCCCAGCGCGGGCTGGCGAGGCCCCTGCTGCAGCGGGGAAGCCCGGCGGCGGGCGGGCACCGGCGGCCTCCAGCTTCCGGGCTGTGGCGCTGTGGCAGTGCAGCCGCGTGGGCGTGCGGCTGCGCGCCCGCCGCCGCGCGCCAGGCTGCGGCCCCAGCGTCGGGCGGAGGCGCAGGGCGCGCGGCTGCGGCCCAGCGTGCCTCGGCCCCGGCCGAGCAGGACGTGCGCGCAGCCCGGGTCGGGCGACGAGAGGCCGCTGCTGTCACGGCTGTGGCGGGGGCTCGGCATGTGCGCCACGCCCTCGGGTCGGTCAAGGAGCTCGGTGTGTAGACGCCCCAGCTTGTCAATCTGTGGGATACTGGAGCGTCGGTGCACCAAACTCCTTCGCCGAGTTCCTTGGCCCCTTGGCCAGCCGCACGACGTGGTGTGTACATCGATTCCCTCCGGGGCCAACAACGGGGGCCGAGACCAGGGCAAGCCTGACACGGGCACATCCCTGCAAGATTGCACAACGTCTAGCGGATGCGGCCATGCGGCCGACGAGCGCCTGGCTAAGACATATGCTGCGCTCCAGGCAGCATGCCCGAGGCTCGATGTAGATGTGAGGCGCCTAGTGGCCTCGTGCGATCCAGCAGGGCGGAAACAATGTCCAAAGCAAACGTCAATTGGGAGGCTACGCCCAGCTCTCGCCCGAACTTGTTCCGTCCTCTGCACGTGCCCACAAAAGGCCCCCCGCTCAACGCTTCGCCGCCTAGCTCCTAGCTTTTCCAGTGCGCGGCGCCAGCTCTTAGTCCTCTTTCACGTCGACTTCCTTTCTCATCACCCTCTTTACCTGATCCCTTACTTCACTTCCACCTCCTCTTCCTCCTCATGGGTATCCTCCTCCTCCTCCTCCTCATCATCATCATCATCATCATCATCATCATCTTCCTCCTCCCTGTTCTCGTCCTCCTCCTCCTCCTCCTCCTCCTCCTCCTCCTCCTCCTCCTCCTCCCCCCTCCTTCTGCTCCTTGTCCCCTCCTCCTCCTCCTCCTCCTCCTCCTCCTCTCCTCTCTTCCTCCTCCTCCTCCTCCTCCTCCCTCCTCCTCCTCCTCCTGCTTCTCCTCCTCCTCCTCGTCCTCCCTCCTCCTCCCCTCCCCCTGCTCCTCCTCCTCCATCCTCCATCCTCCATTTGCCATCCGCAATCCGCCATCCTCCATCCTCCCCCGTTCCCTCCCCCTGTCTCTCTCATCACTTATCCTCCTCCCCGCCTCCCGCCTCCCGCCTCCCGCCTCCCTCACTCCTCCTCCTCCTCCTCCTCCTCCTCTCCTCCTCCTCCTCCTCCTCCTCCTCCTCCTCCTCCTCAATGCCATCCGCCTCCCCCCCTCCTCCCTCCTCCTCCTCCTCTCCTCCTCCTGCTCCTGCTCCTCCTCCTCCTCCCTCCTCCTCCTCCTCCTGCTCCTGCTCCTCTCCTGCTCCTTGCTCCTGCTCCACCTCCTCCTCCTCCTCCTCCTCCTCCTCCTCCTCCTCCTCCTCCTCCTCCTCCTCCTCCTCCTCCTCCTCCATCTCCTTTCCTGATAACTAACTCCTCCCCGTCCCACCCCGAGACGTGTCGGTAGGGCGGGCTGGGCGATTCGCTTGAGACTCCCTTACTACCTGTGGTCCTTGAACTGGACATTCTATAGCAGCTTCACGGATGGAGGTTGGATGTTTTGTTGTGCAGTGTGGCTCTCGTCCTAGCGTCGCGCCTATTCTTCATACGTGTGCGCAAGAGCTTCACGGATGGAGAGCAGTCGTTTTCAATATGCAGCTCTCGCCTTAGCGCCGCACGCATTCGGATCAAGAGTGTGCAAAACATTCACGGATTGAGGGCGGGTGGTTTTCTACATGGGGGCTCTCGCCCTAGCGCCACGCGCGTTTGTCTTAAAGTCTGCAAGAGCTTCGCGGATGGAGGGCTGGTGGTTTTCAACCTGTGGCTCTCGCCTTCGCGCGGAGCACAATCGTCTGAAGGGTTTGCACCTTTTCAAGGAGTGTTATGCTTGACGTGCCAGACACATTGCTTTGACGCGATGCAAGACAGTCAGGGTGCAGCAACTAGGTTGATTCGGGTGTTGTGGAAATCCCAGGAATGGTGTTCTGGCACGACTCAGGGCCGTCAGGACGTAACAATCATGTTGATTCGCGGTGTTGATGTCCCAGGAATGGTACTCTGGTTCGGTTGAAGATTTTCCAACGGTTGTCTTCCAACGGGGCGTTACTGCCCTCCGTGAGAAGGAATCCGTGTAGAGACATGGGGAAGGGAACGTGAAGGGAGGGTCTGCTGCATTATTGTTGACGGGCCGTGGGTCTGCACTGGTCCTCATCCTTCTCCTCCTCCTCCTCCTCCTCCTCCTCCTCCTCCTGCTCGTACTAGCATGGGGGAAACGGGTCCTGGAAGAAACGGGTCCTGGGCCCTGAGGCCTTCCCCCCGGGACCACTTGCTCATGCTGACTCGTTTCCTGTCAGTGCCAAGGCCCGCGGAGGGCCCAGTAAGCCTGAAACGGCAAAACCCTCAGAACCCGTTTCCCTCAGGACCCATTTCCCCAATTGCTATCCTCTTCCTCTTCCTCCTCCTCCTCCTCCTCCATTCCTTTTTTTCCTTATATATATGTGTGTGTAGCTAACGCTCATCCCCGTCGCACCCCGAGGCCAATCATAAGGGCGGGCCGGGCGTTTCGCATGAGACGTCCTCACAATGTATGCGCCTGAAGCTCAACAACAGGCAACAATTTCACGGATTGAAGGCGGGCCGTCTTCAAAATGTGAATCTCGCCTTAACGCCGCGCACGTTCGTTCTAAATTGTTGCAAGGGTTTCGCATATTGGGGTCGGCTCCTTTTTGAAAGATATGGCTCTCGCCGCAGCGCCGCGCACATTCGCTTAAAGCATTTGCAAGGGCTTCACGGATTGAGTGCGGCTCGTTTTCAAAATGTGGCTCTCTCCTTAGCGCCTCACAGTTTCTTTATGCGAGAGCTTCGCGGATTGAGGGCGGTTATTGTTCAA
>CAUYUJ010001508.1:0-40000 GCA_963575745.1 Prorocentrum cordatum | reverse complement strand
CCGAAAGCTAGCGTCCCGCCCCGAGGACCGCCAAGGGCACGCGTTACCCAAGACGGGGCCAAGCGAAGAGTAGGGAGGGCGACACGACAACGAAGGGGAACGAGTCACGGCCCCAGGACCTCGGGAGGACCAGGAGGACGGGGAGGAGGATAGTCTACTCTTCGCTCGAATTCCACCCTCGCGAGTCTAACTATATGAGCGCTATGAAACAACTTCTCAAAACTGGGACTCCCTGGGAAAATCTGGCGATTTTTAAATATTCTCTAACACATACTGAATCGGCCGCCCGCTTCTTCTGAGTACGATGGAGGAAGGGGGAGGGAGCAATGCAGATCAGCATCGGGCAAACCAGAAGTCCCAGCCACAGCGCAAATCCGCCGACCCTGTCGGCGTGTGTGAGGGGCTCGTCCGTTCGAGTGTCCTCGTCATTCGTTAGTCGTCGTATCTGCTGGCTCATTTCCCTGCGGCCCCCATTTCCCTGGGCCCGTCGCCGCTCCCCCTTTTCCTGGACACTTTTCCCAAGCGCGTCAGCCAAAGCGAAATTGAGTAATGTCGCAATTCGATCGAAGGAATAGAAACCTCCTCAATTTGATCCCTCCCCCGTCGGGGGGAGTCCCACGGGGGGTCCTAGGGGGGGGTCCCAGGGGGGGTCCCAGGGGGGGTCCCATGGGAGGGTCCCATGGGGGGGTCGCGGGGGAGATGCGACTCCCCGGGGGGGGTCCCGGGGGGGTCGCCACCAACATTCGCCTTCCTCCTGGGAGGCCCCGGGTCCCAAAAAAGCCACAGGACGGGCCAAGAGTGCCCGAAGAGGTCCCAAAGACGGTCCAAGAGGGCCCCGCATCGCCGAGCGATCTGTCCACGACGCCTTCACGGCCTCCTGAAGGCCCATGCGGCCCGCAAAACGCCCCAAGAGGCCTCCAAGAGCACTCCCAAGAAGGCCCCCAGAGGCAACATTCATTGCTTTCCCTTAGGCTTTTGAAGGATGTTGGCGTGCTCGCCTCTTCCGCCTCCCGACGCTCCAAGACGGCCCAAGAGACCCCAACATCGCCCCAAGACGGCCCAAAATCCCAACATGTCCCAAGAAGGCCCCAAGACGGCCCGAGACGCCTCCAAGACAGGCCAAGAGGCACCCAAGACGGCTCCAAGAGGGTGCTCAGACGGAGGATTCGAACGGACATTTCGAGCCCTCGCCCCCGAGAAGCTCGCAGGATGCCCCAAGAGGCCTCGAAGACGCCCCCAAGAAGCCCGAGACCCCCAAGAGGCTCCCAAGAGGCCCCCCAAGAGTCCCCCAAAACGCCGCCAAACTGACCGCCAGAGGCCCCCGAAAGTGCTCCGAAGAGACCCCGAAAAGCATCTCCTCCTCCCCCTGCTCCTCACCCTCCTCCTTCTGTTCCTCCGTCTCGTCTTAATCGTCCTCCAGCTGCTCATTGCCCTTCTCGACCTCCTTCTGCCCCGACTTCCCCTCCTCATCCTCCTCCACATGTTCTTCCTCATCCTCCCCCTCCTGCTCCACGGCGCCCTCCTCCTCCTCCTCCTCCTCCTCCTCCTCCTCCCCAAGCTCTTCCTCCTCTTCCTCCTATTCCTCCTCCTCACCCTTTCCCTCCTCCGTATCCCCTCCGTAGCATCCTCATTATCATCATCCTCACGATCCTGATTCATCCTCCTCATCATGCTCCCCTCCTCCCATGCGTGCTCTTCCGCCAGTGCTCCGCAATATTAACTCGACCTCATCCTTCCCCTCCTCCTCCTCCTTCTCCTCTTCCCCCTCCTCCTCCTCCTCCTCCTCCTCCTCCTCCTCCTCCTCCTCCTCCTCCTCCTTTTCCTCCTCCTCCTCCTCCTCCTCCTTCTCCTGCTCCTCCGACTCCAACTATCCTCGTCCTCCTGCTGCTTCTTCCCCCCGTCCTCCCCCTGCCGTTGCTCCCCTCCTCTTCATCCTCCTCCATCATCATCATCGTCATCCTCATCATCAGCAGCAGCATCATCATCATCATCACCATCATCCTCATCATCACAATCACCATCACCATCACCATCACCATCATCATCATCATCATCATCATCATCATCATCATCATCATCATCATCATCATCATCATCATCATCATCATCAATCATCATCATCATCACCATCTCACCATCATCATCATCATCATCATCATCATCATCATCATCATCATCATCATCACCATCATCATCATCTCATCCCTCCTCCTCCTCCTCCTCCTCTTCCTCCTCCTCCTCCTCCTCCTCCTCGTCGTGGCCGTCGTCGTCATTGTCGTCGTCGTCCTCGTGGTCCTCGTCGTCTTAGTCGTCGTCGTCCTCCTCCTCCTCCTCCTCCTCGTCGTCGTCGTCTTCAGGGTCGGCGGCACTGGACGTAAGGCCTTCACAATAAAAAAGAAACCGACGATCCACTTGGCAAGAGCCCCTTTACCCTCCTCTTGTTTACTCTTTCTGTTCCTCCCCTTCCCTCCTCCCTCCTCCCTCCTCCTTTCTCTTCCTCTCCTCCCCCTTCACCTGCTGCAGACCCTCCTCATCTTCCCTCATCGTCGTCGTCCTCCTCCTCCTCTTCCTCCTCCTCATGCTGGTCCTGCTTATCCCTTCTCCTCTCCAATAGGTCCTCATCTCTCCTCTCATCTACTAGCCTCACCTCTCTGCTTCTCCTTCTCTTCCTCCTCTTCCTCCTCCCCGCTCATCCTCCTCCTCCTCCTGCTTCAGTCGCCTTCACGCAGCCGCCTTCATGACTTCTCCTCCTCCTCCTCCTCATCCGCCTTCTCCTCTTCGTCGTCCTCCTCCTCCTCCTCCACCTCCCCCATCCACCCTGCTGCTGCTCCTGCTGCTGCTACTCCTGCTACCCCTTCTCGTTATTCCTCTGCCTCCCATCTTCCTCCTCCTGCCCCCCCCCCTCCCCCTCCTTCTCCTCTGCCTCCCTTCTCCTCCTGTTATCACAAGGAAGAGGAGCACGAAGGGAGGAGACAACCGGAGAGGGGGAGGCAGGCTTGGCACGCTCGCGCCACAGCTGACATCCTTGCCCTGCCTCCCATCCCTCTCCATTCGCGTGTTATAGCGGACCTGAAAGTCAACAAAAATAGTACGATGTGCAATCAGGAAAAAGAGCTGCGTACATAGGAGGGAAAGGAGGAGAAGGAGGAGGAGGAGGCTGAGCAGGAGAAGGAGCAGGAGGAACAGAAGGAACATCAGGACGGAAGAGGAAGAGAATGATTAGTAGCAGCCGGAACTGAAGTGGAAGGAGCGGGAGGAGCAGGAGGACCAGGGGAAGGCGGAGCAGGTGAAAGGAGGGGGGCGACCACGATGAGGAAGGACACAGATCCAGAAAAGCGGCCCGCGCTGGGGCGAGATGAACGACGGGAGCAAAGGCGCGATCGTTCAATGAGGTACACGCTGCCGCGGGAGCACCAGTTCTGACGGACCGAGAACAACAACTCGGACCTATTCTCAGCACGTCCTCGAGGTAGAGAGGAGCGTAGTATTCCGATGGAGTAATTGTGGCGGAGGGAGGGAGGGAGGGAGAGAGGGAGGGAGGGAGGGAGGGAGCGAGCGAGGGAGAGAGAGAGGGAGAGAGAAATAGAAAGAGAGAGAGAGAGAGCGAACAAGAGAGAGAGAGAGGGGAGAGTGGGGAGAAGGTAAGCTAGGCACGCTTGCGCCGTATCTGACCTCCAACCCCTCCCTCTCATCCCTTCCTATTGCGCTGGTGTGTTCTCTATCCGATGACGCGTGTCATAGCGGACCTGTAATAACCCCCAAAAATCCAATGGTATGCGCAATCAGAAAGGGGAGCTGCGCGCATAGGAGATGGGAGATGAGAAGAAGGAGATAGCCGATGATCAATCGGATAAGCAGGAGGAAAAGGAAGATGAGGAAGGAGGAGGAGGAAGCGGATGACGAGAGCGAACAGCAGCAGCCGGAACTGAAATGGAAGGAGCGGGGGGAGAAGGAGGCCCAGGGGAAAGCGGAGGAGGGGAACGAAGGGTGTGACAACTATGAGGAATGACTCAGCCGTAGAAACATGGCCCGCGTTGGGGCAAGCGCGCCATTCTGAGCAACGGGAGCAAGGCTCCGATCCCAAAAATGAGACCCACGCTGCAGCAGGAACACCATTTTGAACAAAAACGAGAAGAATCGGATTCAACCAAGCCATGTTAGCCAGCGTGGACCCCAAACAGTGTGTCTAGCAATATGTTTTGTGGAGCATCTGTCTTGCAATATATGTGGTGCAGTATGGGTGGGAGACGCTGTGTCGTGCTATATGTTGTGTCCAATCTATGTTGTGCAATCGATGTCGTGCTATCAGTTGTGTGCAACCTGTGTCGCGCAATACCTCTTCTGCAGCCTCTGTGGTGCAAAGTGTATGGTGCAATCTATGCGGTTCTGCAGTCTAGGTTGTGCGATCTATGCGGCGCAATCTGTGTTGTGCACCACCTGTGGCGCAAGCTACCTTGCAGGCGATCAACAAGCGCGCCGCAGGCGCGAACTCTTGTTTCGCGCAGTCTATGTTGTGCAAGTCCAGCGGCGGCGACCGGCGGCGACGAGGCGGCGACGGGGCGGCGACGGCGGGAACGTGGCCACCGGACCGCCCGCACGGCCCAGACGGCGGGCGGCGACGAGGCGGCGACGGAGCGGCGGCGGCCGGAACATGGCCGCCAGACCGCCTACGCTGCCCCAACGACGGGCGTGAGGCGGCGGCGGGGCGGCGACGGCCAGAACATGGCCGCCAGACCGCCCACGCGGCTCAGCTCCTCAGAAGTGAAATAAGAACCACGAAGTGCAAGCACTGTTTGGGGAAGAAGGGAAACCACGTCTTGAAAGCCCGTGCGTAAAAAACAATACGCGGAGAGTGTCAGAGACAGGGTCAGACATCTTCCGGTCAGAGTCAGGGGAGAGAGAAGAGTAGCACTCGGGGCGAAAGGGGGAGATGGAGGGAGGGGAGGGGAGAGGGGGGAAAGGGCGTGCGAGGAAGAGTCGGGGTGTGGGCATCCTGCGAGGATTACTACCCGCGCGAGGCCTGAAAACCCGCGGGCAACTCCATACCCCTCTGAAAATGCACCGTGGTCTCTGCCGCCACCACCACGTCGGGGTCGTCGGTGTCGTCTGGTGCCCTCGGCGGGACCAAGTTGGCAAAAGTTCTCTGGCAGAAGGCGAGGCCGAACACGAAAACAGTGAGGCGGGGACGAGGAGGTGGATAACCAGCATCAGCGGCAGTAGCAGCAGCAGCAGCAGCAGCAGCAGCAGCAGCAGCAGCAATGGGAGGAGGAGCTTCCGCAGCGCCAGGAGCAGAGACTGAAGAAGAGGAGGATCTGCCACCTGAGCGGCGAAAAGAAACGGATCTTACGCGAGATGGCATCGCGACCTTACGCGGTGACTCACGCGGGCCGCTGGCGCGGCACGCCACACTGGAGACGAGGGCGCTTCTGCGCAACCTTGCGCGGGCAGCTTGCGCGCCAATGTCGGCAACTCGCCATCGCTCGGACGTCCATTCCCTGTGTTTTTTGGGTTTCGTGCGTGGTTTTTCGGCAAATGATCCAGGATGCTCCTCGATGGCCCTCGCCGAGGAAAAATCGCACACGCCCGAGCGATGCCAAGGCAAAGACGACCCCGTTTTCTTCCGTCGCTCACCTGGGGGACAGGGCCACGGGTCCGTTTAAAACAAGGCTAGGATCGGAATAAATCGCTCCAAAGCGTTCCGGAGCGCTCTCAGAGCGTTCCGGAACGCTCTGGAGCGGCAGCGGCGCCCAATACATCGTCCAAACCCGCCGATTCTCAGAGATTTCGAGTTATCCCGATCCGATTTTGTCCCGATCTTCGCGTCGGTTTACCTTCGTCACCGTGCACGCAGAGGCACGCAGTCCAAAGGGCAGGGTGCCCGTGGGCGGCCTCCAGAGCTGCGGGGGAACCCGCGGCCTCCGCCGCGCAGCGGGCAGAACACGCACGGCCGAAAACCGGCTCAGACGACGTAGACTTAACCGCTGCGGCCGACCCCCAGAGGAGGACGAGGAGGAGGAGGCGGAGGACGAGGAGGAGGAGAACGAGGAGGAGTAGGACGAGAAGGAGGAGGAGAAGGAGGAGGAGGAGAAGGAGCAACCCAACGAACGATCGGACCCAAAGTATCCCTGACCTGCGAGGCAGAACAACATAGTGGACTTGAATGGCGGAGGAGGAGGAGGAGGAGGAGGAGGAGGAGGAGGAGGAGGAGGAGGAGGAGCTAGGAGGATGAGTTAGGAGGAAAAGCTAGGAGGAGAAGCTAGAAGGATGAGGAGGAGGAGGAGCAAGGATCAGGTACAGGAGCAGGAGCAGGCGGGGGCCAGGAGCAGCAATCAGATGCTTCTGGCTGGACAGTCTCTGGAGAGGCCTCCAGGGCCCACTGGAGACCTCCAGAGCCCCAGACGCCCTCAGAAACTTCGATCCTCGCTCGCCCCCCCCCCCCTCCCCTCCCGGGAAACCTCGACCCCCAACAACACCCTCGAGATCCTCGAAGAACCTCGATGCTCGATCAAGAACATGAGATCCCACGCTGCGAAAAACACAGCATGGCGCAACAAATCACGACTGCATCCCTGAAGACCCCAGCTTTCTGCGGCAGCTCTCGAGCCGGATCGATCGGTGATGGCCCCAGGAAAAGGCAACGGGGCGAAACCGCCCGGCGTGCGCAAGAATACAAAAAGCCCGGGTCTCAGGCCCCCCCCCTACAGGGCAGTTTATTGATACATGGGATGTTTAAAAGTATCGGAGCTTTAATACAAGATTGATCTACTAATAAACCAATGCATAAATTCATCATTGTTTTTCATACTGCGTCCCTTTGTTTTTCATACATGATCCGCACGCGGAGCACGTATTAAAAACGGCACTGTAAGGTTGCGTTGCCCCTGATCCGAGTAGTTTTCGGGCCATATCTCGGGCCTCAGGCGGCCGTTCGGGACGATTCTAACACCCCTAGAACGCTCTCGACGAGGCGCAGCCTCTGGAAGGCACCCCGAGGCTGGAGAACCGCCGAGAATCAACGAAAACGTCGGAAGGCCTCGGACCTCGACGCCTTTCGAAACCTCTTGCCCGATGATCGATCAAGGGACGTCGCTCCGAACCCGCTCCGCCTGCGCGCGTTGCGGCCACCGCGCGCGCGGCCCGCAACAAACCTCGATCCTCGATCACCCCCCCTCCCCCTTGGGAGCCTCGATCCGCCAAAAAAATTGGATCCCCCCCTCAAAGCCTCGATCCTCGGATGATCCCAGACGTCCGATGTCTTGATTTTTTGATGCGGGGCCCCAGAATGTCCCAACCCGTTTTTTCCCCCAGGGCCAATTTGTCAGCGCGAGCCGTTTTCTGGCAGCCCCGGGACCTGGCGATGGCTCCCAATGGCCGACATCGGCGAACACAAAACACATTGTTTCTTCAAGACTTTGAATGCCAGGGACGTCGAGGACCGAGGACCGAGGATCGAGGATCGCTCCAGGATCGAGGATCGATCCAGGATCGATCCAGGATCGATCGAGGATCCAGGATTCAGGATCGGAGGATCCGAGGATCTGCCAGGGAACGTCGCTCCGCCCGCGCGCCTCGCCGCCGCCGCGGCCGCGGCCAGCGCCTCCAGCAGGCGGGCCGCCGTCGCCGCCCCCGGCCCGCCTTGCGGCGAGGCCTCTCCCCCGGCGGCCTCGCCGGCGGCCGCCGCGGCCACGGCCTCGCCCGCGGCCTCGGCGCCCGCCGCCGCGCCCGCGGCCGCGGCGGCGGCCTCGGCGCCGGCCGCGCGCGCGCGGCCGAGGCGGCGGCCTCGGCGCCGGGCCGCCGCGTGTGCGGCCGCCGCGGCCTCGCCGCCCGCCGCCGCCGGGGCGCGGCCGCGCCCTCGGCCGCGTGCGCGGCCCAGCGCGGGGAGCCGCCGGGGTCCCAGCGGGCCGGCGCGGGGCGCGGGGCGTGCGGCTGCGGCTCCGCGGGCGGCCGCGAGGCGCCGGGCGCGGGGAGAGGCGCCGAGGCGCCGGGCGGCGGCGGCGGCGCCGCGGGGAGCTTGACCTGCGGGGTGGGCCACACGCAGTTCTCGCCCCAGACATGATCGCGTCGTAAAAAATTCAGGACGGAGGTTTTTCATGATTTTCGGCCTCTAGAGGCCCTCGCCGGGCCTCGGGACCGTCAAAAAACGACTCAGGATGAAAAACCGGCCCCAGGGAAAGGGTCTGGACTTCCGGGGACGCCGTCCTGAAAAAATCAGGACGTCGCATGTCTGGGCCTGCTTCCTTGCGGCTGTCTCGCCGCGGGATGCTTCCCAAGGCTTCCTTGGGGTCCGGGGGCCTCGGGCGTCGTCTCGTGAGTTCTCGGCGGTTCTCCAGCCTCGGGGGTGCCTTCCAGCGGCTGCGCCTCGTCGAGAGGCGTCGCGGGGGCGGCAGGATCGTCCCGAACGGCCGCCCGAGGCCCGAGGTATGGCCCGAAAGCACAACAAGGCTTCTGACGATCAAGGAGACCCGGGAATTGCAGTGTCTTCCTGAGCGGGCGTGTTCGCCGAGTCTTGGGCCCCGGGACCAGCACAGATCGACTCGGCTCGAGAGATGCCTCAGACACATGGGGTCTCAGGGCTCTGTTCCTGATGGGTGCGCGATGCTGCGGCTTTTTTCCGCGGCGTCGGCTCTGCGCCGCTGGCGGCGGGACCTGCGGCGGAGGGAGAGACAACGCTGACCGCGGCCAACGCGGAATGCGGAAGCGTAAATGCCGATCTTTTTCGTCGCCCATCTTGGCAATCGTCGAATCGTGGATCATCCTCGCGACCCGGCGACGGCCAGCATGGCCCATGACCAAGATAGGCGTTGAGAAGATCCCGTGAAGTCATGGTCATGGTCATCCTGCTCGCTCCTTCCCTCGATGCAAGGTAGAATGTAGGCATCCAGGTGTGGACCCCATGGTATCGCAGAGTCTTCCTAGCTTCGCAGAACAAATACTGTCCTCAGAGCCGAAGCCTGGAACCCTCGTGACCCCCTCGAGATCCTTCATCCAATCCCACCCTGCTCCTGGCAACGCATCCGCCTCATCCCTTCCCATCATCATCATCCTCATCCTCCTCCTCCTCCTCCTCCTCCTCCTCCTCCTCCTCATCATCATCATCATCATCATCATCATCATCATCATCATCAGCATCATTACCAGTATCAGTATCAGCATCATCATTATCATCATCAACATCGTCATCGTCATCGTCATCGTCATCGTCAGCATCATCACCACCATCACCATCACCATCACCATCACCATCACCATCATCATCATCATCATCATCATCACCACCACAACCATCATCATCATCATCATCATCATCATCATCATCATCATCATCATCATCATCATCATCATCATCATCATCATCATCGACATCATCGACATCATCATATGCATCAGCAGCAGCAGCACTATCGTCATCATCACCATCATCATCAGCATCGTCAGGATCATCAGCAGCATCATCATCATCATCACCATCCTCGTCTTCAACATCGGCATCACCACCGTCAGCAGCATCAGTATCATCGCCATCGGCCTCGTCATCATCAGCAACAGCATCATCATCAACGGCGCCGTTATCATCGTCATCATCACAGCACCATGCTCATCATCATCATAATCATCCTCACCACAATCACCATCAGCATCAACATCATCGTCATCATCATCGTCATCGTCATCACCAGCTTCAGCATCATCGGCCTCGCCATCATCAGCATCGTCGTCTTCACCATCACCATCATCATCAGCATCGTCATAATGATCATCATCATCACCGTAGTTGTCATCATCATCGGCCTCGTCAGCATCATCATCATCAGAATCAGCAGCATCACCAACATCATCATCAGCAGCATCATCATGATCATCATCATCATCATCATCGTCGTCATCATCGCCGTTATCGTCATCGTCATCATCATCGTCATCGTCATCGGCGTCGTCGCCATCATCATCATCATCAGCAGCATCATCATCACCATCGCCATCATGAGCAGCATCATCGCCATCACCATCCACCTCATCACCACCACAACCACAATCATTACGCTGCGCCTGTGCCTCGACATCGCTCGACCTCCCAATCGTGACTGCAACTCATCCACCTGGCAGCAGCAGGGGAGTCTGGATAAATCTGAAGTGCCTCCATAACGTTCCTGTCGCGATCCATGAACAGGAAGTCCTTGGCCAAGTCTGCCTTGTTGATCTTGAGCTGGGCCCCCTTATAGAGAAGGCCCGTCGAGACCTGGAGTACTGGACCAGTTAGTCCAAGTTCCGACGGGCCCTTTCCACAAAGAGGAGGGCGAGGGGTAGGAATCGGAGGTGGGAGGGAGGAACAGGGAGAAGAGAGAGAGGGGTGGAACAAGCTAGGTGCGCGCGCGCCATAGCTGACATCTGATCACTCCCACCCATCCTTTCCAATCGCGCTGATCTGCTCCAACACAGCAAATACTGTCATGGAATGAACTGCTTCGGCGGAGCCCGTATTTTGAAAACAGAATGCGGCAACTTTGCGGTCGGAGTGCCGTGCCCATGCCCGTACCCGCGTGCCGTGCCGTGCCTCATGTCCCAACCAGTGCTTGCGCTTAGGGGCTCTTGCTTCTGAAACCAGCAACTGGGCGTGGGGGTCGGTCTGGCGGCCATGTCGTCACCGTCGCCGCCCCGTCGCCGCCCGTCGCCTGGGACTGCCTTGGCTCGCATTGCGTTGCATTGCTATGCCGTGCTATGCCGTGCTTTGCATTGCTTTGCATTGTGTTGCGTTGCTTTGCACTGCATTCCCCTGCGTTGCGTTGCATTGCTTTGCTTTGCTTCCGTGCTTTGCATCGTTCTGCCGTGCTTTGCATTGCTTTGCATTGCCTTACATCTCTTTGCAACGCTGGAATTGAATTATATTGACTTGCATTGCTTTTGCTGTGCCGTGCGTTGTATCACTACGCAATGCGTTGCATTGGTTTGCGATGCTGTATATTGCTCTGCGTTGATTTGCGTTGCAACGCATTGCAACGCATTGCTTTGCCTTGCTTTGCATTCCTTGCGTTGCGTTGCGTTGCACTGCCATACATGGACGTACATTGCTTTGCACTGTGTTGCCTGGCTTTGCATTGATTTGCGGCGCATTGCTTGGCATTGCTTGGCATAACTGTGCATGGCATGTCACAGACGGGAGGGGAGAGGGGGGAGGAGAGGGAGGATGAAGGGAGGAGGCAGGTTCCAGCTGACGGAGGTCTAGACTCACGAGGCCACGACGGCTCCGCGGCTAGCGTCCAGGAGGGGGAGGCGAGGGAGGAACGAGGATCGACGCCGACGATTCTGGGCGTTCTCTTGCCTTCTCGGAACTCCTCGGAGGTCCTCGAGGCCACGCCCGGACACGCCTGGAAATTCGGGTGAGAGCGCACCCCAGGACAGGCCCCGGGGATGTCACAGCATAGAATGCCCCACACAGATTGCACCACACAGATTGCACAACTTACACTGCACAACGTGTATTGCACAGCATAGGTTGCACCCCACAGTTTGCACCTTTTCCCTCTCTCTATAGATGTAAACCAGCACGCCACCAAATATATTCACAGGACACTGCTAGAAGCACACTGCTTGGGGTCCACGCTGGCTAAACTTAGGTTCTAAAGTGCAAAAAGGCCTCGCGCCGTGCTGATCGCTGCGGTGCTGGTAGGCTGCGATCACAAGAAGCAATGGAACATGAGATCTGGTCAACGCCATCGGTAGCAATTGCAGACAACGGGCCGATCTCCGCGGAGTAAAACAATGTTTGATCTCATCGTGTAGGGACGCCGGCATCAAAGTGTGATTCCCCGTGGTTGGTAAGTCATAATGGTTATAGGCCAGTCCTGCCTGTGGAAACATCGAGAATCATGTTATCCATGATGATGAGGAGGAGGATCGAGAGAGGGAGGAATGGAAGGATACAAAGGGGGAGGGCGGAGGAGGATGGAGGAGGGAGGAGGAGGGGGATGGAGGAGGAGAAGGGACGGAGGGGGAGGAGGAGGAGGAGGAATACGGGGACGGAGGAGGGAGGCGGAGGGAATGGACGATGGAGGAGGATGGAGGAGGATGTAGGAGGATGGAGGAGGAGGAGGAGGAGGAGGAGAAAAGGAAGAGGAGGAGGAGGAGAAAAAGGAGGAGGAGGAAGAGGAAGAGGAGGAGAAGGAGAGGGGGAGGAGGAGAGGGGGATTGAGGGGAGGGAGGGGAGGGAAGGATAGAGAGAGAGAGAGAGAGCGAGGGAGGAGGATGGGAGGACTGGGCCAATTGCCTCCCGTGCCGTGCCCGCATGCCGCACCACGCCCAACGAAACTCCAGCGCGCCGTGCCTGGAAGTTGGACTGCAGGAGATGAGGCGTGCCGAGCCGAGCTCGGGCTCCAGACTGGGAAGCGTGTGTCGTGACGGATGAGGAGGGAGGGAGGGAGGGAGGGAGGGAGGGGGAGGGAGAGGAGGAGGGAGAATGATGATGATGATGATGATGATGATGATGGTGATGATGATGATGATGATGGTGGTGGTGATGGTGGTGATGATGATGATGATGATGCTGATGATGATGATGTGTGATGATGATGATGATGATGACGATGATGATGATGATGGATGATGATGATGATGATAATGATGATGATGATGATGGTAATGGATGATGATGGTGATGATGATGGTAGGATGATGATGGTGATGATGGTGATGCTGATGATGTGATGATGATTGGTGGTGGTGGTGATGATGATGATGATGATGATGATGATGATGATGATGATGATGATGATGATGATGATGATGATGATGATGATGATGATGATGATGATGATGGATGATGATGATGATGATGATGATGATGATGATGATGATGATGATGATGAGATGATGATGATGATGATGATGATGATGATGATGCTGATGTTGGTGATGATGATGTGATGATGATGGAAGAGGGGAGGAGGAGGAGGAGGAGGAGGAGGAGGAGGAGGAGGAGGAGGAGGAGGACGAGGAGAGGAGGAGGAGGAGGAGGAGGAGGAGGGGGAGGAGGAAAGGGAGGGATGGAAGAGGAAAACGATGAGGAAGAGGGAGGGATGGAGGAGGAGGAGGAGGAGGAGGAGAGGAGGAGGAGGAGGAGGAGAGGAGGAGGAGGGAGGGATGGAGGAGGAAAACGACGAGGAAGAGGGAGGGATGGATGGAGGAGGATGGAGGGATGGAGGAGGAAAACGATGAGGAAGAGGGAGGGATGGAGGAGGAGGATGGAGGGATGGAGGAGGAAAACGATGAGAAGAGGATGGAGGAGAGGAGGGAGGAGGAGGAGGAGGAGGAAAAAGACGAGGAGGGATGGGGGGGCGCTGAGACAACCGCCTCGGAGCCCGCCGCGGCGCCCGCGCACGACATGGTCGCGGTGGCCAGGAGGCTCCCAAGGAGGGTGTCCTGCCGTCGTCGTCGTCGTCGTCGTCGAAGGCGAGGAGCCGGAGGCGAGGAGCCGGAGGAGGAGGAGGAGGAGGAGGAGGAGGAGGAGAAGGAGGAGGAGGAGGAGGAGGAGAAGAAGGAAGAGGAGGAGAAGGGGGAGGAGGGAGGAGGAAGGGAGGATGGAGAGAAGACGGGGGGGGAGGAGGGGGAGGAGGAGGAGGACGATGAGGGGGGGAGGAGGAGGAGGAGGAGGAGGGTCCCACTCCCCTAAGGAAGAGAGAAGGGGGAGAGGTTCGACGGTCCAGCCGGAAACGCCCCAGAGGGTGCGGGCAGCAGTTACATCCACATCCAGTGCGTCTTGGAATTTTGGGCTCTCTTCCCCAGAAACCGGAGGCGCATGGGATATGGATAAACATCTGGACCCAAAAGGGTAGATGTTTATCCATATCCAGTGCGCCTCAGCCTTGCGGCACCCCTTCCCAAAAAGTCCAACACGCTCTGGATATGGATAGAAGTGTTGCCCGCAGAGGGGGCCCTTCGGAGAAGACTTGTCCGCCTTCACGGTGCGGCCTTGAGCCAACCGCACCGTGGGCCAGCGACAGGGCCTCCCAAAAAAGCTCGCAGTCCAAATCAAAGTCGGGAAGCTCCATGAGGCGGCTGCTCAGACCTCGAGCCTCATCTTCGCTCAGGTCGAACGCTTGGAGGCAATCAGCAAGGCCGAGCTCGTCCCTCGTGGAACTCGACGGGCCCACGGCTACCATGCTGCAGGCCCCTACAAGCCGGGTCCCTGGCTCCGCGAAGTAGCCCCGAACAGCTCCCGAACAACTGAACCAGGAGTGAGCCAGAGGCCCAGTCTGTGGGCTCAGGGTGATTCCCACGAGCGAACGAGCCCGGATTGTTCTTGCCTGGCCCTGCAGGCGCCGCAGCGGCACCCAGACACGTGGACCTGAAGCCTCTGGCACCAGGGCACCCGCTCGGGGCTTGCCGCTCCGAAGGCCTCCTGCGTGTCCTCTGGAGGCTGGGGCTGGGGAGAGCTCGCCTGGGGGGAAAGGGGCAGGGGGCGCAGAAGCAGCAGCAGCCCTCTCCTCCGCCCTGACCTCCTCCCGGTACCTCCCGAGCTCCTAATCTCCTTCCGAGGACACCAGCGTTTGGCCCTGGGCCCCTGTGTTGTGATCGCGGCCCTCCTCGGAGAGAAAAGACTTCCGGCCCTAGAAAGGCACTTCAGGACCAGCCTGGCCAAAAACAGCATGCCCTTTGCCACCGAAACGTCGGCCTCGTCGTGGCGATTGAAGGCTGCGCCTGCCTTGGCAAGCCTGCCCGCCTCCGAGGTACCAGGCCTTTCGAACTCCGGAATCCGACCGCTGCGGATGTCCACCTGCGTGGAACGAACCAGCACCTTCTTGATGGGAGCCGCTTGCACTCCCCTTGCGCCAAAGATTTGGCGCCAAAGGTGCGCCCTCACATTACATTGGCCGAACGGCAGGAATGACGCTTGCTCTGGCCGCACTGGGCCGTGCTGCGACAGCTTGAGTACAAGGTGAACTCGCCACCGATGAAGCGAGTGGCTATGAAATCGCAGAATCCTCGCCATGGCGGGCCACCGACTGGGCACTGGCCTGGGGGGGGGCCTCTGCCCGAACCAGGTGGCCACTGGGCGACGCTGGTGGCCAGAGGCGGCAACACCCCACCCTGCCACACAGAGGAAGGGGCCAGGCCATCCAGACTCGAGCCGTCACAACAAAAGCGGCCTCCCTGGAGCAGGAGCTGCGCGCCCCCACTCTCTCGACCCTGATCTCCGCTGACGGGCTCCGAGGCTTTTTCGGACAGGCAACTGACACGGGCCGGGACGGAGGAGGCCTCCAGCAGAGGGCCCCTGGAGCTCGACGGAGCAGCGGGCGAGAGGACCAGCCGCCGCCTCGGCTTCCGAGGGAAGGCTGCCCCTGCGCCAAGCCAGCCTCGCAGGGCAGTCAAAGCGCCTGCGAGAGGACAGGGTACCACTGCCGCAACAAAGCAGGCACTTGTCTGACAGCTGCGGGCCGTGCTGGTTCAGACGATGTGGGCACCAGCGGGACCCCATGATCAGGCCCCTGAAGGTTCGCTGCTCCCTGAATTGGGGGGCGGAAGGATACGGATACGTGTTGTCCCCGGACCTCTCTTGGGGTGCGTTCTGACCAGAATTTCGAGGCGAATCCAGCGATGACAACGAGGATTCCCCAGGAGGACCAGGAAAGGCCGAAAACGAAGAGGAAAACACGTATCCGTATCTTTTTCTCCCCCGACTGAATCCCCAAGGCCCCCCAGCCAGAGCACCACCAAGCTCTAATCCCCCCCCTCGTCTTCCGCAGCGACCTCGAGGTGCAGACGCTCAGTCAGCGGTCTCCAGAAGACGCCCCCGCGCCAAGCTTGGCCCGGGCCGATCGTCGAGAGCACGATACGCGATCCGAGAGGCGCCTGGCCGCGAGACGGGCCCGTGCGGGCCAGGCGAGCAGGGGGGAGACCTCGTTCACGCTCCGCCGCTCACTTGTAGCTGCTCCAAGCCTCCAGGGGCGCCATCATCATCATCATCATCATCATCATCATCATCATCATCATCATCATCATCATCATCATCATCATCATCATCATCATCATCATCATCATCATCATCATCATCATCATCATCATCATCATCATCATCATCATCATCATCATCCTCATCATCCTCATCATCATCATCCATCGTCGTCGTCGTCGTCGTCGTCGTCGTTATCATCATCAGCATCATCATCATCATCATCATCATCATCATCATCATCATCATCTATATCATCATCATCATCATCATCACCATCACCATCATCACCATCAGCATCAGCAGCATCAGCAGCATCATCATCATCATCATCATCATCATCATCATCATCATCATCATCATCATCATCATCATCAGCATCAGCATCAGCATCATCATCATCAGCATCAGCATCGTCAGGGCCGCCATGGGGTCCTTTGGCCAGCTCTCTGGCCCCGGCAGAGACGGGGCGCAGCACGGGAGGGGGGGGGGGGGGGGGACCGGGCGACGGGCGCTCGCCACGCAGGCTCTGCCCGCGCGTGCGGACCGCACCCGAGGTCACCTGCACCAGGGGGCCCCACGCCCACCTCGGGGGCGGGCGAGGGGGGGAAACTGAGACGGAGAAGGCCTTCTCAGAAGGCTCGGAGGTCCCCGGGCCTTCTGAGAGAAATTGTTCCAAGCCTTCCCCGAAGACAGGAAAACAACTTCTCAGAAGGCGCGAGGGCTTCTGAGAAGTCCCGCCGCCTTCTGAGAAGGCCTTCTCCTTCTTATTTCCTCCCCTCGCTCGCCGCCGACCACCCACCCCGACGACACGTCGACGCAAGCTCCAGCGAGCCCCCCCTGGGCAGGCGGCCTTCAGCGCGAAGCGCCGAAGGTCTAAGCTGGTTGAGCTGGGATGGTGTGGCCGCCTTTGCTGCCAGGGCGACTCCCACCCTACAGGGCGTGCACAGTAGGGCCTCAGGGACTTTGGCTGCCCCTGCTGCAGCCTTCCGCGGGGGCGAGAGCGCCCGGAACCCCAACATGTTGTCGGCTCTTGGGGGGGGGGCAGCTTTTACTTCCGCGGGCTTCCACCAGCCAGACATGCGACGTCCTGATTTTTTCAGGACGGCGTCCCTGGAAGTCCAAACCCTTTCCCCGGGGCCGGTTTTTCGTCCTGTCCCGAGGCCTGGCAAGGAACCCCAGGGGCCGAAAATAGCGAAAAACCTCCCGTCCTGATTTTTTAACGACGCCATCATGTCTGGGCAGCCTTCCGCCGCCCTTCCGCCTGCGGAGGCGGCCCCGTCTTGCTTCCGCGGGCTTCGGCCGCCCTTCCGCCGCAGACGCGAGGCCAGCGCCTTCGAACCTTTGGGGGCGAGGCCCCTTCCGGAGAGCGCCCCACACAAGCATCGGCCCAGAAGCCCGCCCGACCTCCCCCGCTGCCTGGCCTTGGGTCGGGCGTGTCCCCCTACTGGCGGGATTTGGACGAACATTTTTGTAGTCCAAAGATATGCAAAAATAGCCAAACATGCTAACAAAATCGTCCCCAGATAATTTTTTGACTACCTTTGAATATTCCTTTCGTAGTGGGACAAGCCAGGCTTGCCAGCTTAAGTGTGACGTGGACTTGTCAGAACGTGTGCGAGAGGTTGTCCGGCCCGTTTCGTTTTCGTGTAAAAATCTCATGTGCAAACATCATCTTATCATGTTCGAACATGCCATGCCAGCCCGCACTGGACGGGCACGCAGTCGACCTTGGAAACCGCAGTGGGTTTTAAGAACCCTGGTTTGGGATACTGCACTCCGGCTATGATTTGACTATCTTTGAATATTCCTCCTGTAGAGTTATGATGCTCCAACCTACTTTAGCCTCGACCACCAGAAATAATTCCGAGCACCAGAAACAAGTGCCGAAACTCGAGGGCTTTCACGTGCCGGGCCCTGGGAGGCCTTGCTTCGACCCTCTCCTTCGACACTTTCCTGGGCGCTCGAAATTCTTTTTGGGGAGGTGGTCCTTAAGTACGCTGGGCGCAACATAACTGCATCGGGAGCGGCCAAGAGGGGGGTGTCCAAGAGGGGACGGTGCAAATCATGACCGGCGGCGTGTGCGCGGCCCAGCGGGGGGGCCTGGGACGTAATAGAATAAGAAGAGGCGCGCCATGAGATCTGGGGAAATATCATGGCCCCCGCCATGAAATCCCCCCCCCCTAGTCATCACCCCCCTCTTTGCCGCCCCCGAGAGGAGGAGGAGGAGGAGAAGGAGGAGGAGGAGGAGGAGGAGGAGGAGGTGGAGGAGGAGGAGGGGAGAGGATGAGAGGAGGAGGAGGGAGGAGGAGGAGGAGGGAGGAGGAGAGGAGGGAGGAGGGTGGAGGAGGGAGGAGGAGGAGGAGGGAGGAGGAGGAGGAGGAGGAGGAGGAGGAGGAGGTGGAGGAGGAGGAGGAGGAGGAGGAGGAGGAGGGGAGGAGGAGGAGGAGGAGGGAGGAGGAGGAGGAGGAGGAGGAGGAGGAGAGGAGGAGGAGGAGGAGGAGGAGGAGAGGAGGAGGAGGAGGGAGGAGGAGGAGGAGGAGGAGGAGGAGGAGGATGAGGAGGAGGAGGAGGGGAGGAGGAGGAGGAGGAGGAGGAGGAGGGGAGGAGGAGGAGGAGGGAGGAGGAGGAGGACACGACTGTAGAGGGACAGGCCCGGCTTGAGCCTGGCCGGGCAGCGCCGGCCCGCGCGGGTGGCTCCTCGCTCGCCGGGCCGCCGCCTCCGGGCCGCTCGGCGCCCCGCGCCGGCGGCGCGCCGGCGGCGCGCGGCCTGCGGGAGGGGCGGGCCGGGCGTGCTCGCGCGCCCCGGAGGTCCTGGCGTGTCCACTCCCCCGAGATTTAGGTCGGGCCTGTCCCCCTGCAAGGGGGATTTCGGGCCGAAAAAAATACTCAGAAGAGTATTCAGAAGAATGCTCAAAAAATAGTCCCCAGACTATTCTTGGACTATTTGTGGATACTCCCCCTGCAGAGGGACAGGCCCGACTGGATCCTGGCGTGTGAACTCCCCTGAGATCCTGGCGACTCCCTTTTCTCGAGCCGGGCGTTCTCGCCTCTGTTGTCGGATCCCTGGGGCCTCACAGATCGATGCGGCTGGAGAAATGGCGCAGACGGACAGGGTCCGGGCTCCGGGCGCGGACTTTCACGATGTGTCGCAACTTTTACGCTGCGTCGGATCTCAGGGGATCTTGTGAGCCAGGCGAGATCGCCCGCTGTCGGGCCCCTGGGCCATCTCAGATCGATGCGGCTCGACAAAGGAGGGCTCCGGTCGTGATGTGTATATCTATATGTGTATATGTATATATATGGTGCCCAGACACGAGATGCTCTATATATATATATATATATATATACATATATATATATGTGTGTGTATATGTGTATATATATATGGCGCCCAGACACGATCGCGTCGTAAGACATTCAGGACCGAAGTTTTTTTCGCCGCTTTCGGCCTCTGGAGGCCCTGGCCAGGCCCTGGGACCGTCAAGCAACGACTCAAGATGAGAAGCCGGCCCCAGGGAAGGGGGCGGGACTTCTGGGGATCGCGTTTCGAACACATCAAGACGTCGCATGTCTGGGGTCGGGGCGGGAGTGGGACGCAGAAGGACATACTACTATGAGATCCTGGCGTCTGCGCTCCGGGGTAGCGTTCGCTCTCGGGCGTCTCGAGCACCTTCGGGGCTTCTGGAAGGAGCGGCCCCTGCAACATGGCACTGGCGAGTGCGCCCGATTTGGCGAGGCAGCTGCACCGGCACGAGCCGGGGCGCCAGCGGCACAGCAGCTACCCTCGACTGCCCGACGACCCCGCCGTCCCCCACGCCGAATACCCTGGCGAGCGCGCCGGAAACCAGGCGGGGAGCGCGGCGACGTTGCTGGTGGGGGCCGCGCGGCCGCCTTTCCACGGCAGCCCCCAGCTCAGGCGCCGGGCAGCCGCCGTGCCGCCCGGGGAGAGGCGGGCGAGGGCCGCTCGGAGGGGGCCAACAGGCCGACGGACCTCGCGGGGGCGGCGTCCGCCGGCGCCGCGGAGGAGCCGGGCGCGGACACCTCCCAGCCGGCCCCGCGGCGGGCCCGTCCGCCGGGCGCGCGGCAGCGAAGGCGGCGCCCCACCTCTTGGGAGGGGCCGGGAGGCCGTGCGCGGGGGCGCGTCGGCCCCCGGACGGCTCTGGGCGCCGAGCCCACGAGCCGCGGCGGCAGCAGCTGCGGAAGCGGCGCGCAACGCTGCTCGTGGGGCCGAAGCAGCATCGCCGGAACGCCGCATGCACACGCCAACGCAGCTCCGTCGGGGGCCGCGCCGTCCGCCGCCCGAGCATGGCGCGGGAGGCGCCGCGCGAGGCAGGCCGCCCGAAAGGCCGCCGACCGAGCAGAGAGGCCCCGCCGCGCCCGGCTTCGACAGCCGGCGAAAGGCAGGGAGGGGGGGCGACCCCCCGCACGGCGGAGCCTGGCGGCGAGTGGGAAACGCCCGCCCCGGGCCCCCACCGGGGGCCGCACCGCGGGGCCCAGGGGCACCCGCGAGGGCCGGTGCCTCTCGGGGCGAGCGAACTCCTGCCCCCCCCCCCTGCGCCCCAAAGGCCAGGGGCGGGGGGAAGCGCGCCTGACGGTGCCCCTACGAAGGCTACGGGCTACGTTGCCCAGCTGGGCAGTCGAGCCAAGGCGAGGCCGCGTCGGGAGGGAAAAAGGAGGGGAGAAGAGGCGGAGGTTCGAAGGGTCTACCAACTCCGACTCCTCCATCCGGCGCGCAGTTTTCACGCCGTTGGCCCCTGTGCCATCTCTCAGTCCAGTGCGGGGCTGCGGGCAGTGAGGGTTGCGCGGCTGCTGGCGCCCTCTGGTGGCCGAGGACTGAAAGGCGGCTTGGCTGTCGGGCGGTGCGCTCCGCGCGGCGGTCGACTCTGGTGCCCAGAACGCGCCCGCGGCACGCGGCGCGCGCGCGCGCCCTCCTCCTCCTCGCCACTCCCGACGCCCCCCCCCCCCGAAGACGGAGAAGAAGGGGGCGGGGGGAGGAGGAAGGAAGTTGTCGGGCGCGCGCGGACGCCGCAGGGCACCGCGACACGACGGCAGGCGCCCAGGGCCAGGCCGCCCGGCGGGGGGCGAGGCGGAGGCGGAGGCGGAGGCGGAGGCGGAGGCGGAGGCGGAGGCGGAGGCGGAGGAGGAGGCGGAGGCGGAGGAGGAGGAGGAGGAGGAGGAGGAGGAGGAGGAGGAGGAGGAGGAGGAGGGCGACCCGTAAGCAGGGCGAGGGCCCGCTGGGAACGGCTGGCGGGGGCCAGGCCCGGACGACGCGGGCGCGCGGGCAGCCAGGCGCAGCAGCACCCGAACGGGCAGCACCCGGGGGTGCACCGTCTCCGCCGCCGAGCGCCCGAGGGAGGCAGCCGGCCGCGCCCCGCGCGGGCTCGGGCCGGCGGGGCACAGGCGCGAGCCCGAGCCGGCCCGAACGCGCACGAGACGCTGGGACAGGCGCCCTCGGGCGGCGACCCACGTGTGGCCCAAGAGGAAGAGCAGCGCCACGCCAGTGGTCGAAGCTGCCTGCGCGGCGATGGCGGGCGCGGGCCCCCTCGCGCCACGGCCGCGTGCGCGCGGCGGGGGGGCGACGGGGGGCAAGCGAGGCAATCTTAGGGCCGAGAAGCTGCGTGCGCCTCCGACCGCGCATGAGACAGGGATAATTGGAGAAGCATCTCGTTACTGCCATCACCACCACCACCACCACCACCATCATCATCATCATCATCATCATCATCATCATCATCATCATCATCATCATCAATCTTAGGGCCGAGAAGCTGCGTGCGCCTCCGACCGCGCATGAGACAGGGATAATTGGAGAAGCATCTCGTTACTGCCATCACCACCACCACCACCACCACCATCATCATCATCATCATCAACATCATCATCATCATCATCATCATCATCATCACCACCACCACCACCACCACCACCATCATCATCATCATCATCATCATCATCATCATCATCATCAGCATCATCATCAGCATCATCATCATCATCGTCATCATCGTCATCATCATCATCAGCAGCAGCATCATCATCATCATCGTCGTCATCGTCGTCGTCATCATCAGCATGAGCATCGCCATCATCATCATCATCATCATCATCCTCATCATATCAGAATTCATCATCATCATAACACCACCACCAACACCACCACCATCATCATCATCATATCATGAATCATTTCATCATCATCATCATCATCTCATAATCCATAACAACAGCAATTCATCATTATCATCATCATCATTCCTCAGCATCATCAACCATCATCATCATCATCATCGTCATCATCGTCATCATCATCATCAGCAGCAGCATCATCATCATCATCGTCGTCATCGTCGTCGTCATCATCAGCATGAGCATCGCCATCATCATCATCATCATCATCATCACCATCATCATCATCATCATCATCACCACCATCATCAGCATCATCATCATCATCCTCAACTTCATCATCATCATCATCACCAGCAGCAGCATCATCATCATCGTCGTCGTCGTCACCATCATCATCGTCATCATCAGCATCATCAGCAGCAGCATCAGCATCAACATCACCAGCATCAGCATCAGCATCAGCACCAGCATCAGCATCATCATCAGCATGAGCATCAACATCAGCATCATAATCATCATCATCATCAACATCACCAGCATCATCAACATCACAATCATCCTCAACATCATCATCATCATCATCGTCGTCGTCGTCGTCACCATCAGCATCGTCATCATCAGCATCATCAGCAGCATCAGCATCAACATCAGCATCAGCATCAGCATCAGCATCATCAGCATCAGCATCATCATCATCATCATCATCATCAGCATCAGCATCATCATCATCATCATCATCATCATCATCATCATCATCATCATCATCATCATCATCATCATCATCATCATCATCGTCAGCATCATCCTCCTCCTCCTCCACATGCTCCTTCTCCTCCTCCTCTTTCGCTTCCTCCCCCACTTCTTCCTCCATTTCATTCCTTATGCATGGCTCCTCCCTGTCGCACCCCCCAGACGTGTCGGTAGGGCGGGCCGTTCGTTTCGCCTACGACTTCCTCACCTAACTGTGTAAGAGCTTCGCGGATGGAGGGCGGGTCCGTGTCAAACTGCTGCTCTCGTCTTCGCACCGCGCACACTCGTCTTGAAAAGGTCTGCAAGAGCTTCACGGATGGATGGCTGCCATTTTCAGAAAGCGGCTCGCGCCTGAGCGCCGCGATCGCTCCTCTTATCAAGCATGGCCAGCTTCAGGGATGGAGGGCGCTTAGTGCTTCCAACATGTGGCTCTCGTTTCAGCGCCGCGCAGACTCGTCTTCGAACTTCGCAATCGCCCCAATGATTCGCCTGGTTGAAGTCTCAGGAATGGTGTTCCGATCGTAAACTGCCACTCAGGTTCTCCCGCGGCGTTGAACTCCCGAGGATTGTGTTTTGGCGCTGTTGGTGATTATCAGACGCCTGTCTCCCAGATGAGCATATCATATTGTAGGGGGCTGTGAAGAGGAAACTTGGAGGGAGTGTTGCTTGCAACATCGTGGATGCTCCTCCTTCTCCTCCTCCTCCGTCTCTTCTTCCTCCTCCTCCTCCTCCTCCTCCTCCACCTCTTCCTCCTCCTCCTCCTCCTCCGCCTCTTCTTCTTCTTCTTCTTCTTCTTCCGCCTCCTCCTCCTCCTCCTAGGTCTTTCTCCTCCTCCTCCTCTCATCCTCCCCTCGATCCTCCTTTTCCTTTTCATCCTCCTCCTCCCATCATCCATCGGTCATCCTCCTCCCGCCCTCCTCCTCCTCCTCCTCCTCCTCCTCCTCCTCCTCCTCCTCCTCCTCCTCCTTCTCATTCTTCTCACGCAGTCCGCCTGTTGTGGGCCAGGGCTGGCTCGCTCCCCGCGAGCAGGGTGCCGAGGAGCCGCTGGGCTATGTCTTGGCCGTGCTGCTGCCTTCGGGCAGAGGAGGAGGAGGAGGAGGAGGAGGAGGAGGAGGAGGAGGAGGGGGAGGAGGAGCAGGAAAGGGGGAGAGAGGAAGTAGGAGGAAGCAGGAGGGAAGGGGAGGTTCGAACGCAACAGGCATCACACCTAATGTTAGTCGAACGTAAAAAAGAGGAGGAGGAGAAGGAGAAGGAGAGGGAGAACGAAGATCGGGGACGAGAAGGATGAGGAAGGAGAAGGAGGAGGAGGAGGAGGAGGAGGAGGAGATTGGAAAAGAGGAGGAGGACAATGGGGGGAAAAAGAAGGAAAGGGAGGAGAAGGAGGAGGAAGAGGATGAGGAGGATGAGCAGGACGACGATGCCGAGGAGGGAGCAGGAGGCAGAGGAGGCGGGAGGGCGAGGAAGGAGAGGAGGAGGAGGCGGAGGAGGAGGGAGGGCGAGGAAGGAGAGGAGGAGGATGCGGAGGAGGAGGAGGAGGGCGCGGATCAGGAGGGGGGATGAAGGGAACATATGTAAGGAAGGAAACTGCAGGAAGAGGGGGAAAGGACGATGAGCAGGAGGGAGGATGAATTTGTGGCGAGATGGTGAAGGATGAGGGCGCGAAGGAGAAGAATTGGGAGAAGGATGGGGGGGAGGAGATGATGAAACAGGACGATGAGGAGGAGGAGGAGGAGGAGGAGGAGGAGGAGGAGGAGGAGGAGGAGGTTGAGAAATGGAGCAGCTGACGGCATCACCTATTCCCTGCCACCGACGAACAGCAAGAAGAGTCGCTTGCTGGTAACCCTTTTTGTATCCCCGCTTCGTCTTCCAGCTTCGACGCGTAGGACGAAGTGGCGGGGGGATGGGGAAGGATAGGGCGAGAGGGGCTGAGCCGATGGGTGGAATTGGAGAGAAGACGAGTCCGAGAGAGTGGAGATGGATGGCGATGGGGAAAGGGCGATGAGTGGGAACGAGAAGGGACGGGACGGGAGGAAGGGCGGCAGATGGGGAGGGGGAGACAGAAGGGGGGGGGGGGGCTCCGTGGACGGAGGCGTGGGGAGGCAGGTGAGGGAGGGGCGCGACTGGGGAGGGAAGGCAGGGTAGGGCAGCGCAGAGGGGGAATTCTGGGCGGCGCGCACAAGGGGGCAGGGGGAGGAGGGAAAGCCTCTTAGAAGGAGGCTGCTTCTTAGGAGGTGCTGGCCTTACATCTATAGAGAAGATCCGCGCCTTCCAAGAAGCAGGGGGGTTTCTAAGAAGCCTTCCCCCCTCTCCCCCCCCCCCCCTTCTGCGCGTGGCTGACATTCGAAAGGGAGGGGGCGAAAGCGCAGAGAGGAGGGTGGGCCCAGACCGGGCGACAGATACGACCCGCTGGGCCTCGCGGCAGCTTCGAGCGAGGCCATTGCGATTTCACTTGCGTGCTGCCACCCCCGGCAGCATGTTCGCGCGAGCCCCGAAAGAACGCGCACTGCAGCCGAAATTGCAGCGAGGGAGGAGGAGGACCAGGAGACGGAGGAGGATGAGGAGGCAGAAGAAGACGAAGAAGAAGAAGAAGAAGAAGAAGAGGACGGCAAAGGATGATGGAGCCAGAGGATGAGAAGGAGGGAGAGGATAACAAGGAGGAGGAGGGCGGAGGAGGAGGACAGGACGAGCAGCAATAGCAGTGGCAGGAGGAGGGCGGAGGAGGAGGAGGAGGAGGAGGAGGACGAGGAGGAGGAGGAGGAGGAGGAGGAGGACGGTGGGGGGGGGGGTAGAGGGGGGGGGGGGGGGGGGTGGGGGAGGATGGGGGGGGGGGTAGGGGGAGGGGGGGGGGGGTGGGGGGGGGGATAGTTGTGGGTTGTGGGGGGGGGGGGGGGCTGAGAAGAGGAGGTGCGGCGTATGAGGCTGTCGGGGTCGTTCGGGTTGGATGAGGCAAAGAGGAGGCGGATGGGAGGGGGTATGGCGAGGCGGTGGGGGGAGGAGCAGAGGGCGGTCGGCGGAGGAGGGATTAGGTTGCATCCTGGCGTAGGATAAGCATTTTGGGATAGGCGAAGCCACGAGCATGACATCAATGGCGGGAGCGGGACACCCCCAACTCTCGGCGGAGCTCTCGCCCGAACCCTGGCCACACCTCCAGTCCCAAGTGCTCTTCCCGCCTCGGCGCCAGCCCCGAGCGCTCGTCTCCGAGCGCCGGCCACCGTCACGGCCCGCCCTTCCGGCCACGCGCACGAGTGGCCCTGGGCCAGAGAGACCTCTGGCGCGCAGCCCAGAGGGGGCGCGGAGTGCCCAAGCCCAGCCGCGGAAGCCGCTGCTCCCGCTTCGCCTTCAGCGATCGGAGGACTCCAGTGGGCCCGCGCCGAAAGTCACTCCGACGAGCCCGGACCCCCGACGTCATGCTATTGATTAAACATGTCGACCACCAGGAGGTCTCGACCCTCTCCCTGGGACCGGCTTTTCACCCCGAGTCGCTTTTTGAGGGCCCCGAGGCCCGGCAAGGGCCCCTGGAGGCCGAAAGTGGAGAACACCTTCCGCCCTGACTTTCCACGACTCGAAGGAGCCCGGCAGTGGTCACTCGGGCGCTCAGTCCGCCTCCGGGCCGGACGCGCTCCTGGCGCGGACCTGGTGCAGGCGCTCGAGCGCCCAGGGCGCGGCTCCCGGTGCTCTGGGCGGCACCCTCGCCGCGCCGCCAGGAGCACACCCCTTCGGCGCCAGGGCAGCGCTCTCGCCCTGGCGTCGGCGGACGGGGGCGGGCCCGGAGACAAAGGCAGTTCCACGTTTGCTGCGGCCACCGTCGGCGGAGTCATCTTGCAGCCGCCTCAGGGGCGCACACCTGTGGCGCAATCACCCTGCACGGTTGCCACCGACGTCTGCCCTGGAGCCTCTCCCTCTCTCTGTTTAGAGAAAGAGAGAAAGAGAGAGGGAAAGAGGGGGATGTATTATATATATATATATGCAATTACATGAATACACACATGTTTACAGAAAGATTGGGGAAGAGAGAGAGAGAGGGAGACAGAGAGAGGAAGAGATAGGAAGAGCGAGCGAGAGAGAGAGAGAGCGAGCGAGAGCGAGAGAGAGACAGAAAGAGAGAGAGAGAGAGAAACAAAAAAAAGAGAGAGAGAGATGACCATACAACTTACGGCTCCCTGGGGCAGCTGATGGCCAGGCGAGCGAACAGGGGCACAGCTTTCGCTGGCGCGGCCTCCAGGAGACAAGCCCCGAGCGCCTCCTCTACAACTTGGGACGCACCTTGAAAGCAGTGACCGCCCTTTCCTCCTCCTCCCCATGTCTCTCGCCTGCGCTTCCGCCCCTCGTCTGCCGCCAGTGTACGCTTCCATGGCCAGGCTCGCCCTCCGCACCCCCAGAGCGTCTGGGGAGGAGGAGGAGGAGGAGGAGGAGGAGGAGGAGGAGGAGGAGGAGGAGGAGGAGGAGGAGGAGGGGAGGAGGAGGAGGAGGAGGAGGAGGAGGGGGGGGGGCTGCGCGCCAGACGCGGACCCCACCCGAGACGATGACTGTCTGCTTCCGCCAGCTCGCACGCAGGTGGCCTCAGACCCACATCCCGAGCGGAGAAGCCCTCGAGGTGCCGGAGCCCGAGGGGAGGTGGGGCGGAGGGGGGGAAGTTCCGAGCTTCGGCTTGGGAGGAGGTTGGCTCGAATCGACTGCTCTCTCCGTGCCTCCCCACGCCCACGCGTTTCCTCCGTGCTTAGGGCAAGTATCGAACCCAGTATCCTTCGGACCAAATGCAGTCCGAACCCCAGCCGAGGTGAAGAGAAACAAACGACAAAGGGAGTTGGGAGGGGCAGAATAGACACTGTGGGGGAGCAGCTCGCTGCTCCGAAGGCGCGACCGAACGCACGCAGGCTCGCACAGTGCGCCACCCCTTGCGTTGAGAGGGCTGGGCTGCAGCCGACGTGCGGGCGAACCTTACGAGAGAGCAGGCCACCGGAACACAGCGCGGGCAGCCCCGCGGCGCGCTCTTTCAAGCTTGCGACACGCAGGCCGTGGGCTCCCTGGCGTGAATCTTGATTACCTTTGCTCCTCCTCCTCCTCCTCCTTCCCCTCTCCCCCCCCCGGTCGATCCTCCGCTTCCCCTTCTCCTTCTCCTCTTCTCTCCCATTCCTGGCCTGTGGGCCATGCCAACTTGCGAGGGCCAAGGGGGGGGGGGGGGGCGTAGGAACGGAAGGACCTTCTGAGGTTCTGCCGGGATGCCTGGGCGGCCCCTATGTTTCCAGTCCTCTTCATCTCCTTCGTCTTCCGTCCGCCTCATGCTGCTGGTGATGTTCCTCCTCCTCCACCTCCTCCTCCTTCACCTCCTCCTCCTTCTCCTCCTCCTCCTCTTCCGCCTCCGCCTCCGCCCCCGCCTCCTCGTCCTCCTCCTCGTCCGCCTCCTCCTCCTCGTACTCCTTTTCATCCTCCTCCTTCTCCTCGTGTTCCCCCTCCTCCTCATTGTCCTCCTCCTCCTCCTCCTTCTCCTCCTCCTCCTCTTCCTCCTCCTCCTGTTCCCCCTCCTCCTCCTCCTCGTCTTCCTGCCCCTCCTCCTCCTCCTCCAACTCCTCGTCCTCTTCCTTCTGACACCCCGTCGTCACCCGTTCGGCCTGCCCTTTCCCTCCACCCTCGCCCCAACGTCCATACCCCCGCTCTACCTCCTGATCTCTTCCCCTCCTCCTCGTATGTTTCCTGCCAATCAGATTCCTCCGCCTCCGTGTGTTGCTGCAAATGTTCATGGTATCCGTATTATTAGTATTGTTCCTTATGAGTAGTCTTATTGATGGTAGTATCAGTACTACTGTGAGTGATCGTGTGTTTCAGTATGTGATGTTGCTATAAGTATTGATAGTATT
Source organism: Prorocentrum cordatum (assembly GCA_963575745.1). NCBI lineage: Eukaryota > Dinophyceae > Prorocentrales > Prorocentraceae > Prorocentrum > Prorocentrum cordatum. The sequence goes on along the minus strand of CAUYUJ010001508.1, from coordinate 11,320 downwards.
ATGATTCGTCTTCTTATGATGCTTCGTATGGTTCTGCTTCGTACGACCTGTCAACACAGCTTGCTTAGTATAATCAGTAGTGTTGATATTATCTTCCTGATCATAGACCTAGCATCCTTAGTAGTATCACGATGGCTATTCGTCGGATCATTATCACTAGTGTTAGGAGCATGAGCATTACTAATAGTAAGCTGATTTCGTGGTCGAAGCATTATTATTATTCGTCTTCGTCTTCTTACTGTGTGGATTGCTCTTCGTGTTATAGTGATTCGTATGTTTCCTCCTCCTCCTCCTGCTCCTTCCCCTTTTCCTTTTTCTTCTTCTCCCCCTCCTCCTCCTCCTCCTCCTCCTCCTCCTCCTCCTCCTCCTCCTCCTCCTCTTCCTCCTCCAACTTCTCTTCAAAAGGCCTCGCAGCGGCCCCACGTTCCGAGCTGCTTGCCGCGGATATCGCGTAGCGCGTAGCCTGAGTTCCTGGCAGGTCCATTGCCTGCAATCCAGGCTGGCAAAACCCACCGGCGACGTCTGTGCTGATGGCTGTCAAAGTGTCTTTTGAACTGCCAGCTCCAGATTGCGGCTGCAGGTGTGATGGCAGATGCCGTCAGCTACTGTCTCAGGCAGGCAATGGTTGCTCGCTTCGCTGGCGATGCGGCATCGTCTCTTTGCGCATTCAGGCTTGGAGGAAAGAAACGGAAGTGGAGGAAGAAAACTACTACTACTACTACTACGACTACTACTACGACTACTACTACTACTACTACTACTACTACTACTACTACTACTACTACTACTACTACTACTACTACTACTGCTACTACTACTACTACTACTACTACTACTACTACTACTAACTACGACTACTACGTACTACTACTACTACTCTACTACGCTACTACTACTACTACTACTACTTACACTACTACTACTACTACTACTATTTTCTACTACTACTACTACTACTACTACTGACTACTACTAATACTTACTCTCTACTTACTACTTACTACTACTACTACTACTACTACTACTACTACTACTACGACTACATACGACTAACTACGACTACGACTACGACTACTACTACTACTACTACTACTACTACTACTACTACTACTACTACTACTACTACTACTACTACTACTACGAATAATAATAATAACAATAATAATAACAACAATAATACTAATAATACAATTTTTTTTGGCTCCGTGGCACTCGGAAGTGGGCGCAAACTGATTCAACAAATTTAACGCCGGATTGGGCGGAAACTGCTTTAACAGTTTTAACGCCGGCTGCGCCGAAACAGAGGAACGAAGCGTGCCATGTGCCTGTACCCCCCAAGGCCTAGACAGCCATTGGTACTTCCCACATCATGCGCACTAGGGCGAGGCGGAGAGGAGAGGAGGAGAGGAGGAGGAGGAGGAGGAAGAGGACGAGGAGAGGGGGCAACATCGGGGGCCGGCATCAAATCGAGGATAGGCCGGTACACCCCAAAAACGATATATAAACTTGAAAGGTACGAAAGGCCACCGCGTGCCCGAAAGCTATCCCCACGCCCCTGCAAGGACAAGCACAAAACGCGGCCGGACCTTGTCCCGCGCAGGAGCCAAAGCTGCCTAGAGCGCAAACTGGGCGTATTGACGGAAGGCCCCCCACAAGTCGTTGTGGGCCAGGCCACCGTTTCTGAGGGCATTAAATAAGCGGTAGATGGCGTAGAGCCCCACTCCGCGCGACACAACTTCCTCCTCGGAGGCATGCAAAGAAAGGCAAAGAAAATCGTCGAGCGTCTGCGGCGACCGAAAGCTGCCGCCGTGCAGGTGGGTGGAAAGGAGCGCGCGCACCGCGCTGCAGCACGCCAGGTGCTCGATGGAGTCCCGCTCGGCCCCGCAGCGGAAGGGGCAATGGCCTCGCTGTTGAAAACGATGCCGGGTGCACCATCCATTGGTCACCGTCCGGATGAACGCGGCCTGAATCCGATAGCCGGAACCATTGCTGGGTCACCGCAAACACCCGGCCGTCTTCAACGGGTAGAGCTAGAGGAGAAAACACAGCACCCACATACACTTTCAGAAGTCTGCGCGAAGCTCAGAAAATCTGCAGTTGTTTCTTCTTCGACTCCCTATGCCCACACCCCCTGGGGTGAAAGCGGCAGGCACGCATCACTCGGAGGAGTAGGAGAAGGAGGAGAAGGAGGTGGAGGAAGAAGAAGAAGAAGAAGAGGAGGAGGAGGAGGAGCGGGGAGGAGAAGGAGCACGAGGGGAAAAAAATGAGGAGGAGAGGGGGAGTGGGAGGGGCAGGGGCTCGGGGGGTGGCGGAGGTAGGAAGAAGGGCAGAGGGGAGGAGGAGGAGGGAGGAGGGCCGGAGAGGAGGAGGAGGAGGAAGGAGGAGTAGGGCATTGGGAGTATTGAGTATGAGGAGGGATTTATTATCTCGTAGCAGGTAGGAGTTAGGTAGTATTATTATGAGTGATTATTATGATTATGTATAGTATGTTGATTGATTAGATAGTTACTTTGGAATTAGTGATTATGCATGTATCATATTGATTTGTTATTTGAGCGGCTTGATTATTTATTCTTATTATTCTTCTTCTTCATGAGCATTCTTTTATTATTTTATTAAGGAGGAATACCTTCACCAAGAATGCCAACGGCCCGCAGGCCAGGACGCGGCTCTGGCAACGGCGGGCCGTGCCAGGAGCACGGCTGGCGCCATGGAGAGAAACCAACGGTCGGCACGACGGAGGCGCGCGAACTCATCCTCCTCGCCCTGCTGGTCCAACGCATCATCACCGCCTCAACCATAATCATCCGACTCGCTTCCTCTCCTTTCCTTTGCTTTCACTTCCTTTCCTTTCCTGTCCTGTCCTGTCCATCTACTCCTCCTCCTCCTCTTTCTCCTCCTCCTCCTGCTCCTCCTCCTCCTCCTCCTCCTCCCTCCTCCTTCTCCTCCTTCTCCTCTTTCTCCTCTTCCTCCTCCTCCGTTCGCCGCCCCGTCATTCCCCATACCTTGACCCCCCTCCTCCTCCTCCTGCCTCCTCCTCCTCGCTCCCTCCTCCCTACCTCCTCCTCCTCCGCTCCTCCTCCTCCTCACTCCTACCTCCTCCTCCTCCCTCCCTCCGCCTACCCCTCCTCCTCCTCCTCCTCCTCCTCCTGCCTCCCTCCTCCTCCTCCTCCTCCTCCTCCTCCTCCTCCCCTCCCCCTCCTCCTCCTCCTCCTCCTCTTCCGTTTTCCCCTGCTCCTCCTCTTCATCCTCCTACTCCTCCTCAGCCGCCGTCTCCAATCCTCCTGGTCCTCCCACACTCCCATTTTCCCCCTCTCCTCCACTCCTCCCCGTCCCCATCCATCTCGTGCTCCTTCTCCGCCTCTTCTTCCTCCTCCTCCTCCTCCTCCTCCTCCTCCTCCCGCGCTTTCTTATTCTCTTCCTCCACCTGATCCTTACCCTCCTCTGCCTTATCCGCCTCCTCCCCTTTCCTCCTACCTTCTAAACCACCCGACCTCTTCATAGTCCCCCCCATTATCCTCCTGCTGCCTCTTAAGCTGCCCCACTCCTCCCATCCCATACGCCCCCCCCTCCCCCGCGTCCCCATCCGCGTTCTCTTCCTCTCCTCTGCCCCTCGGACTCGGATTGCCATCCCCCGGCTGCAGCGGGTCCTTGGTCCAGTACAGGAACTCTGGATTCGTGGTCGCCTTGATGTAGTAATTGCCCTCTGCCAGCTTCACGGCTTCGAGGTACTTGCTGTAGTCAGAGTTCTGAGCCCGCATTGCAAGAATGAGAAACAGGGAAGAGTTGGCGGCGCGACATGCCAAGCAAACGCCCCAGACCGTAAGGGGAAGGGATGGATCCTCGTCCTCGTTCCTCCTCCTCCTCCTCCTCCTCCTCCTCCTCCTCATCATCATCATCATCATCATCATCATCATCATCATCATCCGCCTTGTCCATCCTCCTCCGCCTCCTCCCTCCTCCGCCTCCTCCTCCTTCGCCTCCGCCTCCTCCGCCTCCTCCTTCTCCTCCGCCTCCTCCCCTCCGCTTCCGCCTCCTCCAAGGAATCGCCCAGGAACAAGCGCATGCGTGCTCCACCGACGCCAGCCCCGCACACCACATCTCTATGTGCAGGCAATCAGGGCGGAGCAGTGGGACCGGTGCCACTCGGGCGGCAGCAGCAGGCAGCAGACAGACGCAGACACAGACACAGACACAGACACACAGACACAGACACAGACACAGACACACACACACAGTCCCCTCCCTCCCCCCACATCCTCCTCTTAATGCAGATTATGTTCACAACCATCCATGGGCAGGTTCTACGAGATTGGAAGACATGTCAGTTCAGACCGAGTGTTGATTTGTACCAAGCGATCGGCACAGGCCGAGCAGCAAGGGAAGCAGACGTAACGACATGCTCACTTCCAAATCATCAAGCTTTGCTATTTGGTTGGAAAAGGTCGTGTGTAATGGCAGTCTTGTTAGGAAAAAGAATGAAGCGAGCATTGATGAGAGTAGCCCCGCCCCCACCGCATCTTGGGATTCCAGGCCGAGTAGCTATGGTGCAATTCAACATGGGCAGCACGAGTCTGGCGGTCTTTCCAGCTGGCACATCCCCGAAAGGGCTGGTGCCAACACTCTCACTTCCATTAACCAGCGGATGTTAACATGGGTCGAGAAAGAGGTTGACACATTTGAGATTTGCGGGTTGGGGTGGCAGACGGACATCACAAGCAAACGAGACAAAACGGAGACCCCACGCGTCGGAGTTGTGAACCGATGATCGAGAGCCAGACGAGCACACAAGTCAGAGAGTTCTTTTAAAGCAGATCACTTGGCAATGGCAGACCTTCTTGGCCGTCAGGGCCTACTTACTACAAGGGCACGCGCAAAACCAATATTGACCACAGCGCGATACCGATCGAGAGTATAGGGCGAATTAGACAGCTTCACCCGCTCCTGAGACTAGCCAGGCGCCTGCAGAGGCACATCAGCACGCATTTGCACGATCACGTGTCTGCGTACATGGACGCATATGTGGTGCTCACGTATGTCGGCCAGCTAACCCCGTCAGCTGACCGAGACAACATTATGGCAACGTGCAGCGACGGATGTAGCATATTGGAACTGTTTACGCTCCGCGAGTCCCCGCCAGCCCATTCAGAAGCCCTGCCCACGATAGCTGACGGGAAATGGAAAGCAGAGACGCATATAATGAAACAGAGCGGTCAAAGAGAGGAGGGGGCGGAACGCGTTGGGCCATGTTGGAGGCTATCTTGGAACATCTGAGACGTTCTTGGGACTATAGGTTTTTGGGGGGGCGTCTTGGGGTCCTCGAGTGGCCCACATCTCTGCAGATTGGATCGTCGGCTGCGTAGGATAAGCCTCCTCTGGGTACAACCTCGGGCGGAGTTCAGAGGTGATGCAGTGCTTTGATGTCGAAGTCAGTGCTGATCCAGTGCTTCGCTTGAATCTGGACCCCTCGAGCTGGAAAAGAAAGGAAAAAGGCTCTTTGGGAGGTCTTGGGGTCCTCTTGGGGTCCTCTTGGGGTCCTCTCGGGGCGTCTTGGGGCCCTCTTGGGGCCCTCTTCGGGCTCTCTTGGTGCTCTCCCGGGAGCTTCGGAGGGCCTCCTGGGGCCATCTTGCAGACCATCGACCAAAGAATGGGGGGTTCTAAATTTGCCTCCCCCCTCCAAGGCCATCACAATAGACTCTTGGGGCGCTCTTGGGGCCCCCTGGGGGCGATCTTGGGCGCTCTGGGCCGTCTTGGGGGCCTCCTGGGCCCTTCTTGGAGCTCTCTTGCGCCATCTAGGGGCCATCTTGAGGCCTCACAAGCGCACCGGACGAGAAAAGGCGAGAAGGCCCAAGTCAGATGTTTTCCATGAGTTGTTGAAGGATTTTGGCTTCCCGGGGAGGTCCTGCGGGGTCTCCAGAAAGCACTTGGGTCCGTCTTGTGGCCTTCTTGGGGCCTCCTGGAGGCATGTTGTTAGCTACATTGAGCCACGTTGGGCTATCTTGAGCGATCTTGGAGGCCATCTCGGGCTCTCTGAAACCCTCTCAGAGCCATCTTGGGCTCTAAAACGACCCTCTGACACCTCGCGAAACGCCCCGTCCAGGTCCAGGGGAGGGGGTAGGGGGAGGGGAAAACCCCTCCCCGAAGGGGAAGGAGGCGTTGAAGAGGAAAGAAAGACATCGTTGGACCGCCTGTCGCCCAGAGGGCTGGCGGGGTTCTCGCAGAAGGCCGAGGAGAAAGCTCGGGCGATCAGCGAGGAGGAACGGGGGGAACGCGCAGAAGAGTTGGACGCGTTTGGCAGCCTGTATCTTCGAGACCACGAGCGAGAGTTTGCCCGCGCACGCGCACACGATCGTCGATTACGAAAAACTGCGGGAAGCGAGAGTCGGGTTACTGAAGAAACCGAACACGGGCAGAGGACCGAACAACATATTCTTATTCGCACCACGCCAGGGCATGACCGTAGGGCAATAGAGGGGCCTGCACGCGAGCCACAACACGGGGGCATGCAGTGCGAGCGCATATAGTGGAAAGAGTGGATCGGAGACCGCGCCTTCTTACCTCACCTCTATGGATCGCCCGACATCATCGACATAATAAAGCACGATCGAGCAGGACAAATCCGAGACCTTCGAAGAGACCCCAAGCGTCGACGAGGACCCGCCTGGAGAGCACTCGCAGAGGCCATGTGCATGAGCACAAGGGCAGACATATGTAAACACGAAAAAACCGACCACAAGTTCGTCGCGACGGTATTCTCCCGAAGATACACCGGCTTGCTCGCCCGCATCGGCCTGGTGGGATATTTGCCACTAAGTTGCATCAGAAGCCAGTCATTCTCCCAAAATAAGAACAACCAGAAGAAGGGGTCTAGAGCCAACGCATCCTTCATAGTTTCGGCGCTTTCGGGATAGTTCGGGTATCTTCAGGGGATCTCTAGGAGGCCGGCACCGCCAGATTTTGCACGTGGAGGATGATGGGCGGAAAGAGGGATGGGTGCACTCCTAGCCTAGCAGCAGCAAGCTGGAGATGCAAGCAAGCGAAGCTCAACCACCCTATCAGGCAACTACGGCGGGACAACCGCATTCGCGTGTACTACGAGAAGCAGCATGGCAAAACTACACAGCAACACATCCAGGGCCGAGGATGTACACCTATCACATCAAGCAATTTTGCACGCTACTATTCATGTAGAGGCGCTGGATGGCGCTGCAGATGATCACCTGCAGAGCGGCGCTACCATGGGCCACCCGCTTGCAGCTGGCGGCTTTTGTAGACGTCTACTCCCCCGCTGTGCAGAAGTGGCACCATAGCTGGTCCGAAAACAATGTGAGCTACAAGTGGACCCGAGGCAAGTGCCCAGTGACAAAACTAGAAGTGGACGTTGGCATAGGACTGTTGTAGATGTCATATCACGGCTGCATCTACATTCTTACGCACCACAAGCACGGCACATCACGCAGCCGCTGGATCAGGCGACCCAGGGGGCTCCAAGACAACATTCAGAAGAACGGACACTTATTGAATGCAGACAAGACAAACCACATCGTCAGTTTTTTGGGCGTTGGCTCCTTTCTCGACAGCTTTCGAGGCAGCGACGAGCCCAGGGTGAGGTTTGTCGGGAGGTTCGAGTCCTGGGAAATATCATGAGCTTCGACGGGGTTTTGAGAACAGAGCTCAAGCAACGCATCAGTGGAGCCCGTGCAGCATGGAGGTCGCTCGGTGAGATTTGGCACCAGCCTCTCCATAATCGCCTGTTGCGCACCCTTTTTTCTGTGCTTCGTGCACAGCGCCGCGATTACAGGTCTCGCGGCGTTCGTGCTGCCAAAAGCTTCCACCAACACCTTGGACTCAATGCTCAGTGCTGGTTCGGATGCCGCGCTGCCTGCTGCGCGGACAAGCAAAATGTGAGCTTGACGGCAGAGTGCGGATATTGAGTAACAAGAAGGTTTTTAGCACTGGTGGCGCGCTGGTGGCAGCAGAGGCAAAAGAGCCGAGCTATCATCGGCAAGTGCTCACAGCAATGTTTGGAACGTTGGAGTTGGATCGCCTGCTCGAGGTCCCCCGTCTCAGCGCCGCAGGGAGAAACACGCAGCGTTCGACACCTTTGGGCCATCCAGTGTAGGGATGACTTGTAGGCGCTCGACGACGCCGACCCACGCTTCGACCAGATACGGGGTGAACGAGAAGACGTACTGAAGGTATTCCAGGACCCCCAGCTCGGCGTGAAGTTTTCCAGGATCCACGCGGGCTCACACAGGGACTTTCTTAGCGAGGAGGGATCGAGGAGAGCGGCCAATATATTGCATTGGCTTGGAATTACGACTATGGAGGGCATCCACACGAACATCACAGAGCACCAGCACGACGAGGTCAGCAGCAACAACAGCAGCATCATGGACGAGCACTGCTGTACGCACGAGATGGGGCAGGAAGGGAACGGCCTCGGATGTGGGATGTCATTCACGACGATCGAGGCACTCACAGCACACATAACGCACGCACGCAACATGAGTAACCTACACTGCATGATGGTTAGCACGAACGTGTGTCCCTGGTGCAGACCATGTTTTGCGAGCAGAGCGGTACGTCTAAAACGAGGGCTTCCAATGTCCCGCTCCGTGCCCCTCCGCTGCCTAACAAGAGCCACATCCTTCGACTTCAGGCCAGAAGAACAAGGCCTCCGCCATGGCGGCGCGTGTGGCCGCGAGGCGAGGGCACCGAGCTTCACGAACACCTGCTGCACGCAGCTTGCCGCCCACGGTGGTCGGCTGCGCAGCGAGATGACGGAGGCAGCTTCAGGAGCGCAGGCACCGGCGCCCAGGCAGCAGCGTGGAGGCCCGAAGAGAGCTGCCGGCAGACCGAAGGACTCAGGCGAGGGCGCGACGCACGAGGAAGCGTTGCTCGTGCCAAAGCGCACGCGGATCGCGGCACAGAGAATGCGCATGGTGTCATGCAGCCTGTGGGACTCCTTCCTAACAGAGGGCGGGATCGCGCCCGGGGAGGCCGCGGCAGGAGGAGTCACCTGCGCGGAGGAGGTCAAGACCAAGGGCAGCAAGATGATGGGGTCGCCACACCTACACGTTGGAGTGGAGCTATTCCTGGCGCGGGCGAGGCAGGAGGACCTCGAGAGCGAAACGAAGAACATTATGCTCGAGCTTGGACAGCTCATCGAGGTCATGCCGATGGGCGAGTTTGCGGACATACTCGGGTACATTCGGGTGAAGAAGGCGTACAGCGAGCCAGGCCAGCCGACGGAATGGAAGATACACGCGATGTTCAACTCATTGAGCGCGTCTCCGTGGAACAAGAAGCGGGAGGAGCAGATCAATGCGTTTCGCGAGGGCAACACGGAGGCGCCGATCACGCTGGGCAGCTACACGGTGCAGGAGCTAAGAGCAGTCACATGCCGCGGCCTGAAGCAGTTGAAAGCACAGCAGATCTTCGGACCACAAACCCCCATCAGCGTTGGAGAGGCAGCTGCAAGCGGCACTGCGCGCAAGGCGAGCAATGGGTCAGTGAACATGCACGGACTCAGAGAGATGGCCAGGCGTGGCAATACGAGAGCTCGTGAACGACTCGCTCGAATGGGTCAGCACCAGTGAGAGACCCGCTAGAGCAACCAAGTGTGCACAAGTGCTGATAGTTTGTGTTTTTTATTTTAAAAAAACTTACATTACACTTAGCCCGTCATGCGGCAGAGGGACCCGGCGGAATGTTTGACGACGGAGACCAAAGCGGCGCTCTTGTGTGACACAGAGGGCCTGGACTGGAGTCTTGTATGGATGAAGGCTTTCGCTTCAGGCTCAGGCCTGCCGCCAATATGTTATCTGTCTCGGGTGCATGAGATGCACCAGCAGCTGCCACTCGAAAACAGGCTCGAGTCATAGCTCAGCGCTGTGGGGACGGGGGCGTGGAATGGGCGAGTGGGCGGGGGGGGGGGATCTTGACTGCTCCAGTAAGTAGACGGCCTTGCAAAATCCGATGAGTTCTTGTGAACATACCGTTTTTCCGAGTTGGAATCGCTGGGCCACAATACCATAAGCCTCCAATGTTCTTTTACTTGATTGTTTCAGGGCTCGGCGCCGAGCTGAAACATGCCCATACGGCTCAAAAAAGCCAGGGGCCAGTAGGCTGACCCCCTGCAATGCCAATAATGCCGCCAGCAGCTACCGAGCTCGCAAGGCATGCGAATCGAGCCCCCTCAGTAGAGCAGCGGACTCACCAAGTGCCAAGGCTTCCGACTCCGACTCCGCCTCCGCCTCCGCCTCCTCCGCCTCCTCCTCCTCCTCCTCCTCCTCCCCCTCCTCCTCCTCCTCATCATCATCAGCATCATCCTTCTTCTCCTCCTCCTCCCACCTCCTCGTCCTCCTCCTCCTCCTCCTCCTTCCTCTTCCTCCTCCTATTCCTCCTTCTACTCCTCCTCTTCCCCTGCCTCCTCCTCATCGTCATCAGAAGCATCACCGTCATCACCACCACCACCACCACCACCATCATCATCATCATCATCATCATCATCATCAGCAGCATCATCATCACCATCACCATCATCATCAGCAGCAACATCATCATCAGCATCAATAATCATCATCATCATCACCATCATCATCATCATCATCATCGCCACACCCTTCACCGTCATCATCATCGTCATATCAGCATCAGCATCAGTGTCATCAACATCACCATCATCATCATCGTCTGCATCACCATCGACATGATCATCATCATCACCACCGCAATCATCATCATCGTCAGCATCATCATCATCATCATCATCATCATCATCATCATCATCATCATCATCATCAACAGCATCAGCATCGTCAGCAGCATCATCATCATCATCAGCATCACCAGCATCATCTTCATCATCACCAGCATAATCGTAAGCATCGTCAACATCATCGTCATCATCATCATCATCATCATCAGCAGCAGCAGCATCATCACCAACACCAGCATCAGAATCAGCAGCAGCATCGACATCAGCAGCATCATCACCATCATCATTATGACTATCATCATCGTCATCATCGTCATCGTCATCGGCATCATCAGCATCATCATCATCATCGTCATCATCACCAGCATCAGCATAATCATGACCAGCATCATTAGCAGCATCATCATCATCATCATCATCATCATCATCATCATCATCATCCTCATCCTCATCCTCATCTTCATCCTCATCCTCCTCCTCATCATCATCATCGTCATCATCATCAGCAGCATCATCATCATCGTCATCATCATCATCATCATCTTCATCATCCCGCTCCGCCCCATCCTTTTCCTTCTCCCCCTCCTCCTCCTCCTT
>CAUYUJ010001507.1:65000-100437 GCA_963575745.1 Prorocentrum cordatum | reverse complement strand
AGTGTAGTTGTGTGTATGTCTGCATTCTCTGTGACTGTTAGGGCAGTTATGCTGCAGCGCTTCAAAGCACAACAGCAATTTACGCCAGGAAAGAAAACGCATAGAGATTGAGAGGCCACCTCCTTTGACAACTCAGACGAACAGACGCAGCGACCACCCCTGGGCCATTGGCTAACGGGGAAAACGCCCCCGCGACGAATCTGAGCACCTCAGGTGCACCAGAGCGTTCGCGAGCTGTTTCCTTTGGATGATCACGGGCGTCATTTTGAGGAGAACCGCTGCAAAGATCTCTCTTAACACAAACACTACAATAACCAACTTGTTGTTAAGGTTTCTGTGATATTTTAGATACTGGGCGGTGGCAATTCACGCATTCATGGCATCAATTTACGGATTTGTGGTTCCAGGTTGAACTCTTGCAGACACCTCGACATCGAATGCAGGCGCAACGCAACGTCAATCTGAAATGCTCCCTGACTAGAAAAACAGCTTGCTGTTTTCGATCATTTCCTTATCTCACTTGCGTCTGCTGCGAAAAATGTAGATACGGGAAAACTACATCCTCTGAGCCAAATGCCATGGGACAGCAGGCTCCACGGATACGTCTGAGAAGCCAGAAGTCGGAGGCCCCCGACGACGTCGGGGACCGCGAGGATGCCAGACACATCAACTAAATCAGCGCGCATAAGCCCGAAAAGCCAGGAGACAACACCAGCATGCACAAGTCTGAGGGACCAGAAATCCGTGGCCGCCGACGACGCACGGAATCAGCATGCACAAGCCCGAGGAACAGAAGCCCGAGGCCCCCGACGACCCTGGAAACCTCCACGAAATCAGCGTGCATAAGCCTGGGGAACGAGGTCTGACGCACCTGGCGACGCCAAAAACCTCCACGAGAAATCAGCATGCATAAGCCTGGGGGGCCAGAAGCCCGCGGGCTAAGCCTAAGCAGCCAGAAGCCCGAGGTTTCCGACAGGTTTCCGACGACGTCGGAAACCCCCACGGAGGAAGCACGCATAAGCCTGAAGAGCCAGCAGTCCGAGGCCTCCGACGTCGGGAACCTCTACGACACCAGCGCGCATAAAGCCTGAGGAGCCAGAAGTCCGAGGTTTCCGACGACGTGGGGAACCTCCACGAAATCAGCATGCATAAGCAAGAGGAACCAGAAAACCTCCACGAAATCTAAGCCTGAGGAACCAGAAGCCAGTGGCTGCCGACGGCGCCGGAAACCTCTACGAATTCAGCATGCCCGAGGAACCAGAAGCCCGAGGTTTCCGACGACGTCGGCAATCCCCATGGAAAAAACACGCATAAGCCTGAGGAACCAAAAATCCAAGGTTTCCGACGACGTCGGAAACCTCCACGAAATCAGCATGCATAAACCTGAGGAACCAGAAGTCCCAGGTCCCCGTCGACGTCGGGAACCTCCAACATGCATAAACCCGAAAATCCAGAAGTCAAAGGTTCCGACGTCGTCGGAAACCTCCGCGGAATCAGCATGCATAACCCTGCGGAAGCAAAAACCCGAGGTTTCCGACGACGTCGGGAACCTCCACGACATGAGCATGCATAAGCCTGAGCAACCAGAAGCCCGAGTTGTCCGACGACGTCAGAAACCTTAAGTAAATCAGCGCGCATAAGCCTGAAGAGCCAGAAGCCCGAGCATGCATAAGCCTGAGGAACCATACGTCTGAGGTTCCCGACGACGTCGGGAACCTCAACGAAATCAGCATGCATAAGCCTGAGGAACCAGAAGCCCGAGGTTTCCGACGACGTCGGCAACCTCCACGAAATCAGCATGCATAAGACTGAAGAGCCAGAAACCCGAGGTTCCCGACGACGTCGGAAACCTCCACAACACAAGCACGCATAAGCCTGAGGAACCAGAAGCCACGAAATCAGCATGCATAAGCCTGAGGAACCAAGAGCCCGAGGTTCTCGACGACTCCACGAAATCCGCATGCAGAAGCCTGAGGAACCAGAAGTCCAAGGTCCCCGACGACGTCGGAAACCTCCACGAAATCAGCATGCAGAAGCCTAAGGAACCAGAAGTCCGAGGTTTCAGGCGACGTCGGGAACCTCCACGAAATCAGCATGCATAAGCCTGAGGAACACAGACCCCAGGTCCGACCAACCTTCTGACGCCGATGAGGCAGCCGCTCGTTACTTTCTCGGATCTCCATGATTCAGCCGAGTGTGAGATACCAATGCAGGCGCATGCAAACTTCCGACTGCGACTCGGCGCCCTGCGCCTTGGTCATCATTGTGAGACGCATCCGTTGGTCAACACCCACTGCGCCGATCGCTGCGTTCGTCTTGATCGAACTTGCAATTTCTACTCGGCGACCGGGTCTTGGTCAGCCTGGCGCGGCGCATGCATTGATCAACCTCCACTGCGCCGATCGCTGCGTTCGTCTTGCCCCACATGCCGATTGCAACTCGGCGCCCTTGTCGTGGTCAACTCTGTGCGGCGCATGCATAGATCAACCTCCGCTGCAGCGATCGCTGCGCCCGCCCTCCCCCAACTTCCGATTGCACCTCGGCGCTTGCAGTGGTCAACCTCCACTGCACCAATCGCCCCGTTCGTCTTGCGCAAGCTTCCGATTGCAACTCGGCGCCCTTGTCTTCGTCAACCATGCGCGGCCCATGCACTGGTCAACCTCTGCTGCACCCATCCCTGCGTCCGTCTTGCTACAACTCCCGACTGCACTTCGGCGCCAATGCCTTCGTCAACCCTGCGCGGCGCATGCAACGGTCAACCTCCACTGCGCCTATCGCTGCGTTCGTCTTGCGCAAGCTTCCAAGTGCAACTCGGTGCCATGGCATTGGTAAACCTAGCGCGGCGCATGCAGTAGTCAACCTCCGCCTGCACCGATCGCCGCGCTCGTCTTGCGCAAACCTCCGAATGCAACTCGGCGCCCCTGTCTTGGCCAACCATGTGCGGCGCATGCAGTGGTCAACCTCCGCTGCACGGATCGCTGCGTTTGTCGTGCTCAAAATTCCGAGTGCAACTCGGCGCCCTTGTCTTGATCAACCTGGTGCGGCGCATGCATTGGTCAACCTCCGCTGCGACGATCGCTGCGTTCGTCTTGCTCAAACTTCCATTTGCAACTCGGCGCCCTTGTCCTGGCCCCCGTTGCGCGGCGCACGCAGTGGCCAACCTCCACTGCACCGACCGCCGCGTTCGCATTGATCCATCTTCCGATTGCATCTCGGCGCCCTTGCCTTGGTCAATCTCATGTGCGGCGCATGCACTTGCCAACATCCACAGCGCCGATCGCTACATTCGCCTCGCTCAAACTTTCGATGGCAACTCTGCGCCCCTGTCTTGGTCAACCTTGCGCGGCACATGCAAGGGTCACCATGCACTGCGCCAGTCGCTGCTTCCGCCTTGCTCCAGCTTCCGATTGCAGCTCGGCGCCCCTGTCCTGGTCAAACTTGTGCGGCGCACGCGTTGGGCAACCTCCGCTGCACCCATCGCTGCGTTCGTCTCGCTCAACACTTCGAGTGCAACTCGGCGCCCTTGTCTTGGTCACCCTGACGTGGCGCATGCATAAGTCATCCTTCTCTGCGCCGATCGCCGCGGTCTTTTCCTCAGAGATCCGATTGCAACTATGAGCCCTTGTCCTGGTCAGCTTTACGCGACGCATGCATTGGCCAACCCCCACTGCACCGATCGCTACGATCGTCTTGCCCAGGCTTCCGATTGCAACTCGGTACCCTTGCCTTGGTCAACCTTGTGCGGCGCATGCATTGGTCAAACTCCATTGCGCCGATCGCTGCGCTCGTTTTGCTCAAGATTCCGACTGCAGTTCGGCGCCCGTGTCTGGGTCAGCTTTGCGCGGCGTGCGCTGAGGTCAACAACCGCTGCACCGATCTCTGCGTTCGTCTTGAACTTCCTTCCGATTGCAATCCTCGCGCCCTTGCCTTGGCCATCCTGGCGCGGCGCATGCGTCGGCCAATTTCCACTGCATCGATCGCTGCGTTCGCATTGCTCGAACTTCCGATTGCGACTCGGCGCCTTTGCCTTGGTCAACCTTGTGCGGCGCATGCGTCGGTCAACCGCAACTGTACCGACCGCTGCGTTCGTACTGCTCCATATTCCGATTGCAACTCGGCGCCCTGGTATTGGCCAATCTTGCGCGGCGCATGCATTGGTCAACCTCCACTGAACTGATCGCTGCGTTCGTCTTGAACACACTTCCGATTGCAACTCGGCGCGTCTGTCTCGGTCAACCTAGCGCGGCGCATGCATTCGTCAACCTCCGCTGCACCGTTCGCTGCGTTCGCCTTGTTCAAACTTCCGATTGCAACCTCGCGCCCTTGACTTGGTCAGCCTTGCGCGGCGCATGCACTGGCCAATCTCCACTGAACAGATCGATGTGTTCGCCTGGCCCCAACTTCCAGTTGCAACCCTGGCGCCCTTTGTGTTGGTCAACCCTGTGCGGCGCATGCGTGGGCCAACCTCCACTGCGCAAATCGCTGCGTTCGTCTTGCTCAAACTACCGATTGCAGATCGGCGCCCTTGTCTTGGTCACCCTTGAGAGGCGCATTCGTTGGCCAACCTTCACCGCAACGATCGGTGCGTCCGCCTTGCTCAGACTTCCGTTTACAACTCGGCGCCCCTGTCTTGATCAACCTTGCGCGGCACATGCAGTGGCCCACCTCTACTGCACCAATCGTTGCGTTCGTCTCGACCAAACTTCCGATTGCAACTCGGCGCCCTTGACTGTGGTCAACCTTGCGCGGCGCATGCATTGGTCAGACTCCGCTGCACCGACCGCTGCGCTCGTCTTGTCCCAACTGCCGATTGCGACTCGGCGCCCTTGTCTTGATCAACCCTGTGCGGCGCATTCGTCGGTCAACCACCGCTGCACCGATCGCTGCGTTCGTCTTGCTCAAACTTCCGATTGCAACTCAGAATCCATTGCCTTGGTCAACCTTGTGCGGCGCATGCGTTGGTCAAGCTCCACAACGCCGATCGCTGCGCTCGTCTCGATCAACTTCCGATTGCAACTCGGCGCCCTGGCATTGGCCAATCTTGCGCGGCGCATGCATTGGTCAGACTCCGCTGCACCGACCGTTGCGTTCGTCTTGTCCCAACTTCCGATTGCGACTAGGCGTCCTTGCCTTGAGCAACCTTGTGCGGCGCATGCGTCGGTCAACCTCCGCTGCGCCGATCGCTGCGTTCGTCCTGCTCAAACTTCCGATTGCAACTCGGCGCCCTTGTCTCGGTCAACCTTGTGAGGCGCATGCATTGGCCAACCTCCGCTGCAACGATCGCTGCTTTCGTCTCGATCATTCATGTTTCTGATTGCAACTCGGCGCCCTTGCCTTGGTCAGCCTTGCGCGGCGCACTCATTGGTCAAACTCCACTGCGCCGGTCGCTGCGCTCGTCTTGCTCAGACTTCCGATTACAACTTGGCGCCCTTGTCTTGGTCAACCTAGCGCGGCGCATGCGTTGGGCCACCTCCACTGCACCCATCGTGGCGTTTATGTTGCTCTAACTTCCGACTGCAACTCCGCGCCCTCGTCTTGGTCACTCTTGCGCGGCACATGCATTGGTCAACCCCCGCTGCACCAGTAATAGCACGGATGATAATGAAGATGGTGATGATGATGAAACCTGTGATGTGGGAACATACGTTTCAATCGGGCACGAATAATGCTTTCATGTTGCCTCACTGAGGACCGCGCGGAGGAGAAGGAAGAGGAGGGGGAGCTTTCGGAATCGTCCTGGGGGGGGGGCATTCGGGGAACGTCCAGAAACAATGCTCAGGCGAGGTGCCCCAATCAGGGGAGTGCGAGATAATCTCGCTGAGCAAACAGATGGGATCCTGTTCCTTCCTGCGCGGGGTGCTTAGAGAAAGCAATAGCCCCATGTAGGATGCGGGGGAAAGTGCCCGCTTTGGCGTAGAGATGATGGTGAGCGGGTTCCCGTTCCATCCTGCGCGGCGCGGACTGCCCAGAAAACAACGGAAGCCCAGTTGGAACGTGGGGCAAAAAAAAACCCGCTTGGGACGCGCGGGGCCCAGCGAGTCTTTGAAGCTGTTTGACATGTCGGGGCTTCCTCGGGGAATTCCGCAGCCACTTGGAGACGTCTCGGGGCCGCCCTGGAACGTTGGAAAACGCATTGCGTAATATTGGGCCATCTTGGAGGCCGTCCTGGGCTATCTGAGGCCATCCTGCAACCATCTTGGGTAATCTCTGCGTTCTGATGCGTCGCAAGCTGATGCGGCTGGGGGAGGGTTGCACCCCTCGGAAACGGGGGGAGGGGTTTGGAAGAAATTCCCCAAACAGTGCTTGCACTTGGGGTCTCATACTTATCTTCTCAGGAGCTCGGCCTCTTCGGCGGTCTGGCGGCTATGTTGCCACCGTCGCCGCCGCGTCGCCGCCTCATTGCCGCCCATCGGCTGGGCCTGCGCGCTTGTTTGGCGGCTG
The DNA here is from genome assembly GCA_963575745.1 of Prorocentrum cordatum. Lineage (NCBI taxonomy): Eukaryota > Dinophyceae > Prorocentrales > Prorocentraceae > Prorocentrum > Prorocentrum cordatum. The sequence continues at coordinate 93,996 of CAUYUJ010001507.1, read as the reverse complement.
TGTTGCCGCCGTCGCCGCCCCCTCGCCGCCGTGTCGTCGCCCGTCGTTTGGGCCTGCGCGCCAGTCTGGCGGCCGCGTTGTCGCCGTCGCCGCTGCGTCGCCGCTGCGTCGCCGCCGTCATATTGCGCCACATAGATTGGCGAACATAGGTGTTACCACATGAACTGCATCAACATAAGGTTCATCACACGTGTCATTGAGCATAGGTTGCTAAACATAGATTGCACCACCAGTATTGTTTAGCCTGGATTGCTTGACGCAGATAGCACCACATAAGCTGCACGACAAACTTCGACCACGTAGATTGCGCCACAAATTGTGCATCGCATAGATTGCACCAAAGTGATTGCACCACATAGAATGATTAATATAGATTGCGCCACAAAAACTGCAAGGAAAAAGTGGGGTCTACGCTGGCTAACATGTTATTCGAGACTGCCTGCGCGCAGCGGTGTGAGAGAGTTGAGTCTACCGGCCGACATGTTCTTATTTCTTTGCTCAACTAGACTCCATGAGCTTGAAAGTCACGAGTAAGGTTCGTAACCATTTTGGCTCAAGATCCATCTTCTACTCACCCCTCATCACTCATACCAATACCTCTCATTCCCTATCCTTTCTACACGTTCCGTGCTGTGCATATCAGTGTTGGACAGTGTGTAGTGCTACGAGTGCGAAGCGACGGGGGGCTGGGAATTCGAAGCAATGGCCCATATTCCGGAGGGCTTCCAGGACGACAAGGGTGAGTGGACCGAGGAGGCGACAGACCGCTTCGTCGGCGCCAAGAACGAAGCTGTGCTGAAGGCTTGGGCAGACGAGAGGCGCAATGCGTACAACGACGAAAGCTCCGAGAAAGGCCAAGCCCTCAGGGAGAAATACACCACGGAGGACGAACTGGACGCGCACATCTTGGAGGTGCAGAAGAGAAAGCGGGACGACCTCATAGGCCCAAACGTCAAGTGCCCCAGGGTTTTCTTCGACATGAAAATGGACGACGAAGACGCTGGACGGATCATCATGATGCTCCGAGGCGACGTCGTGCCCAAGACTGCGGAGAACTTCCGGCAGTTATGCACGCACGAGAAAGACTTCGGATACAAGGGCTCTTCGTTCCACCGCGTCGTCCAGGGTTACGCGTGCCAGGGTGGAGACTTCACGAACCACGACGGCACTGGCGGAAAGTCGATCTACGGACCGAGATTCGCTGATGAAAATCCAGCTGCCTGCGGCAAGTCCCGCCGCTGTGCCAGCCAGAATTATCGTTGGTAGCTGCCCGTATCCATGACGGTGATGATGGCGTCGACGATGATTGGATGAGGAGAGGAAGGGAGGGAGGAGAAGGAGAAGGAGGAGGATGAGGACAGGGAGGAGAGACGGAGAGGAGGAGAGGAGAGGGGGGGCTCTCTGGGGCCGCCATCACATGTGACGCATTGCGCACTCAATGATTCAGAGACTCTCATTGGTTTCATGTTCGCCGTCTTGGGTTTGTGTTGGATTGCAATTTAGGTATCCGTGGGCAGGCGCCCCTTGGGGCCCTTTCGGCCGTTTTGAGGCCAGCGCGGGCGCTCATGATGGTAATGGCGACGGTGGTGATGATGACGACGACAACGATGATGATGATTATGATGATGGTGCATATGATGTTGATGATGACGATGCATATGATGGTGACGATGATGTTTGGTCGCCTCGGGCCTACGGGGGATTCTTTCGGAGCCGTCTTGGGAGCCTCTTGGGCCGTCTGGACACCATCGTGGACTCTCGGGGGCCTCTTGAAGGCCTCTTGGGGGGCCTCTTGGCAGTGTCTTGAGGCACTTTGTGGACGCCTCGGGTCGTCTGAGAGCGCTCTCGGGCCGTCTGAGCGCTTTCGGAGTCCGTATTGGGGGGCTCTCTGGGCCGTTTTTGCCAACAACACGTTCTCTGACGAGCTTGGTGGACAAAGCGGCGCATCCCGTTGTTGTCCAGCCAGATTTTCAACTAGACCACTCGGGTGAAGGAAGCCTCTCCATGGCCAGTTCAGGCCCCAACACTAACGGCTCCCAGTTTTTCATCACCACCACAAAGACTCGCCATTTGGACGGCAAGCACGTCGTGTTCGGCAAGGTCATCGGGGGCACTATGACCGTGGTGAGAAAGATCGAGGCGGTCGGGTCCGACGGCGGCGAGACTTCGAAGAAGGTGGTGATCGAGAGCTGTGGGGAGCTCGCGCTCGCGGATTGGCCGTGAGCGGCGCCCCTTCGGTGGCGCCAGAACCTCCACGCCCCCATCGCGTCTATCAGCGTGCACCTCCCCCGTTACTCATCCACCTCCTCCTCCACCTGTTTTGCTCCTGCTCCTTTTCCTCCCTGCCCAGCATCTGAGCATGTCGCAGCGTTGGTAGCTGTAGCATACGCGCCGCTAGTAACAGAAATCGAGGCAGACTATAAGGGAGCGGTCGGCTTGCACTCCCAGCCTCGAGACACCCTCCCGCATAGGAAGTCGCTTTACGCAGGCATTAAAATGCGTACAGTTGGACTCTCTGCTAATGGTGTTTCCTGGTTTAAGGTGGCTGTGTACACTTCGCAAGGTCACCTGACTCCCATCCTGGTCCTGATGGGGGGCCCTCGAGAGGGCGCGCCCCTGCACGTATGACGAACGTAAAGCACTGCAGCGCACGGAAAAGCAAAGCCATGCAATTGCAGCGCAATGCCCTTGATCTGACGCGGCGCATGGGGTCAGTTTAAGCTAGGCGCAAGTGACGCTAGTTCATTGCAGCAGCAATGTTGGAGAGCAACTGACGTCAGAATATGTCGTGGCGCATGGGGGAAGTTGATGTCATACACTATCGTGGTAGTGGCGCTGTCTACTGCAGCGAAAGATACGTGATGTTGATGCGCCTTGTGCTGTGCATCTCGCGGCATAGCATAGCATAGCATAGCATACCAATGCGTTACATCGCACAACATGCCTGGATCGAGACGGCCCGGAGACCTCGTGGCAGGCCTCTTGGAGGCGTCCTGGGGCGTCATGGGGCCCTTTTGAACACCTAGGGAAAACCAATGATTTGTGCCTTCTCGCTTTTTCGCTTCCGATGGCCATCCGAGGCCTCAAGATGGCTCCAAGAGGGCCCAAGAGAGCCCCAAGACGACCCCAAGAGCGCCCAAGAGCGCTCCAAGAGCACCCCACGAGGGGTCCAGGAGGCGATTCTGGAGGTTCCCGAAGGGGGGCGCGAATTAGGGAACCCCTCTTCTTTGATCGATCTCCTCCAAGATGGCCCCAAGAGGCGCCCAGGAGGCCCCGAGAAGCCTCCAAGAGACCCCCAAAATGCCCCCAAGAGGTCCCCAAGAGGCCCCAAGAGGCTCCCCCGAGGCACCCAAGACGGTCCAAGAAGCCCCCGGGACCGCCAAGAGCCCCCAAGACGCCCCAAGAGACCTCAAAGAGGCTCCCAAAAGCCATACCAAGAGACTCGGCGAGGCATTCAGAAGGCCTTTGACTCTTCTGATCGCCCTTATCTTCCTCCTTCTCCTCCTCCCCCTCATCATCACCATCATCATCATCATCACCACCACCATCACCATCACCATCACCATCATCAAGACCACCACCATCATCGTCATCATCAGCATCATCAATATCAGCATCGACATCATCATCCGCCTATTCCTCCTCCTCTTCATTCCTCCCCCCCCCCCCTCATCCTCCTCCTCCTCTTCCGCCTCCGACTCTTCCTTCATCCCCCCCTGGGTACGAAGGCCTCCCCAGCAATTTGTTCCTCTGTATGCTGCCCCGCTTCCTTGATCACGTCTACTCGCCTGGGCGTCGTTTCTGGAAGGGCTGGTGGGGATACGCGAAGCGTCAAGAATTCCCCAAACACCGCTTGCACTTGGGGTCTCATACTTTTCTTCTCAGGAACTCGGCCTACTGCAAGGCAGGGTAGTAATATTGATGCGCCTTGCGCTGCATCGCGCGGCATAGCAAAGCATTATAATGCGTTGTATCGCACAACGTGGCGTTTTAGCATAATGCGTAGCATGATGTAATACATTGTGTAGCAGATTTGCTTGTTCTCGCACGGGTGAAGCGCCATATTGCGCAGCATGGCATCATTTTCGCCTCCTCCCTCCGCAGCGGCTTACGCGCCCCGCCGCAAGTGGCGATCTCGCGGCGGGACGCCCGCGGCCCTCCCCCCTATAAGCGCGCGGCGACCGCTCGGGGGGGGCGCGGGCTCCCTTCCTTCGATCTTCCAACTTCTACCAGAGACCAATTGGGACGTCCGCGGCCCTCCCCCCTTCATCCCCGCCCCCTCACATATCTCTCTCACCTCGTCGCCCCTCCCTCCTCGTCCCCTCCTCCTGGCTACTCCCTCCCACCCCAGCTGCCATTTTGCCCTCTTGCCTTCCTCTCCCCGTGTTTCCTTTCCTCTACCTCCTCTTCCTCCGTCTCTTCCTCCTCCTCATTCTTTGGGGGGGGCCGGTCATGTCTGAATTGGCCCTACTCTCTGGCCCTAGCCCTCTTCTCGGCCACCGCCCCCGGCACGGCTGCGCGGAAGCGCAGGGCGCAGGCGACGCGGGCACAGGGGCAGAAAGCATCGCGCCCTGGCGCCCCCTGATGGTGACCAGGGAAATGCCGTGCGCTAAGGATAGTTTTTACCAGCGGGCGATGTGGGCCCCGTCTGGGGGAACCGTCTAGGCTCCAGTAGGGTTCCATGGGGATCCATGGGGGTCTTACCATCTGGGGGGGGACCCCTGTGGGGGTCACCCTTTTTGCCAAGCGTAGTTTAACAGAAAAGGTCTTACGACGAAGCCTCAGATTCTCAGTGGTCCCGCAAAGACCCTGCAAAGCAACGCGGGGGTTCTGTTGAGCGTTCGTTCCATGCACATGTGCATCTTTGCCACACAGCAATGTATGAGATATTGTGTACTTCTTACACTCGCAGTGCTCCCATGCCGTTGCCATAATCATTCGGGTCCTGACGAACCCTACCTTCCTATTCATTTAATGTTTTCGCGAGACATTGGGGCTCCCAAATGTCGTTGGTCTAATCGGGGCCAGGGGGAGGTCCGGACTCAGTAGTCTCATAGGAGTCCTCTGATCGTCGTCGTAACGCTCGTCGGCGTAACGCCCGTCGGCGTAACGCAGTGCTCCAAAGCGGCTTCCGCGCGGCCCGCCAAAGTCGCTGAATCCTATGGCTCTCGCGCAGGAAATGGGTGAACAGACTTCGCCCCGCAGAGCCTGACGCAAGACGAATATGTTCACCCATTTTGGCTGGAAAAAATGATTTTCGGCAACCTCCACGGTCGTAGTTCGTGCCTTTTGGAGGCCTCTTGGGCCGACCTGGGCGCCTCTGCAGGAGGCCTCTGGGGCCGACTTGATCGTCGTCGTCGTGACGCTCGTCGACGTAACGCTCGTCGACGTCGTCGTCGTGACGCTCGTCGACGTTGTCGTCGTTTCGGTCCTCGTCGTCGCAACGCTGGTCAGACAATGACGTGCGACGACGGGCGACGACGACAACGGCCGCGACGGCCACGACGACCACGACGACGACCACGACCACGACGACCACGACGATGCAGCAGGACAACTTGAAAGCTTGGGCCCAACCTCTGGGGCCATCTTTGCCCCCTCTTTGAACCTTCTTTGGCAAGGTGGGTCGATGTGTGATCGGATGGGTCTGCCCCTTTGGGGGGGTCCCCGCTTTTTTTTGCAGCGCCCCCCTTTGAAGTTACTATCGGGACTTAGCCTATGTCGCGTTGCCCCTCTGGTGGGGTGTCAACCTTGTCGAAAAGCATAGTGCCCCCCTGGAAGTGGGAGAAGGGAGGAGGGAGCGAAGATTATGTCATGAAGACAACTGACTCCCCGCTCCCACCCGGAGGCATGGCAGATGACGCCGCCCCCGCCAGTGGAGATGGATCGGCGCTGGAACGGCCCTCGGCCGTGGCCGCGGCGGAGACGGCCGTGGCTGCGATGAGCTCCGAAAAGGATTCTGCGGATAGGATCCTCTTCGGCAGCCCCGTGGACGACGCGGAGGCGGCGCGGGCCGCGGCCGAGAGCGAGGCGAAGCCCAAGGCGAAGCCCGAGGCGAAGCCCAAGGGGAAGCCCAAGGCGAAGGCCAAGGCGACACCTTGTGTATGTCTGAGGGGCCAACACTAGCTCGAAGCCAGAAACGCACCACATTCGACGCCCGCAATCGCCGAACACACTCGCGCCCACACTCCACGTCGACACTCGCGCTCTATATTCGCCTGTCACACTCGCGCCCACACTCTACGCCCACAATCTACGCACACTCTCGCACCCCACACTGCACGCCCACATTCGAACCCCACACTCACACCCCTCACTCTACGCCCGCACCCGCCCCCCCCCCCCCCCCCCCCCCCCACCACCACACACACACAACGAACGCGCACCACACACCACACAACATACACAACACACACACACACCACACGCACACAGCACACACACACGCCACACTCCCACACTCACACACACGCACACACGCACGCACGCACGCACGCACACACACACACACACACACACACACACGCACACACACACACACACACACACGCACACTCTCTTTGCCCACAGTCTACGCACACACTCGCACCCCACACTCACACCCCACACCAATCCCCGAGTTGATTTACCGACTTGATTCGACTTACTGCGCCGAGTTGGCCAGCGTCTCGCGTTCGTGTCGTGCGGGCGCAAAGCGTGGGGGGTGAGTGCGGGCGCGAGTGCGGGGTGCGAGTATGAAGTGCGAGTGCGGGCGCACAGTGCGGGGGGCAATTGCGGAGGCGAGCACAGGGTGCGAGTGCGAAGTGCGAGTATGCAGTGCGAGTTTGGGCGCCGAGTCTGAGGAGCGGCCGTGCGCCCCGAAATGGCTGCTAGCTAGAGAGGCACGATCGCTGCCCCACAGACATACACAAGCGACTCCCAAGGTGAAACCTGGCGCCAAGGCTCGGGCGAAAACTGGCCCCGCGGCTCCTGCGGCGTCGCACTTCCCAAGTTCACACATCACCTGCCCTGTGGACACCTGCCCATTGCCGCCGCGCGGGTTCTCCTCCCGGGCCGCTGCTGCCAAGCACATGCGCGAACACCACCCCGAAGTGCGGTGGCGCTGGCGCAACGGACCAGGGGACTTCATGGAGGTCTTGCCGGAAGCCCCACATGAGGACATCGAGATCGGCTCGTCCAACCGCGAGAAGGCAGTGGCGGCAGAATCAGAGAATTGATGGGTTCGATTTGTGCTGGGGATCTGTTCCCCAAACAACCGAACGACATGTTATTTTTCGGAAGGGGGCGCTTTGGGGGCCTTCTTGGGGTCTCTCTGGGCCAATCTTAAGGCCTTCTTGGGGCCTTCTTGGAGCCCTCCTGGGGCCCTTATTGACCTTTCTTGGCGCCCAAATTAGTCCTAGAAGGGCCAACTTTCGAGAGCTGCAGGGGGGCCCAGCAGAGTGACGTCCTATGAGGGCTCATATTGGAACTCGCCATCCCTGGGGGGGGGCTGCGATCTGCGAAATTGTCCCCGGCTTGTTGGCTATCGTGAGGCTACCCCAAGATATCCCAAGCAGGGAAAAACACCGAAACCAAGACTTAAGAAAACCGAAATCGAGATTTCGGGTGTCTTCTAAACCCCAATGAAAAACGTCGACATCTCGATATCGGTTTCAGACACCGAAATCGAGATTTCGGTGTTTCTGATTGGGGATCTCCTCCTCCTCCTCCTCCTCCTCCTCCTCTGTTCCTTCTTCCTTTCCTTTCTTCTTCCTTCTTTCCTCTCCGTTTTCTTCTCTCCTCTCCGTTTTCTTCTTTCCTCTCCGTTTCCTTGGGACCTCTTGGGGCGGTCTTGGAGCTTGGGACCGTCTTGGGGCGGTCTTGGAGCTTCTTAGGGGCCCTTTTGGGCCGCTCTTGGGCGCCTCGTGGGCGCTCTTGGGGCCATTTTGGGGCCCTCTTGGGCCGTATAGGCCAGGCCGCCGCTTGGACCGTCTTGACGGCCCTCTCGGGCCGTCTTGGAGCCGTCTTGGGAGCCTCTTGGGCTGTCTTGGGGCGGTCTCGCGTGCCTTTTTGGGCTGTATTGGAGTTTCGGGAAGCCGAAAAGGCGGGAACGCCAAAATCATTGAAAAAACGTAAAGGAAATCAATGATGTTGGCTTCGTGGGGCCCTCTGACGACGCCTCTCGGGGCTCTCTTGGAGCGTCTTGGGGGCCTCCTGGTCCGTCTTAGCTTCTCGGGGGCGCCCTTGGGAGTTTCCGCGGCCACTTGGAGCCGTCTTGGGGCGGTCTTGGAGCCGGGTAGGGCCCTGTTGGGCCGCTCTTGGGCGCCTCTTGGGCGATCTTGGGGCCGTCTTGGAGCCGTCTTGGGAGCGCGCTTGGGTGCCTTGGGAGCGGTTTTGGGGCAATTTTGGAGGGGATCGGTCAAAGAAGACGACAGCATGTATTTAGCCCCCCAGGGCCACGATCCCTGTGAGGGGCGTGAAAACATTGCTTCCCAGGGACCCACCCCCCGTCCAGGCCCAGTGGGAGGGGGTAGGGGGGGAAGAAGGGGATGAACAGAGCGGGCTCCCTAAACCACTCGCGCCCAGAGGGCTGGTGGGATTCGGCGCGAGACCCCAACCAGAGCTTAGGCCGACGAGCACCGACATCGCGATTTTGGTGCGAAGCCCCAACCAGAGCTGAGGCCGTCGAACATCAAAATCGAGATTTCGGCGTGGAGCCTCAGCCAGAGCCCAGGCCGACGGACGCCGAAATCGAGATTTCGATGTGAACCCCCCACCGGATCGGAAGAGAGGAGGGGGGGGGGAGAGTCGAGGCCGGCAAACGCCGAAATCGAGATTTCGATGTTTCCTAAATCTTGGTTTCGAACTCTTCCCCCAAGCAGGTTGGGATTGGGCCCAATTTGCTTTTCGCACTGCTTGGGATTGGTCCCAGTTGGTTGGGATTGGGCCCAGTTGGATGGGATTCGGCGCACATGCGGGTGCCCCTCCCGTGGGCCTGCTCCCTTGCTCCCTTGCTCCCTTAGCAGCTAAGGGAGCAGCCCTGCTCCCTTGCTCCCTTGCTCCCTTAGCTAAAGGCGCAGCCCTGCTCCCTTGCTCCCTTGCTCCCTTAGCTAAGGGAGCAGCCCTGCTCCCTTGCTCCCTTGCTCCCTTAGCTAAGGGAGCAGCCCTGCTCCCTTGCTCCCTTGCTCCCTTAGCCGCTAAGAGAGCAGCCCTGCTCCCTTGCTCCCTTGCTCCCTTAGCTAAGGGAGCAGCCCTGAAATCGCGGAGAGACCGGTACACCCAAAATGAGGATGTCAATCTTATGTTGTTCCGGCTTGCCGCCTCCCGCATGCACAAACATGGACAAATCGAACACATAAAGTGGTTGGCCTTTCTTCCTCTCCTCCTCCTCCGCCCCCCCCCCAACGTGGTGACGTCAGCCCAGCCAGCCACTTTATGTGTTCGATTTGTCCATGTTCGTGCATGCGGGAGGCGGCAAGCCGGAACAACATAAGATTGACATCCTCATTTTGGGTGTACCGGCCTATCCGCGATTTCAGGCGTGTAGTCTCTTGGACATCGTGTGCTCCCCTCACGGCCTGCGGGCTGATCCCATCCCTTGCTCTAGTGCGGTGCGTTGTTGGAAGGGGAAAAAAAGATGAGGCCATTACCACCTACCACAAATATCGCACCACCGCTTACACCACCTATCCCACTCAAGTCATACTGCGCCACACGGAGAGCACCACCGGCCCCAGACTGAACAGCAAAAGATTGACATGTGGGACGGCGGCTGCGCGTGTCAATCTTATGTTGTTCCCTCCAGGGCCGCGAGGACGAGAGGAGGGGAAGGGCGGGCGAATGCGGCCGCCCTGGGAGTGGGCCGAGGCCGACCGAGGAGGCCGAGGAGGAAGAGGACGAGCACGACGACGAAGAGGGGGAAGCGACACGTGCGGCCAGCCACAAAAAAAAAAAACCCAGAGGGAACAACATAAGATTGACATGCGCAGCCGCCGCTGGGCATGTCAATCTTATGTTGTTCCCTCTTGTGCATTTTGTTTTGGGTGGCTGGCCGCGGATGTTGTTTCCCCCCTTTCTCGTCCCCGTCGCCCCCCTTTCTCGTCCCCGTCGTCCTCCGCCTCGGTCGTCCGTCCATCCCCCCCCGAGAGCGGCCGGGTTCGTCCGCCATCTTACTCATCGCATCTTCGCGGCCCTAGACTGAACAGCATAAGATTGACATGCGGAGCGGCGGCTGCGCGGGTCAATCTTATGTTGTTCCCCCCAGGGCCGCGAGGACGGGAGGAGGGGAAGGGCGGGCGAATGCGGCCGCCCCGGGGGTGGGTCGAGGCCGACCGAGGAGGCCGAGGAGGAAGAGGACGAGCACGACGACGAAGAGGGGGAAGCGACACGTGCGGCCAGCCACAAAAAAAAAACCCCAGAGGGAACAACATAAGATTGACATGGGCAGCCGCCGCTGCGCATGTCAATCTTATGTTGTTCCCTCTTGTGCATTTTGTTTTGGGTGGCTGGCCGCGGATGTCTGTTCCCCCCGTCCCCCCGTGGCCGTCGTCGCCGTCGCCGTGGTCGTCGTCTTCGCCGTCGTCGTCGCCGTCGCCGTCGCCGTCATCGTTGTCCTCGTCGTGATGGTCGTCGTCGTCGTCGTCGCCCTCGTCCTTTTCTGCCTTCGTGGTGGCGCAGTATGACTTGAGTGGGATAGGTGGTGTAAGCGGCGGTGCGATATTTGTGGTAGGTGGTAATGGCCTTATCTTTTTTTCCCCTTCCAACAACGCAACGCACTAGAGCAAGGGATGGGATCAGCCCGCAGGCCGTGAGGGGAGCACACGATGTCCAAAAGACTACACGCCTGAAATCGCGGATAGGCCGGTACACCCAAAATGAGGATGTCAATCTTATGTTGTTCCGGCTTGCCGCCTCCCGCATGCACGACCATGGACAAATCGAACACATAAAGTGGCTGGCCGGGCTGACGTCACCACGTTGGGGGGGAGGCTGAGGAGGAGGAGAGGACAAAGGCCCAACTCACTTTTGTGTTCGATTGGGAGGAGGGATCCATGTTCGTGCATGCGGGAGGCGGCAAGCCGGAACAACATAAGATTGACATCCTCATTTTGGGTGTACCGGTCTTTCCGCGATTTCAGGGCTGCTCCCTTAGCTAAGGGAGCAAGGGAGCAAGGGAGCAGGGCTGCTCCCTTAGCTAAGGGAGCAAGGGAGCAAGGGAGCAGGGCTACTCCCTTAGCGGCTAAGGGAGCAAGGGAGCAAGGGAGCAGGGCTGCTCCCTTAGCTAAGGGAGCAAGGGAGCAAGGGAGCAGGGCTGCTCCCTAGGGAGCAAGGGAGCAGGCCAAAAATTAAAAGGACCCGGATTCTCCCTACAATGGAACTTTTCATGCGGGGAACTCCGTTCGCATAAGTTGTGTTACTATGCACGAGGCGGGGAGTGGAAGAGGTGGAGGAGGAACGAGGGGGTGGAGGAGGAAGACGACGACGTCGATGACAACGACGATGGGGTGGCGGAGGATTTGGAGGAGGGGTGGAGGAGTGTGCAGAGGCAGTGATGGGCAGGCTGAGAACATGTTCGGCGACTTCGGCTCCGCGGACGAACCGGAGAGCCTCTCGCCCGGCATGGCCGCGGTGGCCGAGGCGTGTGACGCGGCGAGCGCAGAGGTGGCTGCCCATGAACCCCATGCGCCGCAGCCAGGGCAGCCTGCCCCGGCGCGATCGACGCGGGGCACCTCCCTGGAGGAGGCCGCGGCGCAGCGCCCCAAGAGCCGCGTGGGCGGCCGCCGCACGCCCGAGGCCGTCGTCGGAAAGCGGAAAGCCCGCGAGGCGGAGGGCTCCCACCGCGGGGGGCGCAAGACGCGCGCGGGCGGCCCCCCGCGGGATGACGACGATGACGAGCCAGCAGTGCGCCCCCTCTGCCGCATGGGGTGCGGGCGGTTCGCCAACACGCCTCTGCACGCTACGTGCTGCGGTCTTTGCCAGGGCCGCAGCCCGCACATGCACACGCCGTCCTGCGGGGGCAGGCAATCGGTCGCTCCAGCCATGGAGTACAACCCCGAGATGCCGAACTACGCAGACGTGCGGTACACGCGGGGCCGAACTAAACACATGAAAAAGTACTGCAAAACATAACATCGAAAAAAAGGAGCAAGAACTAACAAGAACAAAAACAAAAGCAAAGAGCTGACATGCACAAAAAAAAAACAAAACGAAAGAACAAAAAAACAACAAAAGAAGACCAAAAAATACCAAAAAACCAAGCAAAACAAAAGGAAAGCAGGACGAAGCAAAAAAGAAAAGAAAAACAAAACAAGAATACAGCCGGCCAACACAACACCAAAACAACACAACAAACCAAAAGGATGGTCGCGGGAGGCGCCGGCCCGCGCCGTACCTGGGGAAGGGGCGGTGGACGTCGAGCCAGTGGATCTGGACGGCGCCCGCGGTCGAGCTCGGCGCGCGCATGATCGAGTGGGGGTTCTTGCGCGACTGCCGAGGCGACCCCTGCCCGAGCTGCAACAAGGGCATCCTGCAGGTCCGAGAGCGGGAGGACGGAGAACCACAGTACCGCTGCGTTCGGCGGCCAGGCGCCAAAGGCAAAGCCTTTAAGCCCTGCGCCTCGTTCAAGCGCCTGCACTGGCAGGATGAAGATCTGTGGTTTCCGCGAATCACATTCCGGCAGCAGGCTGCGGCGCTGTGGGCGTGCGGCCACCCCGATGTCGAGCCTGACGTCGTGACGGGCGCCTACAACACGGGCCTGCATCCAGAAACGCTGGGCCCGATGTTTCGGCGCTTCCGGGCCATGTTGGCGGAGCACCAGCAGTTCCTCAACGATTCCGCCCGCATCGGTGGGGAGGGATCTCATTAGGCGAACTCCCCTTGATTCCTCATTCGACCAACGGTCAAATCCAGACCAGGATGCTCCTCCTCCTCCTCCTCCTCCTCCTCCTCCTCCTCCTCCTTCACCCCCTTCCCAAATATCCCCCTCCCTCCTCATCCTATCCTGCTCCTCCTCCTCATCCTACCCCTCATCATACCCCTTATCCTCCTACACACACGTCATCCTTGTCGCAGTCGTTATCGCCGTCAACGTCGCAGTCGGCATCCTCATCACCAGCATCATCATCATCATCATCATCATATTCTTATTATTCTCTTCTTCATATTCATACTCATCTTAATCATCGTCGTCGTCATCCTCATCACCATCCTCATCATCATCGTCATCGTCGTCGTCATCATCAGCATCGTCATCATCATCGTCATCATCGTCATCATCATCCTCATCATTACTACCACCATCAATGCTGTATTCGCCCCCCCTCCCCCGAATTCAAAGTTGGGTTCCGCCTCGCGGATGCCCTGGGGGTGGTCCACTTTTTCCCCAACTGTCCTGTGGTGTTGGGTCCTCGCCTTGAAGAAGCAGCGCCCCGCGTCTCCTTCTCCTCCTCCTCCTCCTCCTGCCCCTTCCTCCCTCCCCCCATCATCACCGTCGTCATCATCCTCATCATCATCATCATCACCATCGTCGTCGTCATCATCATCACCATCATCATCATCTTCATCATCATCATAATCATCATCATCATCATCATCATAATCATCATCATCATCGTCACCCACACCGATTTTGGCACACCCCTCACACGTTTCGAGGCCCCATAGGGAGCTTCACCGAAGGCCCCAGCGGTTGCGTTCGCATGCCTGTCCCACACCCATTTCGGCACACCTCTCACACGCTTCGTGGCCTCATAGGGAGCTCCACCGAAAGCCGCAGCGGCTGCGTTCGCGCCACCGGAGTCAAGGGTTCCATTTTTTTGCCCATCTTCGGTCCTCATCCCTCATCTCCTCATCATCTCCCGCATCCCTGCTCATCCTCCCTACTCATTCGACCGACTGTCAAATCCCAAACGCAAGCCTAAAAGGAAGGAACAAAAGCCGCCGCAATATCATGCAAAGCAATGCAAAGCAACGCAACGCATCGCACGGGTTTGCTTCGCTCTTCGCACTCACGGGTTCCCTCCCCGCCGCGTCGGCGGCTGGGACTACGAGCGGGACTTGCCTGCCGAGGTCGAGATGGACGAGATGTGTTTCAGGATCAAGGGGGAGGCCGGTGAAGGAGGAGACCCATCCGTGCGGGTACTCAGGTACTGCGGGCTGGTCCGCCGCGGCAGCTCCAAGGTAATCCTCGCGGAGCTGCCAGACGCCGTCGTGAAAGCGGGCGGGGGAGGCCCGATCTCCAACGAGGAGCTGTACAACGTCCTGGCCGAGGAGACTGGCGGAGAAGGCCCGCCAGACTTCAGGGTTCTGCCATGGACGACCTTCCATACGGACTCGGCGAAAGCTTACTGCAACTTGGGCTGGCAAGAATCCTTCCTCCCAGAAGTCGCTCTGGATCGCGCCGTGAACGAGGGCGAGCCAGAGAACAGGCGCGTGGAGCGAATAGACCTCGAGGTCGACCAGGGGCTCCGCTCCCCAGAGGCCGATGGGCCAGCGGAACCACGTCCCCCAGGCCAGCGCCGACAGCAAAGTCGCAGGGTGCGGGAGTTCGCAGCGAAATACAAGCACATGAACTGGTCGCTCACCCAGGTCGTCCACAAGCGAAAGAAGGGCTTCAAGACGCAATTCGTCGCCGTGCGCAAGGTTTCGCTGCCGAACGGCCAGACGGTCTGGTGCAAGGGCGGCACTCAGAAGGTCGACGGCCACTGGCAGCACATCCGCAAAGGGGCATCCAGGAGAGGCTTTACGACTCATCCACTTGCTTTCGGAAAGCCCCGCCACCGTGCCAGCGCAGCAGAGGAAGAGGAGGGGGGGGAGGAAGAAGAGAAGGATCAATCAGGGGGAGGGGGAAAAGGAGGAGGCGACCTCCACGGCCCAAGAGGGCCTCAAGATCCGCAAAAAACCTCACAAGAAGCACCGCAAGGAACCCAACAGGGCCTGCAAGGCAACGCGGGGGTTCTGTTGAGCGATCGCTCCATGCACATGTGCATCTTTGCCATACAGCAATGTATGAGATATTGTGTACTTCTTACACTTGCAGTGCTCCCATGCCGCTGCCATTATCATTCAGGTCCTGACGAACCCTACCTTCCTATTTTTTTATTGCTTTCGCGAGACATTGGGGCTCCCAAGTGTCGTTGGTCTAATCGGGGCCAGGGGGGGTCCGGACTCATTAGTCTCATAGGAGTCCTCTGGTCGTCGTCGTAACGCTCGTCGACGTAACGCTCGTCGACGTCGTCGTCGTAACGCTCGTCGACGTTGTCGTCGTTTCGCTCCTCGTCGTCGCAACGCTCGTCAGACAATGACGTGCGACGACGGACGACGACGACAGCGGCCACGACGACGACGACGACCACGACGAAGACCACGACCACGACGACCACGACGATGCAGCAGGACAACGCTCATGATCATCATCATCATCATCATCAGCATCATCATCCCTATCCTCATCCTCATCCTCATCCTCATCCTCATCCTCATCCTCATTATTATCATCATCATCATCATCACCACCACCACCACCACCATCATCATCATCATCATCATCATCATCATCATCATCATCATCAGTGTGTCCGTGTGTGCGTGTGTCCGGGTGTGTGTGTGTGTGTGTGTCCGTGTGTGTGTGTCCGTTCATGTGTCCGTGTGTGTGTCCGTGTGTGTGTGTGTGTGTCTCTGTGTGTGTCTCTCTCTCTCTCTCTGTGTCCGTGTGTCCGTGTGTGTCCGTGTGTGTCTGTGTCCGTGCGTGTGTGTGTGTCCGTGGTGTGTCCTGTCCGTGTGTGTGGTGTGTGTCCTATCCATGTGTGTGCGGTGCGTCTGTGTGTTTGTGTGCGTGTGTGTGTGTGTCCTGTCCTGTCCTGTCCTGTCCTGTCCTGTCCTGTCCTGTCCTGTCCTGTCCTGTCCTGTCCTGTCCTGTCCTGTCCTGTGTGTGTCCTGTCCTGACACACAAGCCACATGGCGACACACACACACCGGACCACACACAACACACGTAACAACACACACACACACACGGACAACAACAACACACACACACCCGTCCCACACACAGGGACACCACACACAACGGCAAACACACACCACACCCACACTGAACACACAGACACACACACGGACACACGCAGACACACACACACACACACGGACACCACACGCGACACACACACGCAGACGACACACGGACACACACACTGACACACACCACACTGACAAGCACCACATCACTTACACCACACACACGAACACACACGGGACCAGACAGACACCAAACACACGCACACACACACGGACACCCATACACACCGAACACACACACCACGGACGTAACAACACACACACACAGACGTGACACACACACACACACAGACGGACACCACACCACATACGGACACTCGGACACAGGACACCACGACACCACAACGGACGAACACACACACACACGGACAGACACACACACACACACGGACACACAGACACACGGACACACGGACACACACACACACACACGCACACACACACACACACGACACACACACACACACACGGACGCACACAGAGACACACACATAGACACACACACACAAACACACAAACACACACAACCACAGACAAAGACACAGACACACAGACTGACACGCATACACAGACACACACACAGAGAACACAGAGCACCCAGAGCACATACACACAGAGACACACACACACAGACCCGCCCACACAGACACAAACACACCCACACACACACAAGCACACACAGACACAATGTGTGTGCGTGCGTGTCTATGTGTCAGTGTGTGTTTCTCCGTGTGTGTCCGTGTGATCGTGTGCGTGCGTGTGTCCGTGTGTGTCCGTGTGTATATGTGTGTGTGTGTGATCGTGTGTTTGTGTGTGTGTGTTCGTGTGTTCGTGCGTTCGTGTGTCCATGTGTGTCCATGTGTGTCCGTGTGTGTGTGTGTCTGTGTGTGTGTGTCGGTGTGTTTGTGTGCGTGTGTGTGTGTGTCCTGTCCTGTCCTGTCCTGTCCTGTCCTGTCCTGTCCTGTCCTGTCCTGTCCTGTCCTGTCCTGTGTGTGTCCTGTCCTGACACACAGGCGGACACACGCACACACACACGGACACACACACACACACACACGGACACACACACACACACACGGACACACACACACACGAACACGCACACACACAGGGACACACACACACACGGACAAACACACACACACACACCACACACGGACACACACACACACACGCACACGGACACACACAGACACACACACACACGGACACACACACACACAAACACAGCACGACGGACGGACCAACGGACTCACCACGGACACACACTACACACCCGGCACGCAGGCACGCACACACAAACGGACAACCACGGACAACACACACCCGAGACAGACACACACACACACTGACACACACATACCTAACGGACACACACAACAGCAGCGGACAAACACACACATCCACACGGACACACACACACACACTGACACACACCCTGCACGGACACGCGGACACACGGACACACACACACACACACGTGCAAACACACTCACACACACACACACGGACAGACACACACACACACACACGGACACACAGACACACGGACACACGGACACACACACACACACGCACACACACACACACACGGACACACACACACACGACACACACACACGGACGCACACAGAGACACACACAGAGACACACACACAAACACACACAACCAAAGACAAAGACAAAGACACACAGACTGACACGCATACACAGACACACACACACAGAAAACACAGAGCACACAGAGCACATACACACAGAGACACACACACAGACCCGCCCACACAGACAAAAACACACCCACACACACAAACACACGCAGACACAGTGTGTGTGCGTGCGTGTCTATGTGTCAGTGTGTGTTTCTCCGTGTGTGCCCGTGTGATCGTGTGCGTGCGTGTGTCCGTGTGTGTCCGTGTGTGTATGTGTGTGTGTGTGTGATCGTGTGTTTGTGTGTGTGTTCGTGTGTTCGTGCGTTCGTGTGTCCATGTGTGTCCATGTGTGTCCGTGTGTGTGTGTGTGTGTGTGTGTCTGTGTGTGTGTGTCTGTGTGTCTGTGTGTCTGTGTGTCTGCATGTCTGTGTGTATCTGTCGGTGGAGCTCCCTATGGGGCCACGAAACGCGTGAGGGGTGTGCCGAATTGAGTGTGCGTGACGCATGCGGGCGGCAGCGCTGAGCCCTTCGGTGGATATCCCTATGAGGCCGCGAAACGCGTGAGGGGCGCGCCGAACTGGGCGTCGATGATGATGATGGGATGACGCTGACGCTGATGCGATGATGACGGCCGTGACGATGCTGATGATGATGGCGATGACGATGACGATGATGATGATGACGACGATGACGATGATGAAGATGGGAGGAGGGAGGGGGCAGCGGGAAAGGAAGGATGGAACGCGGGGCGACGTCTCTTCAAAACGATGACCCAACACCACAGGATGGCTGGGATAACCAACAAGACAATTTCGAGGTAATTCGAAGTCGTAACCGCACAGTTTGTCAAGTCTCAACGCGCCCTTCAGCGCCGAAGGCGCGGTGGCGGAGTATCGGGAGGAACTCCGGCGAGTGGTGCGTGCGAACCAGTGGCGGTACTGGCTGGGCCCTGGCAAGGACAAATTCCTGGAGCTCGGCAAGGCGCTCAGGGCGCAGAGAGATCGCACTGCCGCCAGGATGACGCCCGAGGAAGTCCAGGCCGCCGCCCAGGAGCAGCAGGGGAGGCGCGAAGCAGCTACAATCCGCGCTCGGAGAATCCGTCAGCGGCAGGCGGCCTTGTGCGACGTGGACTCCGACGAGGCCCCCCTGAAACGGGAGCGCGCCGCGGCCCCCCGCGCGGCGGGCGCCGCGCCCGAGCCGCAGGACGCACCGCCCCCCGCCGCTGCGCAGGACGCCCCCCCCCCGGGGCGCAGCTCGGGCGGCCCCCCAGCACGACGCGTACGCCGCAGGGTCTTGTGGACCGCCTCCGACAGCGACCCCGATGCAGCGGCGTCGCCTCCAGCATCCGCTTCTGCTGGCGCGCACGTAGCGGCGGCCGCATCCCCTGCGCCGCAGCCTGGGGCCGCGGCTCGCCTGTCTGGCGCGGGCCGTTTGCGCAGTTCTTGGAGGGCGCTCCTGAAGGATGGCCGGGACCCACGCAATGATCCCGCCTTCGTGGAGATGATGCGCAACAAGGCATTCCCCCGCCAATGGCACGAGGTCCAGGTACAAAATACCACAGAGCGCATCGAGACTGCCACGGAGCTGGGGGACCAGAACGAGGTGCAGAGGGCGCAAGGGACACTGAGGGTCCTCATGGCTCTGGAAGGCGACTTTCAGAACATGTTCCAGTTCTGAACCCTCAGCTGTCTCACCTCCTCTGTGTCACGTTTCCTGTCAAGCCTTTGCCCTCACCGTCGGTTGGACGGATGGTTGGAGAAATTGTTGAAGGGACGACTGCAGTGAGGGCTGGAAGGAGGATTGGAGGGAAGTTTGAAGGGAATGCGTACGGAAGCGATAGGAAGCAGGAGGATGCGAGAAGAGGAGGAGGAGGAGGAGGAGGAGGAAGGAGGAGGGAGGAATGGAACAAGGGAGGAGGGCTGATGAGATGCTTGGAGGGTTGGAGGAGGGATGAATGGATGGTTGGAGGGAGGGTTGGACGGAGGGTCGGAGGGAGAGTTGGAGGAAGGATTGGAGGGAGGGCGGAAGGGAGGCTTGGAGGGAGGGTTGGAAGAGTCGAGCCGCAACAGGGCGGAAGGTCCTGCACTGGTACATTCGTGTTTGTTTTTCCGTCGCTCGTGCCGCCGTTTTTCGTGGTGGCCTCATCTCACCCCCATTCAAAAAATGTAACTAGCCTCATCGTGGCCACTGTGTGAATATCATCCTCGGCATCAATTCCTTCACCGTGGAAGCAACCCCACTTGTCAGAGCGATGATTATGATGCTCGGAGGGCCCGGACGGGGCCCCTAGAGGCCTCCAGGAAGAGGAGGATAAATAATGCGAACGGAACTCCCCACCTAAAGATATTAACGGTTTCGTGGGACCCATGGGGTACGACAACACCAACACGAAGGAGAAGCTCATCGAACGAGTAAGTACGCACGAAACGGCAGACAAAAGACAGGAGGAGGGAGGACAGGTGCTCAAGAAACGAAGCCTTGTAACTAGTACGGTTTCTTGATACCCTCCTCGCTCTGGCGGGGCCCAGCTGGAAGGAGGGAGGGCTACGAAACCTGGTAAAGAGTAATGCTTTCCGCGACCCTCCTCGTTCAAGCGCGCCCTCTCTGGAGGAATGGAGGGGGGACACGAAACCGTGTAAACTGCATTGTTATCCGATACTCCGATACCCCCCTGGAGGAGGAGGAGGAGGAGGAAGAGGATAAGATGGATGATGGTGAGGAGCATCATCATATCATTTTGGTGATCATCACCATCATCATCCCCATCATCGGCATCATCATAACCATCATCAGCATCATCATCATCATCCTCATCATCATCAGCATCATCATCGTCAGCGTCATCGTCCTCATCATCATCATCATCGTCGTCGCCATCATCGTCATCATCATCATCATCATCGTCGTCATCATCATCATCATTATCATTATCGTCATCATCATGACCATCACCGTCCTTGGTATCATCATCGTCCGCATCATCGTGGACGTCATCATCAGCATCATCGTCGTCATCATCATCAAGAGCACCAGCAACGTCAGCATCAGCAGCAGCATCGTCACCATCACCAGCATCTGCATCGTCATCCTCGTCGTCGACGTTGTCATCATCGTCATCGTCATCGTCATCATCGTTTTCACCATCAGCATCATCATCATACTCGCCGTTATCGCCATCGTCATCGTCCATCACCATTATCGCCATCGTCATCGCCATGGTTAACAGCAGCATAACCATCGTCATCACCATCATCATCATCATGAAGCCTTCCTTATCGCAGAACTCCCCCTTCCTCATCACCCTCCTCAGTGGGAGGAGTAGCACGTGAGATGGATAGGTAATGTGCTCCCCTCCTCCTCACCCATGTCAGTGGGAGGGACACGAAACCATTTAGATAGTGTGGGCTTCCGATACCCTCCTTGCTCAAACGGGGCCTCCCTGGAGGGGTGGGAGGGGCACGAAACCATGTAACTAGTATGGGTTTCCGATACCCTCCTCGCTCAGGCGGGGCTTCCCTGGAGGGGTGGGAGGGGCACGAAACAACGTAAAACGTATGGGTTTCCGATACCCTCCTCGCTCAGGCGGGGCCTCCCTGGAAAGGCGGGAAAGGGCACGAAACCATGTAAGCAATATGGGTTTCCGATACCCTCTTCGTTCAGGCGGGCCCCCCCTGGAGGGATGGGAGGGGCACGAAACCATGTAAGTAATATGGGTTTCCGATACCCTCCTCGCTCAGGCGGGACCTCCCTGGAGGGGTTGGAGGGGCACGAAACCATGTAAATAATTTGGGTTTCCGATACCCTCCTCGCTAAAGCGGGGCCTCCCTGGAGGGATGGAAGGGGCACGCAACCATGTAAATAGTACGGGTGTCCGATACCCTCCTCGCTCAGGCGGGCCCCCCCTAGAGGGGAGGGACGGGGCGCGAAACCATGTAATTAGTATGGGTTTCCGATGCCCTCCTCGCTCAGGCGGGGCCTTCCTGGAGGGGTGGGCGGGGCACGAAACCATGCAAATAGTATGGTTTTCCGAGGCGGGCGTGATGTCCCAAGCCCGGGGGCGGCCCAATTTTTGTTGGTGGCCCTCTGAAACAAACACAGAAATGTCGCCGCCACGGCGCCACGCGCACGGGGGCCCTGCGCGCTACAATGGAGAAGCCCCGTGTGTGTGCGTCTGCGTGTGTGCGCGTGCGTGCGCCCACGCATGTGCACACAGACAACACGCACGCAGACAACACGCGCACACGCGCACAACCCCTCACGCGCACACGCGTGAGGGGTTGTGCTGAAGGGTTGTGCTGGAAGGTTTTCGAGTTCGCCTTCCAGCACAACCCTCTCCAGCACGACCCTCCAGCACAACCCTCTCCAGCGCCACCCCGTCAGCACGATCCTCAGCACCACCCCCCAGCACAACCCCCCAGCACAACCCCCCGCCAGCACTTAAGGAATCGGTCCCAGCTTAAGAAATTGGTTCCAGCTTTTTTGAATTTCCTATATTATTCTAAAAAAATTCTGAGACCCAACTCAAAAAAGTGAGTTTCTTAACAGACGACATGAGTGTACGGAGGATTCACAGCGGGAGGAGACATATCATATAGAAAAAGATATGTGCCCTGAAAACCACGAGCGCGCAGCGTCCCAGGCAAGTGAATGGGTATGCCAGCGGGGATGGGTAATCGCACTCGCCTCCACTGTCCTTTTCCATCTCGCTGTAGCGCTTCGCGCAGTCTCACTTGCAATTTCACGCGTGCTGCATTCCACTTCCCTTTCACACGGTATTGTTTCATCAGCCTGCCATAACTTTAAAAATCAATAAACATTTACGCACCAGCCCCCTAAGGGGGAAGACGAGCTTTGGGAGCGTCCCGACCCTTTAGGATACGCGCGCGGGTGTCGGCAACAATGCTGACGCCTGCCAGATGCGCGGCGAGTCCAAAGCCAGCGACGGCAGGGTGGGGTTTCTTCGACGAAAGGAAAGATGTGATGGTTCCGAGACGCACCACCACGAACGTAACAATTTCGCAATGGATTTGGACTCTGCCTAAGGATGAGGGGGGTAGCCCACGGAGCGTCTGGTGCCTCCCCCTCCACTGCGAGCCCCTTCTCTCGGAAGTTCCCTTGTCCCTTTCTCCCCAATTCGGCCGAGCGCAGAGCGTTCTCTGCGGCGAGGCGGCCGCGGGGCGTTTTTCAGGTGACGTCTCTAGTCGTTCCCCCGCTTGCATGTCTAGGCTGGCAGGCCCTACGCTGTGCATTTCGTGATTGTGACTTTCCTTTTTTGTTAGTTTGTTTTCTCTCTCTCTCTCTCTCTGTCTCGGTCTCTCTCTCTCTCTCTCTGTCCGCTATTGCTGCTCACGCCGTTTCCTTGAGGTGCCAGTGCGGCCATTCACCCCATCCAAAAAATGCACCACGCCAACCCATAATGACGCGATAGGATTGACCCATCGAGTCTGCTTCAGTGTTGGTAGGAGAAGGAGGAGGAGGAACCCGAGAGGACACGATCAGCGTCTTCTCAGGGAGAAGGGTTTCAATATGCACTTCGCACGGCCACCTGGCTCCCATCCTGATCCTGCTGGGGGCCCTCAAGAGGCGCCATAGACATGCCCCGCAAATCAAGCACGCCCTAGACGCATGACGAACGTAGAGCACTGTTCGCACGGAAATACAAGGCAATGCAATTGCAGCGCAATGCCCTTGATGTGACGCGGCGCATGGGGGCAGTTGACGTCAGGCGCAAGCGACGTTAGTTGGTTGCAGCAGAACTGTAAGGGAACATAATCTGTCATGGCGCATGGGGGCAATTCATGTCAGACACTATCGTGATAGTAGGGCTGCCTACTATCCCAAAGAGGAGGAGGAGAAGGAGGAGGAGAAGGAGGAGAGGGATGAGGAGGAAGATGAGGAGAAGGAGGAGGAAGTAATAATATCAGGAAGAGAACCATCCCCCGACCAGGCGTGCCGCAGCTGTGTCCACTTCCTGCTTGTGCTGCTCTCCCCTGTCTGCGGCTCCTGTTGCCTCTCGGCCAATTATGGAATAACCCTACTGCAGCTTCGCTGCTTATGTGCCTCCGGACCCGCCGCGCGCGTTCCTCTGCTGAGCCTCCTTGGGCTTTCGGAGGTGGGACCTCTGGGCTCCTCTTGGAGCCCTCTTGAGCCCTCCAAGCCCTCCAAGCAGCCCCCTTAGGCCCCAGAAGTGAACGATACCGAACACCACAATATATTCAGACCATGGCGATCTGAATATCTTTTCCGACCGTCTTGGAGCCCTTTGGAGCTCTCTTGGGGCCCTCTTGGAGTATCTTGGGCCCTCTTGGGGCCCTGCCGGGCCTTCTTGGGGCCATGCGGGAGCCCTTCGAGGGCCTTAAGAGGCCCCCAAGGGCCCTTCCAAAATCCCAGAAAAATCTCAGACTTGATGAAGACGGTGTCTGAGATTTTTCTGGGATTTTTGGGGCCCTCTTGGGGCCTTCTTGGGGCCCTCTTGGAGCCATCTTGGGCCCTTTTGGGGCCCTGCCGGACCTTCTTGGGGCCCTGCGGGAGCCCTTCAAGGGCCTTAAGAGGCCCCTAAGGGCCCCTCCCAAATCCAAGAAAATCTCAGACTTGATAAAGACGGTGTCTGAGATTTTTCTGGGATTTTTGGGGCCCTCTTGGGGCCTTCTTGAGGCCCTCTTGAGCCATCTTGGGGCCCTCTTGGGGCCCTGCCGGACCTTCTTGGGGCCCTGCGGGAGCCCTTCGAGGGCCTTAAGAGGCCCCAAGGGCCCCTCCAAAATCCCAGAAAAATCTCAGACTTGATGAAGACGGTGTCTGAGATTTTTCTGGGATTTTTGGGGCCCTCTTGGGGCCTTCTTGGGGCCCTCTTGGAGCCATCTTGGACTCCTCTGGGGCCCTGCGGAACCTTCTTGGG
This sequence comes from Prorocentrum cordatum, assembly GCA_963575745.1. Taxonomy (NCBI): domain Eukaryota; class Dinophyceae; order Prorocentrales; family Prorocentraceae; genus Prorocentrum; species Prorocentrum cordatum. The sequence continues at coordinate 69,396 of CAUYUJ010001507.1, read as the reverse complement.
GCCCTGCGGGCGCCCTTCGCGGGCCGTAGAAGCCTCCCAAGGGCCCTTCCAAAATCCAGAAAAATCTCAGACCTTGATGAAGACAGTGTCCTGAGATTTTCTGGGATTTTGGGGGCCGCTCTTGGGCCTTCTTTTTGGGGCCATCTTGGCGAGCCATCTTGGGGCCTTCTTGGGGCCCTGCGGCCTTCCTTGGGGCCCTGCGGGAGTCCCTTCGAGGGCCTTAGAGGGCCCCAAGGGCCCCCCACAAACTCCCAGAAAAATCTCAGACTTGATGAAGACCGTGTCTGAGATTTTTCTGGGATTTTGGGGGCCCTCTTGGGGCCTTTTTGGGGCCCTCTTGGAGCCATCTTGGGCCCTCTTGGGGCCCTGCCGGACCTTCTTGGGGCCCTGCGGGAGCCCTTCGAGGGCCTTACGAGGCCCTTCAGGGCCCCTCCAAAATCCCAGAAAAATCTCAGACTTGATGAGGACGGTGTCTGAGATTTTTCTGGGATTTTTGGGGCCCTCTTGGGGCCTTCTTGGGGCCCTCTTGGAGCCATCTTGGGGCCCTGCCGAACCTTCTTGGGGCCCTGCGGGAGCCCTTCGAAAGCCTTAAGAGGCCCCCAAGGGCCCCCCACAAAATCCCAGAAAAATCTCAGACTTGAGGACGGTGTCTGAGATTTTTCTGGGATTTTTGGGGCCCTCTTGGGGCCTTCTTGGGCCCCTCTTGAAGCCATCTTGGGGCCTTCTTGGGGCCTGGGGTTCTCACCTTACGTTGGTGTTTCGCGTGTCGTGTGTCGTGTGTGTGTGTGTGTGTGTGTGTGTGTGTCGTGTGTGTGTGTCGTGTGTGTGTGTCGTGTGTGTGTGTGTGTGTCGTGTGTGTGTCGTGTGTGTGCCGTGTATGTGTGTGTGTGTGTGTGTGTGTGTGTGTCGTGAGTGTGTGTGTGTGTGTGTGTGGTCGTGTGTGTGCGGTCGTGTGTGTGTGTGTGTGCGTGGTCGTGTGCGTGTGTGGTCGTGTGTGTGTGGTCGTGTGTGTGTGTGTGTGTGTGTGCGGTCGTGTGTGTGTGTGCGGTCGTGTGTGTGTGCGTGCGGTCGTGTGTGTATGTGTGTGCGGTCGTGTGTGCGGTCGTGTGTGTGCGGTCGTGTGTGTGTGTGCGGTCGTATGTGTGTGTGCGGTGTGTGTGTGCGCGGTCGTGTGTGTGTGTGGTGTGTGCGGTCGTGTGTGTGGGTGTTTGCCGGTGTGTGTGTGCGGTCGTGTGTGTGTGTGTGCGGTCGTGTGTGTGTGTGTGTGTGGTGTCGTGTGTGTGTGTGTGTGTGTGCGGTCGTGTGTGTGTGTGTGTCGTTGTGTGTGTGTGCGGTCGTGTGTCGTGTGTGTGTGTGTGTGCGGTCGTGTGTGTGTGTGTTGCGGTCGTGTGTGTGTGTGGTGCGGTCGTTGTGTGTGTGTGTGCGGTCGGGTGTGTGTTGTGGCGGTCGTGTGTGTGTGTGTGCGGTCGTGTGTGTGTGCGGTCGTGTGTGTGTGTGTGTGTGTGCGGTCGCGTGTGTGTGCGGTCGTGTGTGTGTGTGTCGTCGTGTGTGTGTGTGTCGTCGTCGTGTGTGTCGTCGTCGTGTGTGTCGTCGTCGTGTGTGTCGTCGTCGTGTGTGTCGTCGTCGTGTGTGTCGTCGTGCGTGTCGTTGTCGAGTGTGTCGTCGTCGTGTGTGTCGTCGTCGTGTGTGTCATCGTCGTGTGTGTCGTCGTCGTGTGTGTCGTCGTGTGTGTCGTCGTGTGTCGTGTCGTGTGTCGTCGTGTGTCGTCCGTGTTCCTGCGAGTGTCCATGTCCGCGTCCGTGTCCGTCTGTGTTCCGTGCGTGCGCGTGTGCGTCCATGTCCGTGTCCGTGCGCGTGTCGCTGTGTGTCGCTGTGTGTCTCTGTGTGTCGCTGCGTGTCTCTGTGCATCTCTGTGCATCTCTGTGTGTGTGTGTGTGCGTGTGTGTGTGTGTGTGTGTGTGAGTGCGTGCGTGCGTGCGTGCGTGCGTGCGTGCGTGCGTGCGTGCGTGCGTGTGTCTGTGCGTGTGCGTGCGTGTGCGTGCGTGCGTGTGTCTGTGCGTGTGCGTGCGTGCGCGTGTTGCGCTTTTCTTTGCAAGGCACTCTTCCCTGATCTCTGTGGCGTCTTTGTTGCGGGTGCAGCCGAGGTGTGCAAGCCTTCGGCTTTGCACGTGACAGTCAATGCAGCTATGTGGTTATGTGGTTTCCTTGTTCCCTGCGATATTCGTCCAGTTTGTTTTGCTGAGGTCGCCCTGCGCCTCGCTTTGGGGGTCCTGTACCCGCGGCGCATGCTCGCTGCGGGATGAGCATTCAAGTGCTGGGCTTGCGCTCGCTTTTTCGCTTGGGGGGTGGGGGCGTGCGGGCCTGGGGCGCATGGGGTTGCCGCGCGGCCGAGCTGATCTTGGCGGGACCTCGCCGCGCCAGGGGGGGGGGTCGTCCCGCGGAACTGTCCCGACTTTCGAGGGCTGCCTCTGGTCTTTGCGCGTTTTGTCTCACCAGGTGTCTGGCTCCGTGCTCCCAGCCTGGGTTATTGGCCTGGCTGAGAGGGGGTGTCCTTCGGGGCTCCTTGGAGAAGGTTTCCTTGGAGAGGATTTCCCGCCCGCCAGGGCTGCTTTGCGCGTTTTGTTTGGCCAGGCTTGCCCAGCGTGGGTGCGCTCCAGAGAAAAACCAGCAAATTCCCGATTCGGCAAATGAAATGTGTAGCCATCTTAGCCCAGTTGGCAGGCACTCTCCCCACAATGTGAAGGCTTGTGGTTCAATTCCCAGGGGATGTCCTTTCAGACTGGCGGAGTCTGTTTCTCTCTACAATTGTGCCCCCGATGGGTGTGCTCCATGGGTCGGGGGCGACGTGCCGCCCCCTCTCCTCTCCCTCCAGCCCCCTCTGCCAGCCCCTTGGGCCCCGAAAAATTGGGCAGGGAATCGCGAAGATGGTGGCGGGCAGTGCAAACAAAGCGAGAACAGAGGCAAACATACCCCAACAAGGCCAAACACCAGGCTTGCGCATTCCTGCGCGTGTCCGTGTCCGCGTCTGTTGTGTCCGTGCGTGTGCGTGTCTATCGGTGTCGTTGTCGGTGTCGGTGTCCGTGCCTGTGTCTCTGTGTGTGTCTCTGTGTGTCTCTGCGTGTCTCTGCGTGTCTCTGTGTGTCTGTGTGCCTGTGTGTGTGTGTGCCTGTGTGTGCGCGAGTATGTGCATGTGCGTGCGTGCGCTTGTTGCACTTTTCTTCCAAGGCACTCTATCCTGATCTCTTGGCCATGTTATTTCTGGGCGCAGCCTATGTGCGCAAACCTTCGACTTTGCACGTGACAGTCACTGCGGCACTGTGGGTGCGTGGCTTCCTTAAGCCCCGCGCTATTTGTCCAGATTGTTTTGCTGAGGTCGCCCTGCGCCTCGCTTTCGGGGTCCTGCACCCGCGGCGCATGCTCGCTGCGGGATGAGCATTCAAGTGCTGGGCTTGCGCTCGCTTTTTCGATTCAAAAGTGGGGGCGTTCGGGCCTGGGGCGCATGGGGTTGCCGGAGGTGGTTGAAGTGAGGGTTGGAGGGACGGTTCGAGGGAGGGTTGGAAGGATGTTTCGGGGGGAGTTGGAAAGGCGGCGGGGCTGGGGGGGGGAAAGTTGGAGGGAGGGTTGGAAGGAGGGTCGAAGAACAACAGGCAACCACTGAATACAGAGATGGCCCGAAATGGTTCGCGGCCATCTCGGGCGAAACGGACTGTTCAGCTCTCGCGCAGCATCTCGCGGCCCAGAGCTGGGAGAATGTCTCACGCGAAACGCGCCAGACCACCTCGCGAACCCTCCCATCATCATATCATCCACCTCGTTCCTTTCTCATCCCATGCGTGCTTCTCATCCTCCACATGGTGCGTCACTTTTGTGGTGGGTGGGAAGGGGGGCAGGATTTGTCCCCCGAGTTTCGGCCACGTTCGCAGGACAGCGCCTGCACGTGCGAAAGCATCAGCTTAAGCCTTGTGTCTGCTGTCTGTCGCGGGTGATTGCCGAGATGGTCGACGAGGAGCCTTCTGGACATTGTGGGCCCCATGAGCCTTATGGGACTTCTTGGCCCGATGGGAGCTGTGAGCCCAGTCAGCCCTACGGGCCCAATCAGCCCATGAGCCCGATGGGCTCATGAGCCCTATGAACCGCACGGGCGCTGCGGGCCCTAGGGGCCTGATGAGCCCCGCGGGCCCCATGGGGGGGAAATTCCCCAAACAGTGCTTGCATTTGGTGTCTCATACTTCTCTTGTCAGGAACTCGGCCTCTTCGGCGGTCTGGTGGCTATGTTGCCGCCGTCGCCGCCGCGTCGCCACCTAATTGCCGCCCGCCCTTGTGATATGTGAGTATACAAGCCGAAAGATTATGCCATATTTGCCCAAGTAGGCTCCCTGAGCTCGAAGGTCGCGAG
>CAUYUJ010001507.1:2500-52500 GCA_963575745.1 Prorocentrum cordatum | reverse complement strand
CAGACGGGCCAAGAGCCGAGGCATTGTAACACGCCCTCTCCTCCCTCCATCCTCATCTCTCCTCTTTTCTCCGTCCCCCTCCAGAACCAAACCAGCCTCCTGGACGCTCGGCCACGGGACACCCCAGGACCCAGAATTCCGAAGTCCCCGGGACCCTCCAGGAACCAGCCCCGAGAACCTCTTCCTCCTCATCCTCCTCCTCCTCCTCCTCCTCCTCCTCCTCCTCTTCCTCGTCCTCCTCCTCCTCCGCCTCCTCTTTTTCCCTACCTAGGCTCTGCCTAGAAGGGTTCTTACTCTCTTAGCTTAAAGGGGCCGGGCAGTGCAATACGCTCCGGGCGGTTCCCCCAGTCCCCTGGGAGCGGTTCCCCCCAGTCCCCTGGGAGCTTTAGCTTTAGCTTTAGCTTTAGCTTAGCTTTAGCTCAGCTTTAGCTTGGCTGTAGCTTAGCTTTAGCTTAGCGTTTCGCTTAGCTTTTCGCTTAGCGTTTAGCTTAGCTTTAGCTTAGCTTGAGCTTAGCTTGAGCTTAGCTGTAGCTTAGCTTTAGCTTAGCTTTAGCTTAGCTTGAGCTTAGGTTTAGCTTAGATTTAGCTTAGCTTTAGCTTAGCTGTAGCTTAGCTGTAGCTTAGCTGTTGCTCAGCTTTAGCTTAGCTTTAGCTTAGATTTAGCTTAGCTTTAGCTTAGATTTAGCTTAGCTTTAGCTTAGCTTTAGCTTAGCTTTAGCTTAGATTTAGCTTAGCTTTAGCTTAGCTGTGGCTTAGCTTTAGCTTAGGTTTAGCTTAGCTTTAGCTTAGCTTTAGCTTAGCTTTAGCTTAGCTTTAGCTTAGCGTTACTGTTACTACTAATGCTGCTTTCCTAGGGGTACCAACTCCTAGGTAGGGTCGCACTGGGATAATTTTGTTTCTTCGGCAGGACACTGGGCGCGCACAGCCGAAGCGTCAGCATCCTCCTCCTCCTCCTTCTCCTCCTCCTCCTTCTCCTCCCCCTCCTGCTCCTGCTCCTCCTCCTCCTGTTCCACCGCCTCCTCCTCCTCCTCCTCCTCCTCCGCCTCCTCCTCCTCCTCCTCCTCCTCTTCCTCCTCCTCCTCCTCCTCTTCCTCCTCCTCCCCCCCTCCTCCTCTTCCTCCTCCTCTTCCCTCCTCCTGATCCTCCCTCCTCCTCCTCCTCATCCTCATCCTCCTCCAGCCCTCCTCCTCCTCCTCATCATCATCCTCCTCCTCCTTCTTCTCCTCTTCCCCCCCCTCCTGCTCCCTGACGTCCTCCGCCTCCTGTTCCTCAACGCCCTTTTCCTGCTCCGTCTGCAGGGTCGGCGGCACCGGCCGCAAGGCCTTCGCAATCGTTCACTCTTGAACGATCCCCGCTTTCAGAAGCCTCGAGGAACTGTCGACCTGTCGCCGTCGCCGTCGCCGCCGCCGCCGTCGTCAGCGTCGTCTTCGCTCTCAGAGGCCCCGAGAGGCCGCCGACCCGACAACCCGCATAAGCTTCGCGCGCGCGCCGTGGACTGCTCTCTGCGGGCTCCGTGGGGCCAGAATCGCGCACCTGGAGGGCGTGCAGCCTTCCATCGGCGGCGAACCCAAGGGGGAAGTAAAGGGGAGGAGGAGGAGGAGGAGGAAGAGGAGGAGGAGGAGGAGGAGGACGAGGAGGAGGAGGCGGAGGAGGAGGAGAAGGAGGAGGAGGAGGAGGACGACGACGACGACGAGGACGAGGAGGGCGAGGAGGGCGAGGAGGGCGAGGAGGAGGAGGGAGGAAGAGGAGGAGGAGGAGGAGGAGGAGGAGGAGGAGGAGGAGGAGGAGGAGGAAGGGCGAACAGGACGCCAAGGGAGGGCGAGGATAATGACGAAACGCGACAAGGACGAGCGAAGAGTGAAGAGGACGTGGAGGCTGCGCTCCTGCCCCTTCCGCTCCCGCTCCCCACGCAAATGCCTCTGGCACTGCTGCTCGAAGCTGCGGGGTGGGGATTCATCCATAGCCACCGCCTGGGAACCGGCGCCCTGCTGCCCCCGTGGGCGGTGAATATGGATATGGATATGGATATGGATATGGATATGCGTATATGTGTATACGTGTATGTGTGCATTTGTGTATATGTTTTTATACGTCGACCTCTGGGATGGTGCAAACGCCCGATAGAGGCAGCTGTCCTACAAAATGAAAAAACCGTGATTAGGCCACTCGAAAAGATCCCGTCGCACGTGAAGCGGGTTCCCGTATCTCACAAAGCGCAGGCGCGGTCAGGAGCTCTAGCGGCGAGCAGGGCTGGCAGCGCGGGGTGGGGGGAGGCAGAGGTTCACAATCCTAGACACGCAGCGGCTTCCTCATCAGCGCTGAAATCGGGCTGGCCCACGGAACTCTGTGATTCACCCTCGCGAGTATCGAAGCCGGAAATCAACGCACGCCGCGGTTTGCTACTCCGCTGGGAGCACGGTTCGCAATGAGCGCTGGCCGTGGCATGCATATCAAAGCCGGAAATCAACGCTCACCGTGGGCTGCCACCCCTGCATCTCGCAAGGCGCAGGCGCGGTCAGGAGCTCTAGCGGCGAGCAGGGCTGGCAGCGCGGGGTGAGGAGAGGCGGAGAATCATAACCCTAGACATGCAGCGGTTTCCCCTATCAGCGCTGAACTCGGGCTGGCCTACGGGATTCTGTGATTCACCCTCGCGATCACGTGGCGAGTCCAAGGGGGCCTCATCCGAGCTTGTGGGCTGTGTGGGGCGGCTTGCAACGTGCACTACTACTGGCATGCGAGACTGGGGAGACGCCCGAGGCGGCGAACCCGAGCGAACGAAAAGGACAGGGAGAGAGAGGTCGCGGGCCGCGGGCCGCGTGTCTGGGGCAGCAACGGCGGCGTCAGATCGTGATCTTCGGGGCCGTCTACACCGCCCGCGCCTCCAGCCACGTCGAGAGCTCCTCCTCTATTATATGTGTATATGTGTATGTGTATATGTCTGTGGATGTCACGACAATGGACACCCTAACAGTCCTATCGTTGAAATTAAAATGTGTTTTTAATATCGGAACATGTTCTAAACATGTTTAAAACATGTGTTTACATGTTCAAAACCTGTTGAACAAATGTTCTAGACATCTGGAAGTGATTTGTCAACATGGTTCCTCTCCATTGATCGTCCCCCCACAAGTATGAGTGCATATGTATCTACATTATACAAATATGTTTGGCCCCCGGGGACCCTAAAATATCAATATCCACCGCTCGCGGAGATCCGCGAAGAGTGATCCCCCCAGGCGGTTCTGGATAAACCCCCGCCTCGGAGAGGCGGCAACTTTCGGGATCCACCAACAAGGGGGGATGACCCTGAGGGGGGGTATGAATTCGATCCGCTGGTGCACCGAGCCGCCGCAGACAGAGGCCACCCGCACATCACGCCCCGCCCATCGGCAACTGTCGGGCGCCGCCGGCGGCTGGGAGGCATCTGTTTTTGGTGGCTCGGCGCAAACACCGATCGAACTCACCCTCGACCCCAGGGCACACGCACCCCTTGCGCGGGATCCCGAAACTGCAATCGGGATCGGGCGAAAGGGGGGGATAGCAAAAGGGGGGTTTGAGAATCAGCCCACGTGGCTGCTTTTCCCGGCGCCTCCCGGCGCCGGGAGGCGCCCGTGTATCGAGGAATGGGCCCCTCGGTGGGGCCGAAACCAGCTGCATGCAGCAGATTTTGTATACCCCCCCTTTCCCTATCCCCCCCTTTCGTCCGGCCCGAAAGAGGGCCCCAAGAGAGGGGCCCCGAGAGGGGCCGCGGCGCGGAGGAGGAGGAGGAGGAGGAGGAGGAGGAGGAGGAGGAGGAGGAGGAGGAGGAGGAGGAGGAGGAGGAGGAGGAGGGCTTCGAGGAGGAGGAGGAGGAGGAGGAGGAGGAGGAGGAGGGGGAGGAGGGGGAGGAGGAGGGAGGAGGAGGAGGAGGAGGAGGAGGAGGAGGAGGAGGAGGAGGAGGAGGCCCGATGCATGCTGGCGGCCAGGGGTGCCGCCAGGGCCAGCAGCGCCCGCCCGCCGGCGCTCCGCCGGAGGGCGCTGGCGAGCACGGCCTCGCGGGGCTCGGCCCAAACAGCGCCTGCCGCCTTCGCCTCGGCGGCGGGGCGCGTCGGGGCCTCCTCGGCAGGGCGGCGGGGCTTTTCCCAGAAGCCCTCGCACCTTCGGACTGCCTCCCAAGCCATCCCCAACCGGACTCGAATCCCTCCTCCTCCTCCTCTCCTCCTCCTCCTCCGCCTCCTCCTCCTCCTCCTCCTCCTCCTCCTCCTCCTCCTCCTGCTTTAGACATCCTCTCCGAAGGCCAGAGGCCTTCCGAGCCTCCCGAGAAGCCCCGCACACTCAGACGCCCCCCCCCCGCCCTGGACTCGCCGCCGACTCGTGGCGTCGCCGCCAGGTCGGGGAGAAGCGGCGCAAGCCTGCCGTGGGCTCCGGTCGGAACACAGCCCGCACGGAGGGGAAGACAACGGAAGGGGAACTGGGAAACACAGATCAGTAGACACAAATCACCAGATGCCCCACATTTTCCCATATTTTCTGGGTTTCTGTCTCTCCCCCCCCCCACTTCCCATATGTTCCATCTTTTCTGGGGAATCGAAGATTGTTTGTCTGTTTTTGTTCCCCTCCTGAACAACGAAGACCATGACCAAAGACTGAACGAGAGGTGTCGATCCTGGCCTAGAGGAACAACAGCCCGCAGAAGCAGAAACTCTTGAAGGTCCGCGCGGATCTCTTGGATCTGCGCTGTGACGAAGACCATGACCAAAGACTGAACGAGAAAACGTTGGTGCCGATCCTGATCCAGAGGAACAACAACCCGCATGAACAGAAACTCTTGAAGGTCCGCGCGGATCACTTGGATCTGTGCTCCACCCCCCTCCCTGGCGCGCAGAGCGCGCCAGGGGCGGCGCCGGAGGCGCTGCCAGGGGGTTCCAGCGCAGATCCAAGAAATCCGCGAGGAGCGTCGAAAATGTATGCGTCTGTTGTTTTTCTTCTTCGATGGTCATCGTCCATCTTGGTCATCGCCGCCTGTTGGAACGTTCTTGCGAAACGGAGACGGTTGGTATGGACCATGATCAGTACACGTCGGTCGGAAGAAGTGGGTAACTACATGAAGCAGGAGGGCGGAGAAAGAAGGTTGCGTCAGGCCCTCCCAGAGAATCACAGAACACAGCACAAGCAGATCCGTTCTTGAAGCAGGAGGGCGCACGAAGCAGATTTGGGCTTGGGAACCCAAGAATACCCGACGAGCATCGGCGTCGACAGGATCCCGCGACACTCGGCACAGGCTCATCCTGTGGTGCCCCTCGGCTCCAGGCAGCGAGCGAGCGAGCGAGGCTCGCCGCCGGGCCCGCCGCCGCGGCCCGGCCGGGGAGCCAGCTCATGCCCTGGCGGTTGCACCAGTTCGTCGCGTGGTCGAGCCACTTCACGTTCCTCCCCCGCGGCGGACACCCTCCACGCTCCCTCTCCGCCCTCCCTCCCTCTCCTCCCTCCCTCTCCGCCCTCCCTCTCCACACTCCCTCTTCCTCGTCGCCGTCCTCCCCCCCTCCCACCCTCCCGCTCCTCATCCTGCTTAGCCCTCCCTCCCGCCCGCCCGCCTTCCTCCATCCCTCTTCCTTATGAGCAACTCCTCCCTGTCGCACCCGCAGACATGTCTGAGGGGCGGGCGGGGCGTTTCGCCTGAAATTTCCTCACTGCTTATGATCCTGAAGCTCGGAATTTGCAGCTGTTTCACGGATGGAGGGCGGGTCGTTTTCAAAATGTGATTCTCGCTATAGTGCCGTGCACATTCGTCTTCAAGGTTTGCAGCAGCTTCAAGACTGGAGGGCGGTCGGTTTTCAAAATGAAATTCTCGCCCTAGCGCCGCGCACATTCGTCTTAAAAAAACTGCAACTGTTTCGAGGATGGGGAGCGCCTCGTTTTCAACATGTGGTTCTCGCCCTTGCGCCGCGTGCATTCGTCTTCAAAGTTTGCGACAGCGTCAAGGATGGAGGGCGGTCGGTTTTCAAAATGTGGTTCTCGCCCTAGCGCCGTGCGCATTTGTCTGAAAAGCTTGCGACGGTTTCAAGGATCCGTATGGTTTTGAAGTCCCAGGGCTTGTGTTCTGGCACGATTTACGAATGTCAGGACGTGACAGTCATGTTGATTCGCGATGTTGAAGTCCTGGGAACGATGTTCGGGCACGATTTAGGATTGTGGGGACGCAGCAATCAAAGTTGATCCGCGGCGTTGAAGTCACATGAACGGTTGTTGGCACAATTGAGGATTATCAGACGGCTGTTTTCTGATGGGCCACTTCCCGCAACGAAAATATCGTGCTGTAGGGACCTGTGCAGAGGCAACTTGGAGGAAGGGTTTACTGCAACATTGTTGATGCATCTTGGGTTTGCAGTGGTCCTCCTTCTCCTCCTAGTCGCCCTCCCTCGCCGTCTCCTCTTCCTCTTCCCTCTCCTCTTCCTTACACACCATCCTGCTTTACCACCTTTCATCCCGCTGGCCATCGCTCGGACGTCCATTTCCTGTGTTTGTTTCGGTTTCGTGCGTGTTTTTTTCGCCAAATGGTCGAGGATGCTCCCCGAAGGTCCTCGCCGAAGGAAAACTGCACACGTCCGAGCGATGCCAGGACAGTGGTCCTCCTTCTCCTCCCAGTCGTCCTCCCTCGCCGTCTCCTCTTCCTCTTCCTTCCCCTTGCCCACCATCCTCCTTTCCTACCTTTCATCCCGTTTTTTTTTTTTTTTTTTTTTTTTTTTTTTTTTTTTTTTTTTTTTTTTTTTTTTTTTTTTTTTATATATATATATATATTAACACCTTTCATCCCGTGGAGAGACAGCTGCACTCTACGCGCACGTAGCTCTTCGGGCCCAACATCATCGGCCACGCCCCGGCGCAGTACTTTTTTCCATCCAGGTCACCCAGACTCCGCGCCCCCGCGCCGCGCCCCCCTAGAGAGAAGGACTGCCACTGCGGCCCGGGCTGCGAAGCGCGATTGTCTGCGCGCCCGCGCGAATGACTTGACCCATCACCACAGTCGAGGCGTTGACCCAAGGAACCCTGAATAAGGAACGAGGCCCCTTTTTGTTCATAGGTGAACCCTCGACTTCCCATCGAGAACTTCAGGAACACCTTAGGCGAGGTGTGGAACAATTAAGGAGCACCGAGCCCCTCCCCAACGAACAGGGTTCCTTCTTCAGCGCCCCGACTGTAACCACAACCCAACATGACTCGGGAACAACGGTGCGCTGGCACAAAACACCACCGGAATCACGCGAAGGCCAACCTGCACCAGGCGAACCAACGTGCGAAACCTTGGCCCGTGCAATGAAACCAAAGCGTGCGTTCGCCGCTGGCAAAGGTGTACGATTGTCCCGTGAACCTGGCCGAAATGCAAGCCCTGGGTTCTACTCCTCAGGATCGCAGTTCAAATGAGGCCCCTGAGTTGAGAAACGGGTCGGCGTAGTGTAGAGCCCTCGAAGCTCACCACGCAAACAGGCACACCACGGACAGCGTCTAGGGAGGGGGAGGAGGAGAAGGAGGAGGAGGAGGAGGAACAACGGGCGGAGGAGGAGGAGGAGGAACAGGAGAAGGAGGAGGAGGAGGAGGAGGAGGAGGAACAGGAGAAGGAGGAGGAGGAGGAGAAGGAACAGGAGGAGAAACATGAGGAGGAGGAGGCGGAGGAGGAGGAAGAGGAGGAACAGGAGGATAAGAAGGCGGAGGAGGGAACGGGCGAGTGGGTCGTGGACGTAGAAGCGCGTGACAATGTTGCTGCCTGCTCCGACGCGCGCCTTTTTCCCCCCATTTCTGGAGCCCGCCTTTCACAAGCAGGCGTCTGTGTGTCTGTCGCCACGTCCCCCTTTCCAGGACGAAGGGGAGGAGGCCAGAGGGGAAAGCGGGGATTGGAATGTGAGGGGGAGGGCGCAGGTATGAGGGCGTTTTTTTCAAAATGGCGTGTTTGCCTGAGCGCCGAGCAAATTCGCCTCAACAAATGCAACTGGCACCAAGATGTAAGGCGGCTTCTGCTCAAAATGGGGTCCTCGCCTTCGCACCGCGCGCCTTCGTCTTGAGACCTTGCACCCAACACAAAGACGGAGAACGGTTCTTTTTCACTCTAGCGCTGTCGAGGCTTCAACATGTGCAGCCGCTGCACGGATGGAGGGCGGTTTCCTTTTCCAGGATGGTGCTCTCGCTCGAGGCGTCCTCGACGTGCATGGCCTGAAACCTTGCGCCACAACAACACGGATGGGGCGGCGGCCCCCTTGTCCTGACGGGGATATCGCCGGACACATCGCTCAACTGCATGACCATACCTTTTCGCAGGTTCTGATCACACGCTAAAGGGATGCAAGGCCGCCCCTTTTCAAAAAACGGGGCTCTCGCCTGAATGGCACGCCTCTTGGGGGCGGGTCTTCAAGGGGGGCGCTTCTTGAATTGAAAGGAAAGGCCTGTCGGGAACCATGAGGAAGGGATCTGGGACGAGAGGGTGTATTGCAGCATCGCTGATGCATCTTGGCTTTGCTCTGGACCTCATCCTCCTCATCATCATTATCATCAGCGTCACCACCATCATCCACATCATCCTCACCATCATCCACATAATCCTCCAAGATGAGGATGAGGATGAGGATGACGATAATGACAGTGGCGATGCTGATCCGGATGATGATGATGATGGTGGCACGAAGACGATGATGTTGATGATGGTGAGTATGAGCTTGATGATGATATTATTGCTACTGCTGCTGATGATGTTGATGAACATGAGGATGCTGATAATCATCGTCATCATCATCATCATCATCCACATCGTCATCGTCAGAATCACCATCAACATCATCATCATCATCATCATCATCATCATCATCATCATCATCATCATCATCATCATCATCATCATCATCATCTTCATCATCATCATCAGCATCATCATCATCATCATCCTATTCATCATCCCATTCATCATCACCGTCGTCAGCATTAGCAACATCATCATCCGCATTATCATCCGTGTCAGCATTTTCAGCATCATCATCGCCACCATCACCCTCATCATCACCATCAGCATCACCATCACTACATATCACCATCACCATCATCATGATTAATAACCACCGTAAAAACAGCCATCATCATCAGCAGCATCATCATCATCATCAGCACCATCATCGTCAGCATCGCCATCGTCATCGGCATCGTCACAATCAGCATCATCACCACCATCATCATCACCATCACCATTACCACCACCATCGCCAACACCATCGCCATGACCATCACCAACACCATCATTGTCATCGCCATCATCATCATCATCATCATCATCATCATCATCATCATCATCATCATCATCATCATCATCAATATCGTCATTCACTCTCCTCCACCGCGCTATCCTTCTCCAGCTCCTCCTCCTCCCCTTCTGCGGATGTCCTTGTCCTTGTCCTCCCCCTGGCCGAGCCACCTACGCAGATGAAGCCAGTGTCGAGGACACCATGCCTTGGGTGAACACTCCATTTGGGCTCGGCTGTGTGGTATGGCTTCGGCCATTCCCATTCGGGGCTTGGGGTAGGACATCTGGTAGTAGCTAGATCCTCCTCAGCACCCTCACAGCCAGCCTGTAAGATATCATCTAAATCCAAATCTCGCCGACGAAGGCGACGAGCATCACACTGATAAAAACGATGCTTCTTCGCGCCTGGACTCTGTAGGCACCACTGACGATCCAGGGTGACGACTCGGCGGCCGGTGAAGAGAATCTGCTGTCGGGGAGCCGCCCGCCACTGCAGTCGCCAACCTTGCTGCCGATGAGCCTTTGCCCAGCGCGCGTACCTTCTTCAAACGATTGATGATCGGCCCGGTGCAAGGACCTGCTGGGAGTCCTTCGACTTTTCCATTGGGCCCGCCTGGGCCTTGGACCGGGGACCTCTGGGTGCTGGAATTGATCAGAAACCTGAAGGCTCGCTTGCCGAACTCCCGAAGGTTGACCATGATGCCGTCGCCCGCAACCCAAGAGTCCCAAGATACGATACCCCACCGAAGACGCATGAAGGTACAGATTACTGCTCCAGCGGGGCCCTGCACATTCTGCCACGACACGTCGCCAGGCCCCATAAAATCTCCGAAGCATGCTCTCGCAATTCTCACTGGAACCCAAGACTGTTGCAGAGCCAGAATCCAAGATATTGTCGGACCAGGGTTTGCCAGATACTCGGGATCAGCCAGGGGTTCTGGGCCAGGCAGGAACTCGAGCGCGCGTGACCTGTCTGTCGGCGGTCCGAAAAGGGCCTGGCCCATCTGGGCCCTAAGCTCTGTCACTATCTTGTCCGATGACCCTGCGACTGGCGCGCCATGCAATTCAGCAGGCAAGGCGCCAATTCCCGCAACTTTAGCAGCTCCTCTGAACGAGCTTCGCAGGCCACGGAAACGATGAACTCGCGGGCGAAGTTCCTGAACCTGGATCGTCGGACCTTGGGGGTCCTCCTGTTTCTCTTCATAATAAAATCGACCCCAAGGTTGTTGGACGAGCCGCTGATAGCCAAATCCCATAGTTCGAGTTTCTTCTGGCCAACCGCGGCGACGACGTTGTCGGACGAAACGATTACCCCCTGATCCTTCGATACAGCTAAGTGCAGCCTCTCCAGTTGCGCGCGCAAATACCTGGTGGCAAAACCCACCAGGCCCCCAAGCTTCTCTGGAGCAGCTGAACCAAAAAAGGTTCAATCGTCGACGATATTGAAAATGGAAACACTTAGCCAATGGATCCGTGCTGAGTCGCACGGGACCATAATAACGAACTTCATCAACGACATGGCCCAAGCGCATCCTGCCACTATCCCCTGCCCAACAACAATCGGGGCCGAAACCGTGGAACTGAGATGCAAGAGGCGCGGGCACCGATGCTTTCTGAGAAAAAACGGAATCTGACCGACGGACAAGTATGTCGGACAGCTGCCATCACTAAAAGGTAACGCACGACTTTCTCATGCGCTTTCGTTAGGTCCATCACAGCCGCTGCCGATGGCATTCCCTTCCCTGCCGCGAACCCTCCCGTGATAGCTTGTTCCCAGACTGCCCGCTCGCAACTCTCCCGACGCGCTCGACTCCCACCTGTCCGCCTCATCCCTGGCGAGCTTCCCGAACACGCGACGAAATCCTGGAAGAAGACCGATGAGCCGACAACCAGAACAAGGCCGAGGAAGGAGGACAACGAGGTTAAGAGCAACAGCTCAAGGTACATGCCCAATACATTCAGCCCAATAGAACAGGAAACCAAGGGTAGTTAAAGCATCGTCAAAGACCAGCCCACGTCCTTGGGATGAACCATCTCAGCACCAAGACCTGCGCGGTGCTTAAACTTATGCGAGGCCTAGCGGATCTCGGCCGCCGTCCTCGCAGCTGGAAAAACCTTTCGGCCGTCATCAATGTGTCTTTGGATTTGATGCTCCAGTTCTCCGAAGGGTCTGGGTATTTGGCGGCCTCCTGGGTTGGCTTCCAGATGCCCTTCCAGAGACCGGCCTGTTCTTGCATGACCCCCCCTGGGTATGGTGGAGCCACGCCTTCGGCCCAAGACTTACTGGAGGCCCAGGCCATGGGAGCCCAGGTGTACCGGCGGGCCTGGCCAGCCCCCGCCTTGACAGAATCCGCGACCCAGCTTCGCAACGGGGCTCTCTTTTGCGTGAGAAAACGCTTCTCCAGATTTGTCGCCCAGCGCCCTGCTTCAAAGCGCCGAGAGTGTAGTCCTGCTGCAGAGACTGCACGTAGATCACCCCGTACTGTCGGCTTCCAGATCAACCAGTCGGGGGACTTGCGCAATGCGCCTGGGCCTTTGAGAATGCAACCGATCAGCCTGACGGTTTCGACGCCACCATGTGTCAGAACGCAATTCGACGCGATGCAGCTCCTGGAACCAAGTCGAAGCCTTTCGCCGACCTCTGCTTCCAGAGCAACCAAGCGGGAACGGGCCCCTGCAGTGCGAAGACAATCGACCTGCTTGAGCTTTCTCTGTTCACACCTGCCACCATACTTTTGCCGATCACGAACCTGATAGATGTCTAGCAAATCTGACTCGGAGGGGGCCAAGAAACCCAATAACACTCTATCAAGATCCTCAGGAACACCTCTTGCTGGGGCCCTCTCAAGCAGCTGCTGGTAGTCGGGGGCCCGTGGTCGTAGGCCCACGGGGATCTCCTTGGGCAGGGCCTTCGGCTAGGTGCCCACCCAGCCCTTGGCCTCCATCGGGTCGCCTTTCAAAGTGAGGCTGACAGACCAATGCGGCGACGTCGCAGCTGTCTCGCTGCGCACGCAGCTAGCCGCGCAAGGCCCTAAGCCCTTGGAAATCACGAAATGATCGATGGTCCTCCATCGGCGCGCCGTGGATCGGGAGGTGGGCGCGTCTGGCGCAACAGTGATGCCGCCCACATTCTGAGGCCATCCAAATTCAGCTAGCTCCTTCGGCTCCGCCTGCCAATCGCCCGCCAAGATGAATGGCATGCCGAAGGAGTGCAGCACCTCGCCCACTCGAGTAATAATGAGCGAGCCCTCTTCTCCTAGCGGGGAACCTTGCGGAAGAGAAGTACTGCCTGCGACAAAATCACCATGGGCGAACGCGTTCACCCAGGTGAGGCAGCATCTGGGGGGGCTCGGGAGGCCCTTGTGCGGGGGCAGTTTACTTATACCTGTGCGAGTGAGCGCAGCCACCCCCGCCCCCGAGCTGAGACCTCCTCTCTCCGTGACGTAGGAAAGGTGGAGGCAAGCATTCTAACCAGACATTCGTACTTTGCCCCCCCCCGCCGGCCCTATCTTTGGAATCGAGAGTGAGCTCCTGCACCAGCGCCACAGACGCGTCGATCTCCTTGTCCAAATACCGTGGCGTAGAACGCCATGAAGTAGTGTCACATGTTTCGAGCTTGAAGATTGCCTTGCCACGTCGGGACCCTCCTGCCTCAGACCTAACCTCGGCTGGCTGGAAAACCAGGCATGTTCAGAAACGTGCTCTAGCAGTGGCTCAGCATGTGGCCCCTGGTGGCAACTCGATGACCCCTTGCCCGAGATCCAACCCCCCAGTGGGCCCGCGGAGACCTAAATGCTCAGGAGTCCCAGAGCCAAGCAAAACACAAGTACCCTTGGACCCCTCGCCCAAAGACCAGGCATCCGAGACTCACTAAGATATCTGGACAAGTCGGCCGCGATCGAGAACTGGAGCCGCCATCGCCCCACTGCGCACAGCACTCCAAGGGGGGGCCTCTCGAACTGTCGACCTCTGGACGGCCGGCAGCACTTCTCGGCCCGCGAGACAGGATTCGCAAGAGCCCCCCCCCCCTGGACGACCCGAGCGCCGCCCAGGGGGGAATCGCGCAAGAGACTCGGGCAGGCCCCCCCCCGCCCCCCCGAGACACTGACATCTCGCATGCCGTCTTTGCTGCCACTAGGCGCGGCAGTGCGCCGCCGCCGACGACTGCACCTGGCCCGCCGCCGCCCCCCCCCCCCCCCGGGGCCCTGGAGAACCCGAGGAAACCGAAACAGCAGGTCCCGAGCCCGCGGGCCCCGCGGCTGCTCCCGGGGCGGCAGCGGGCGGCGCGGCAGAGGGGCCAGCGGCAGCAGGCCCCGCGCCTGTGCCAGCTGGCTCTCCTGCAGCACTGGATGGCTGGCGGTCGGCCGGTTCCTCGGCGCGAGCGCGCTTCCGCTGCAGGCGCCCAAAATTCTCTTGATGCTCAGCCCGAATGCGCTGGATGTCCCCCAGCGCCTTCTGAAAGAGTTCTTTTGTGATGCCTTGCGCTTGGGCATTGAGCGCCCCCCTCCGGTCCTCGAGCTGCTTGGCGTCTTCTGGCGACAGCTCGTAGTCGGCGACGTCGACAAAGAGGCTGTCGATGTCGAACAGATCGGCGGCCGCTGCCGCGCCGTCAACCACCTTGTCAATGGAGAGCTTAGCTGGCACCAGGGGCTCCTTGCCAAGATGTACCCCTTCCAGCCTCGGCGATCTCAGCGACCAGGTGACGATGCTCAGCGTCAGTCTCTCTGAGTGCAGCTTGAACTTCACGTGCGACATGTCTCTGCTGCGCAGCCCGCTTCTCCAAGCGCTCCAGCTTGCCGAGCTCGTCGCTGAGGACATGTTCCTATCGCTGGGCGGAGCCAACTGAGGCGACTGGAGCCTCTGGAGCTGGTCACGGTACTTCGAAGCTCCCTCAGCATCCCCAGCTTTCTCCAAGTATCCGATGAGGCGCTGCAAGTCCTGCGCGCTGGCGGAGGGCGCTGGGCCTCGACCTTGTCGATGTGATTCAAAGCTGAACTGTCGCAACCGCGCTCCACCTGCCCCTCGACTGGGGTCTCGGCCTCCTGCAACTAATTGCTGCCCTGTCGGCGTAGACGAACGAGTTCGCAGGGTGCCTGCAGGGACAGGAGCAGTAGGAACATCACGCAGCGCCAACTGCTTGAGGCTCGTCGCGGCCTCTGTCCGATTGTGGTGGCAGTGCTTGCATCGGCCCATGATTGCCAGGTTCCTCGCGCAGCCACACAATCCACACTTCCACTTAGGCTTTGGGACGACAGGAAGCTGGCGGTCGCGCTCCCACCGCTCCCAATCCCAGTCGTTGTCTGTGTTGTTCTCTCTTTTACCTTTGCCTTGGCTCTGCCTGACTGCTGCGTTCGCCACGGCGCAGACAGTCTCTCCTCTGGGTTCCACTGAGAATAGCGCTGAGCCCCCGAGCGTGTAGTATGACGCGACGCTGCTCCTGGGGACCCATCTCTACGCCAGCTCATAGGAACCGTCTGCTTGCACTGCGAAGAATGATGCCCTTCTAACAAACTCGCTGCTCTCCCCAACCTGACTAACGTCATGGCTCGCGAACGCTGGTGCCTCGCCCGTCTGTGCCAGGATGCCTCGACTGGTACGTGCTCACTCGTTGCAGCGAGAAAATGAAGCGCAGAAGGACTCTGCGCGGCGCAAGCCTCGCCTGAGGTCAGACCTGTGAGGGCAGAGAATTGTACAGTAGCGAATGTGCCCTCGCGCGCGCGCTCAGGCCCAAACCTTCCTCCACCTCCTCCTCCTCCTCCTCCTCCTCCTCCTCCTCCTCCTCCTCCTCCTCCTCCTCCTCCTGCTCCTCCTTTCCCTCGACCTCCCCGCCCCATAAAACGCACGCCTACGCGCGACCCGAGCCATGTCCTACCCGACCCTGTATGGGGGCCAAGTAATACCTCACCCGCGGCCCCTCCCCAGCCCCCGCTCCCACCGCAAACGTTCACGTGCGATCCGAGCTAGGTTCCACGTGCGAGCCCACGGGCGACCAGGCCATCCCCACTTGCGACCCTCCCCCCTCCTCTCCCCCGCCCGCCCCCCCCCTCCCCGCTCTGAGTGCTCGCAAATTGCCATGTCCGTTCGCAAGCTGACCCCAGGCTATTGGGGGAACGGAAACCTAGGTCACCTGACTTCGCGCATCGCGCCCCTCGGTGCGCGACGCGCGGTTATGGGGATCGGACGATCGCGCCGCATCGCCGATGCATCCCTGATATATTGACGATGCATCGACGATGCATCGGCGACGTCGACGATGCGTCAGCGACGTCAGCGTGGAGAAAATCGGGCTTCACATCGAGCCGCATTGCTTATGCATCGGCGACGCCGAGCGACGCGACCCTCTGACCCCATCTAGGAGGCCGAGGAAGACGAGGACGACGAGGAGGAGGGAGAGGAGGAGGAGGAGGAGGAGGAGGACAAGGCGAGAGGAGGAGGAGGAGGAGGAGAAGGAGGGGGAGGAGGAGGACGAAGAGGAAAGGAGTGAATACGGGATGGCCAACAACAAAAATAAGAAAAGAAGCACACGATTAAGTGGGCCTTCTACTCCGACCCCACCTATGGAGGCCCAGAGAAAGCCACACGATCATAAACTTCGAACGTCCGTGGACGGCAGCTCTCTGCCGGAATCCCCCCACCTCGGCGCGCGCAGCGCGCCCCGACGTGCCCGATGCGTGGCGCTAGAGGAACATCGGGAGCGGCCAAGAGGGGGGTGTCCAAGAGGGGGAGGCGCAAATCATGGCCGGCGGCATGTGCGCGGCCCAGGTTTGGGGCCAGGGACGTGATGAAATAAGAAGAGGCGCCATGAGATCTGGGGAAATATCATGCCCCCCGCCATGATATCCACCCCCCCTAGTCATCACCCCCCTCTTTGCCGCCCCCGGGAACGACAACCCGCATAAACACAAGTTCTCGAAAGTCTGCGCGGATTAATTGGATCGGCGCTGGGCTCGCCTCCCCAATGCGCGGACCGCGCCAGGGGCGGCGCCAGAGGCGCCGCCAGGGGGGCCCTGGCGCCGATCCAAGAGATCCGCGCGGAGCTCCGACAATGTATGCTTTTACAGTTCTGCGTCGGCAGAGAATGATGTCACATAGGAGTGGCTCAGGGCACGCTACAGGATTTTGAGAGCATCTAGCGGCGCAGCCGATGCGGAACAGCAGGAATTATGGAGAGTTCTGGAAACCTTAGAACTCTTGGAATGTACTAGTATCATAACCTCTTGCCCCTCTCACTCAGAGAAGCGCGCTTCACTATTCGCAAAAAGTAACTGCTCGCAAGTGGCCTGGATCCGCCGCGGGGGATTCACCTACGATTCATGACGCAGAGCAAGACATGTGCTTTTGGGACGCTTGCGTGCAGGCACTCTGCGAGTAGTGTTATGTCGGGCCTGTCCCCCTACAGGGGGATTCTCGACGAAAAATAAAAGATACCCCACAAATACCCCAAGAAGGTCAAAACATGCTCACAAAATAGTCCCCAGACTATTTGTGGACTATTTTTTGACTGTTTTTGGGGTATCTGGTATTTTTCGTCGAAAATCCCCCTGTAGGGGGACAGGCCCGACTTAAGAGCAGTGGAAGCGCGCTCCGTGCTCACTGCTCCTCTGCGAGGAAGGCAAGGCCCGGCGCGCTGGCGGGACTGCGCCGGCCCCGGGCGTCCGAAGTCTGCGCTCGCGCGGCCACGGGGCCACGCATCTGGGGGGGTCAGTTTTTTTGTTTGTTTTTGTTTTGTTTTGTTTTTGGGGGGAGGGGGGTCCCACCCGCCCTGCTCGTAAAAATAACGAAAAAAGAACGCAAAGGAGGAGGAGGAGGAGAAGCAGGGAGGAGAAGCAGGGAGGCCCTCTCGCAGTGGTGAGTCCGCCGCCTGTCGCCGCCCGGAGCCCAGCGTCCCAGCGGGCGGTGGATGTGGACCTACTTTGGCCCTGGGGGGGCCCGGCATGTCTGAAGGGGCCCCAGGACACACAAATAGATACACACAAGTAAAAATATTCCCCATGCTTTCCCATATTTGTTGCTGGGTTTTTGTCTTCCCCCCACTTCCTATATTTTCCAATATTTTCTGGGGAATCGACGATTAATTGTGTCTGTGTGTTTTTTTCCCTCCTGAATGTCCACATCCACCGCCTGCCGAGGTCCCCGAAGGTCGATGCGGTGCTCCAGGCGGTGGTTGTGGAGATATCCCCGCCTCGGACGCATGTCCCCACGCGCTCGGGATCTCGCCGAGGAGGCCGAGGAAAAGGGGGAGGGAGGGTGTCTCGAGGTCCCCCGAAGATCGATCCCCCAGGCGGTGGGTCACGGGTACATCCCTGCCTCGGATGCCGGCCCCGCGACCAGGCGGGGCCCCCGTCCGCCCGTCCTCTTGGCGAGCGCGAAGTCGGTCTCCCACTGGTCCTCGTCCATCCTCTGAGCGCAGGGCCCGGGCAGCGGGTGATGAGACAACGCCGATCCGAAGATCGCATGCCACTGAAGGGAGAGAAACGAGAGAGGTTCTGAGGTCAGCCACAAGCCCTAGGGGACGCCCTTCGGAGAGGACCTTTTGTCACCACAGGGCGGCTGAGACACGCCGACCCGAAGATGAGCCTGGGCATGAGGAGGAGGAGGAGGAGGTTTTTACTTCGACGCCCTTCGATGATGTCTTTTCGAGGGACCCTTTTGTCACCACAGGGCGGCTGAGGACACGCCGACCGAAGATGGCCTGGGCATTGAGGAGGAGGAGGAGGAGGTAGAGGAGGAGGAGGAGGAGGAGGAGGAGGAGGAAGAGGAGGGGAGAGGAGGGGGGGAGGAGGCGGATGGGGTACTTCTGCGACGGCGACGACCACGCATTCCCCCCCTTCCCCTCTCCCTCCACCTCGACCTCATCATCCTCTTCCTCATTCCTGATTCCTAACGGGTGCGAAATCGCTCAGACGTAGCCTCCCTCCTCCTCCTCCTCCTCCGCCTCCTTCTGCTCCTCCTCCTCAGCCACCTCCTCCTCCTCCGCCTCCTCCTCCTCCTCCCTCCTCCACTCCTCCTATTCATCCTCCTCCTACCTCCTCCTCGCATCGTCCTCCTTCTCCTCCTCCGCCTCGTCCTCTCCTGTCCTCCTCCTCCTCCTCCTCTCCTCCTCCTCCTCCTCCTCCTCCTCCTCATACTCCCTGTTCATTCTCCTCCTCCTCCTCCGCCGCCTTCTCCTCCTGCTCCCTTCTCCTCCTCCTCCTCCTCCTCCTCCTCCTCCGCCTCCTCCCGTTACGAGACCTGCAACTCTCTCTCTCTCTCTCTCTCTTTCTCTTTCTTTGTTTTTCTCTCTCTCTCTCTCTCTCTCTCTCTCTCTCTCTCTCTCTTTATATATATATATATATCTCTCTCTCTCTCCCTCTTTCCCCCTCTAGGGCGGCACGGCTCCCTGGCACCCTCTGGAGCTCGACGATCTCCCGCATCTTTTCCGCCTGCGCTGGCGCTGCCAATCACGGGGGGCAAAGGGGAGGGGGCTCCGTCCCCTGGAGAAGCACGAAGTGCGGAGAGGGGGGGGGGGGGGGGGGGAAGGCGCAGGGAAAACGACCCCGACTGGTCGTCGGACGATGACGGACGTCGACGACGACGACGACGGACGACGCCGGTGCGACGGCCGACGACCACGGCGGCGGCGGCGGCGGCGGCGGCGACGACGCTCAAGGTCGTGCGCTACGACGGCGGAACGACGCCGATAGACGGACGACGATGGGCGTGGAGGGCCTGAGACCGCGGGGAGGGAGCGCAGGACGAGGTGTTTCCACCAGTGATCGGATACGTGCTGGTGGTCGAAGCAGGCCCTCCTCCTCATCGCTCCCTCCTGTTCTTTCTCCTCCCCGACCTTTTCCTACTCAAGTCGTCCTATGCATCCCCCGCTCCTCATCCTGACCTTCCTCCTCCCCGGTCGCCTGACAGTTTTGTGCTCTCATTCCCACCCTCCTCCCTCGGCCCCCTCCTCCCCCGTCCCTCAAGTAATGTTCCGAGAAGGTTCACAAGCGTACCCAACCTCACGCGAAGCTGTCCAGCCATAGCGTCGGGGGTGGCAGGGGAAAGTATCAGGGGGGGTGATGTGGAAGGGACGACGGGTTCACTCGCTCATCTCGTTTTGCGCCGAACTTCGGCGGGGTGACGCCTTCTTGTGCTGCCGCGACCGACCGACCCCGTCCCCAAGCCACTTCCCCCGTTCACCCTCTACGTACTTCTGGAATCCAGAACGTTAGCCAGCGTGGACCCACACTGTCTCTAGCAGTATATGCGGTGCAACATGTGGAGCACTCTATGCGGTGTAATCTACGTCGTGCAACATATGCTGTACAATCTAGGCGGCGAAGGGGCGGCGACGGCGAGCACGGAGCCGCCAGACCGCCAGCAAGGCCGAGACGACGGGCGGTGACGATGCGGCGACGGGGCGGCGACGGCGAGCACGGAGCCGCCAGACCCCCGGCCAGGCCCAGTTCCTTAGGAAAGAAATGAGAAACCCTAAGTGCAAGCACTGTTTGGGGAATATGGGACAGCAGCCAGGACTTGCCGCCCACAGGGCTGGGAGCGGCGCGGCAGCTTCGGGGGCACCACATTATACTCTCAGAGGTTCAGGCAGACCTGCCGAAGCTGCTTGCCTGGTGCCTGAAGTGCGGCGCGTGTCACCTAGATCACCCAGCTTCGAGCACCGCGCCCCGCGGTGCGCGACGCACGATTCTCTTCGCGCCACGGCGCCGTCGAGCCGCCCCCCCTGGAGAAGGGCCGCCGCTCTGGCCCAGACCGCGACGCGCGCAGCGCGACTACTCTCACGCCCCTGCGGGTGAGCTCAGCTGCATGCGGCGGCGGCCGCCTGTGGGCTGCGGGCTGCGTGGCAACTGCCTGTGCCACGGCCACCCCGGCACCGCGGAGGCCCGCCGGCCGCCGCGGCCGCCGCGGCCGCTGCCGCGAGCCGAGGCCTGCACGAAGGCGGGCGCGGAGCGCGCCGCGGCCGCCCGCGGCACCGCGGGAGCCGGCGCCCGGGCCGCCGCTGGGCGCGGGCGCGGACCAGGGACGCCCTGGAAGCCGCTGGTGCTGGAGAGGCGCGGCCGGCGCCGGCCACGGGCCCTCGCCATCGCTCGGACGTCCATTCTCTGTGTTTTTGTTCGGTTTCGTGCGTGGCTTTTTTCGCCAAATGATCAAGGGTGCTCCTCGGTGGTCCTCGCCGAAGGAAAAATGCACACGTCCGAGCGATGCCAAGGGCCTCGGGCCCAGTTCCACGTGCCCGCCTGCGTCGCGGCGGCCGCCGCCTGGGGGGTCAGCAGAGCGTGGGTGCTCGGCCCGTCGCCCTTCGAGCAGCACGTGTAAGAGAGAGCCACGCGGGCTGGGGCTTGAGCTGCAGCCCGGAGGCAAACATCTCCCCCCCTGAATCACTTCCACCTCCCCCTCCTCCCCCTCCTCACCTCCAGCACCTCCTCTTCCTGCTTCACCCTCTCATCATCGCCTCCTCCTCCTCCTCCTCGTCCATCGTCCTCCTCCGCGTCTTCATCCTCCTCCGCCTCCTCTTCATCCTCCTCCCTCCGCCTCCCATCTCTTCATCCACCTCGTTCTCCTCCTCCTCTGCCTCCATCATCATCATCATCATCATCATCATCATCATCATCATCATCATCATCATCATCATCAGCATCATCATCATCATCATCATCATCATCATCAGCATCAGCATCAGCATCATCATCATCATCATCATCAACATCATCATCATCACCGCCGCCACCATCACCACCACAACCGTCATCATCATCAGCATCATCAGCGGCTTCATCATCATCATCATTAACTTCACCATCTTCTTCATCATAATCATCATCATCAACAATAAGATCACTATCATCAACACCACCACAACTATCATCATCAGCAGCAGCATCATAATCATCATCATCAGCATCATCATCATGATCATCATCAGCATCATCATTATAATCGTCGTCGTCATCGTCATCATCATCGTCATAATCATCATCAGCATCACCATCATCATCATCATCATCAACAACATATCACCATCATAATCATAATACGAATCATAATCATAATCGGCATCACCGTCATCATCGCAACCATCATGATCATCATCATCATCATCATCATCATCAGCATCATCACCATCAATTATCACCACCACAGACAGCATCATCATCACCATCACCATCAGCATCAGCAGCATCAGCCTCATCAGCATCACCATCCTCATCAGCATCACCATCATCAGCAGTATCATCATCAGCAGCATCATCACAAACACCACCAACTTCATCATCAACATTATCGTCATCGCCATCATCACCACCAGCAACAACAACAACCATCAACATTTTGAGACTGCTGGCTCTTATCTGCTCGCGTGCCATCCTCAATACCCTCCGCTTCGTCTTCGCTCATACCCCCCTTGAAAAATTACCTTCCGTACCTGCCACGTGTAGTTGGCGCAGCCCCTAAAACGGGAAGGGAGGGAGGAGGAAAGGGGCAACGGGGAGAGAGAGGGATAGAGCACAACAGAGACTAGCAAGAGTAGGAGTTCGGACGAGGAATACAAGCGGCAAAACAAGACGGGCGTGTCGGGCGGGCGGACCTTCACCGGCGGGTCGGGCGGGCGGGCCCAGGCAGCTGGGTCGAGCGGGCGGGTCGCTGAAGCGTGAGTCCTGCATGAATCGCGAGGAAGTCTCGAGCGATAATACGATTCCCGAGTGTAAATTGTGAGGAAGTCCCACGCGAGAGCGCGATTCCTACATGAATTGTGGGGCAGTCCCGCGCGAGAAGGCGAATTTGAAGAAATTGTGCCAACTTATCAATTGGGAGCCGCTGCTGTTGTTGTACTATGTCGGGGGCCAGCATCGCAGTCTGAGGCCCAAGGCGTTCCCTGGTAAATAACTAAACGCGAGCCTCGGGAGAGGCACTTCATTTGAAACAACCACAAGGTGCTCCAGAGGGGGGATCAACAATACTTTCCAATTAGAAATGAAAGTTCAATAAGAGCATTTTAAGACTGTTCGCCCTCATCTGCTCGTGTGTCAATGTAGATTCCAAACCATCGATACCCGCACTCTTCGTCTTCGATCGTACTCCCCCTTGGGGGCACATCTTCGTTACCTACCACGTATATTGGCGCAGCCCCTAAAAAGGGAAGAGGAGGGAGGCAGGAAACAAGAGAACGCGAAGAAGAAAGGAGCGCGAGGAGGAAGGAGGGAAGAGGCAGGGGGGAGGGAGAAGGATGGAACACGAGAGAGATAAGCAGAAAGGCGGTCAGGAGCAGGACAACAAGCGGCAGAACCAGACGGGCGGGTCGGGCGGGCGGACCCTGACGGGCGGGTCGGGCGGGCGGGCCCAGACAGCCCGGTCGAGCGGGCGGGTCGCTGAAGCGTGAGTCCTGCACGAACCGGGAGGAAGCCTCTGGCGATAGTACGATTGCCGAGTGCAATTCGTGAGGAACTTCAGAGCGAGAGCGAGTGTCGGGGGTGCGGCGTCTGAATACATTGCGTGGAAGTCCCACGCGAGAGCGCTATTCCTGGATAGACTGTGAAGATATTCTGCGCGAGAATGCGACGCTGCATACAATATCAGACAATGCTGTCGTTGTTGCTGCTGATGTTGTTGATGATGATGCTGCGGATGGCTGGTAACGATGATGATGGAGATGGTGATGGTGATGGCGATGGTGATGATGCTGGTGATGATGATGACGATGATAATGATGACAATGGTGGTGGTGCTGATGTTGGTTATGATGATGATGGTGATGATGCTGGTGATGACGATAATGATGATGATAATGATAATGATAATGATGATGATGATGATGATGATGATGATGATGATGATGACGGTGTTGATGATGATGATGATGGTGATGATGATGATGCTGATGATGATGATTCCTCTTCCTCATCAACATCATCATCAGCAGCAGAAGTAGCAACAACGTCATCATCATACTCATACACAGAATCACCACCATCATCAACATCATCATCGTCGTCGTGCAATCATCATCATCCCCCTCCTCCTCCTCCTCCTCCTCCTCCTCATCATCATCATCATCATCATCATCATCATCATCATCATCATCATCATCATCATCATCATCATCGCCACCATCATCGTCATCATCCTCATCCTCATCCTCATCGTGATCCTCATCCTCATCCTCATCTTCATTCCCATCCTCGTCCTCATCATCACCACCAGCATCCTCATCCTCATCCTCATCATCAGCATCCTCATCATCACCACCACCGTCAGCACCATCATACTCATCATCATCATCATCATCATCATCATCATCATCATCATCATCAACAACACTAAAATCCGCCGACCCCTTGGGGTCATCGGCGTGTGAGATGCTTCCCCCCTCCCCAAACCCCTCCCCCCGGAGCCTGGTCCGGTCGTTTTGGAGGGGGGGGGGGGGGGGTCCGGCCGGATTCCCCGGGATCCGCCGGCGCGGTCCGGGGGGGGTCATCCGCTCCAGAGAGTCTGCTGGGGGGGCCGCAAACGAGCGAAGAGGCTCCCAAGAAGCTCTGCAGACGGTCCAAGAGGGCCCCGAGTCGCCGAAAAAACACTCGAAGACGGTCAAGATGGCCTCCAGATGGCCCCAGATGCCTCCAAGACGCCCCAAGAAGCTTCCAAGACGCCTCCCAAGATGGCCCCAAGAGGCCAAAATCGTCGATTTCCATTGGTTTTTTCAACGTTTTTGGCCTTCGCGTTTTTTCGGGCTTCCGACGCTCCAAGACGGCGAAAGAAGCCCCCAAGACGGCATCAAGACGACCCGAGAGGCTCCCAAGTGGGCCCCAACACGGCCCAAGAGCGCCTCAAAACGGCTCAAGAGGGCCTTCAGACAGTCCAAGAGGGCCCACAGAGGGGCCCAAGAAAGGCTCCAGACGGGGACCACGAACCTAAAATTCTAGCCTTCCGCCCCAAAAGGCGCCAAGGAGGCCCCAAGAGGCCTCCAAGAGGCTCCAAGAAGCCCCCAAGAGGCCCCCAACAAGCCCAAAAAAAGCCCCAAGCTGCCCCAAAACAGCTCCCCAGAAGCCTCCAAACTGCCTCCCGCAGGCCCCCGAGAGGATTCTCACGACGACGGCGCCAGAGGCTCCCACAACGGTCAACGAAGCCCCCAAGATGGCCCCAAAAAGGTGCCCAGCCTACGCCGTCGAGTCTGTCGCCGCCATTGTCGTCCTCGTCGTGTTCTCCTGCTCCTTCTCATCCTCCTCTTCCGCCCCCTCCTCCCGTCTCCCCTCTCAGCTTTCTGTCTCGTATTCCCTCCACTGGCTCACTTTTCACCTTCTCCGCCTTTGGCTGCTCCCCCATCCTCCCTCCTCCACGTCCCCCTTATCCATCCCGTCCCCAGCGGTCAGATTCCTCGCAACTTCCGTGCCTTGTCGCAATGCTCGTCACTTGGTTCCGCCGGGCGTTTCGGAGGGTCTCTCCGCGGCGCTCGTCCCGCTTTAAAACACTTCGCGCACACAACTGGGTTGTTTCGCTTGAAATAATTCTTCTTCTGGTCTTTCGACAAATGGCCCCCGTCTGAAAACGCTGGTTTCTTCCCGTCCCCGTTCGGTGGGCACGCGGAGCATTCAAACTTTTTCGCCCCCGTGCGCGCATCGCCCCAGAAAAAAAAACAAGGGGTCGGCGGATGTGGCGTAAGCTTGAAGAATCATCATCATCGTCTTCAGCATCAGCATTATTATCATCCACATCGCCATTATCATCACCATCAGCAGCATCATCAGTTTCGTTATCATCATCCTAACCATCATCATCACCAGCATCACCACCATTGTCATCATCGTAATCACCATCAACATCATCATCATCATCATCATCGTCATCACCATCATAATCAGCAATAGCATCATCATAATCACCATCATCACCGTCATCACCATCACCATCACCAGCATCATCATCAGCATCATCGTCATCATCATAATCATCATCATCATCAGCATCAGCATCAGCATCCTATTCATCCTGCTCCTCCTCCTCACCATCATCAACAGCATCGCCATCATCATCGCCATCATCATCATCCTCATCATCATCAGCAGCATCAATGACATCACCATCATAATCAACATCATCATCATTATCACCATCAGCGTCATCATCATCACCATCACCATCACCATCATCATCATCATCAGCAGCAGCAGCATCGCCACCACCATCGTCAACATAACCATCAACATCACAATCTTGCTTCTGCTGCTGCTGCTCCCTCCTTCTCAGCCTGCGCCCAACGAGCCCCGCCCACGGTGAAGACCAACGCTTCGAGAAGCAGAAGATGGGCGCAACATCATCGGGAGCGGCCAAGAGGGGGGGGTCCAAGAGGGGGGGTGCAAATCATGACCGGCGGCATGTGCGCGGCCCAGCGGGGGGGCCAGGGACGTAATGAAACAAGAAGAGGCGCCATGAAATCTGGGGAAATATCATGGTCCCCGCCATGATATACACCCCCCCCTAGTCATCACCCCCCTCTTTTCCGCCCCCGACATCAGCAGCTACAGCGGCTGGGACCAGGTGTCACTAGATTCGAGAAGTGGCAGTAGACATACGCCATACATCGCTATGCTGCAGGGAGCCCGACGCCAACGGCCCAGGGCAGACCTGCGGAAATTGCTCGTGGCTATGGCTTCCACGCCGGGGGCTGGCTGCGAGAAGACATTCGGCGTTACCACCAGCATGGGCAAGGAGGGCTGCGAGAATCGGGATGCTTGGAGACGTCTGCCGACCGCTAGATCGCCGCTAGACCCTCCTCCTCCTCCTCCGCAGCAGCAGCAGTCCTCTTCCTCCTCGTCCTCCTCGTCTCCCTCCCTGAAGGAGGAGAGGAAGAGGAGAGAGAGAGGAGGCTGAGCAACCCCTCTTCCTCCCCCTCCCCCTCCTCCTCCTCCTGCTCCTCCTCCTCCTCCTCCTCCTCATCCTCCTCCTCCTCCTCCTGCTCCTCCTCCTCCCCCTCCTCCTCCTGCTCCACCTCCTCCTCCTCCTTCTCCCTCCTCCTCCTCCTGCTTTTCCTCCTCCTCCTCCTCCTCCTCCTCCTCCTCCTCTTCCTCCCTCCTCTTCCTCCTCCTCCTCCCTCTTCCCCCCGCTGCCCCTCGTCTTGCTCACGGGGGGGGGGCCGCCACCCCGAGCCCGCCTGCTGGGCGAAGTCCCGGAGATTCTGCTGGAGTTTGGGCCCTATGCCCGGAACCTGGATGATGCCTCGCCGGGCGGCATCCCCATCAACAATCAGCTGCATCGTCCTCATCATCGCCAGCGTCATCATCACCACCGAGATATCGTCGTCCTCCTGGGGACTGCACTGGCACACTTGGATGCCCACGTCGAGTGAGCCAGTGCGGATTTCCGCAGTCGCTTTGTCTGGGCTGGCGGTTCTCTCAATGCCTGATAATTCGGGGGCTCCTAAAGATACCCCTGGCTCAAGGTGCCCCAAGCTTTTCGCTCAATTTTGGAGCGCCTGGGGGGCTCCTTTGAAATCCTAAGTGCACCTTGGGCCAGGGGCACTTCCAGCAACACCCGAAAAATGGCGTGGAGCTTGGACGTGCTTTGCGACTGCTGGCGCCGTAGCAAGAACTTAAACTGGATGCGGAGCAGGGGCGGATGAGGGGCGGGATCGGAAAGCGCGCCCTGCCCCCCGACGGCTGGGCGATGCCTGCCCTGTCCAGCCAACAGGGGGAGGAGGGGAGGGGGCGGACGAGGCAAGAGGAGGAGGAGGCGACGAAGAGGACGACCAGTGCAAACCCAAGACTCATCAACGATGTTGAAATAGACCCTCCCTCTAAGATCCCTGTTCATAGGCCCGTACCAAGACTGATTCACACTGTGGGAAATGCCCCGTTGAGAAACGAGACAACTGTTTGAAAATCCTGGGACTTGATCACCGCGAATAAACGTAACTGTCGCGCCCTGACAATCCTGAATCTATCCAAAACACAATTTCTGGTACGTAAATCACGAGAACCCGTGAAACTCTTACCAATGTCTGAAACGAATGTGCACGGCGCTAAAGTGAGAGCCACATGTCGAAAAAGGAGCCGCCCTGAATATGTGAAACTCTCCCGATGTTTGTAAAAAATTGCGCGGCGCTACGGCGAAAACCACATGTTGAAAACGGCCCGCCCTGAATCCGTGAAACTCGTCCAACGAATCAAATGTCTTGAGATGAATGTGCGCGGCGCGAAGGCCAGAACCACATTTTGACAACCACCCTACTTGAATGCGCGAAACTCTCGCAATTTGTTTAAACGAATGTGCGCGGCACTCAATTTAGAGCCACACTTTGGAAACTACCTGCCCTCAATCCGGGAAGCTCTCTTTCTTAAACACGAATGTGCGCGGCACGAAGGCGAGAACCACAATTTGAAAACCACCCGCCTTGAATCCTTGAAACTGTTGCCAACTTTAAAATTTCAAGATTGTGCATGGAAAAGGTGACACAGGCGAAGCGCCCCGCCCCCCCTTCCGACTGGCTTCGGGGCGCGACAGGGGGGAGTTACTTACTGTATAAGGAAAAAGACTGGAGGAGGCGGAGGCGGAGGAGCAGAGGAGGAAGAGGAGGAAGAGGAGGACAGCGGATGATGATGTAATGATGATGATGCTGATGATGCTGCTGATGATGATGTTGATGATGATAAAACAGAATGGGAGGACGACGGGGATCCCCACACAAAATGAAACTGGCGACGGAGATAGCGAAGAGGGCCAGGGGCGAGGAGGGTCAGGAGAGCCAGGAGGAGGGAAGAAAGGAGGAGGAGGAGGATTCGTTTGAGCTCTACGCCCACGCCTCCTGCTGCCTGACAGTCTCGGCAGGAGTAGGAGGACGAGGAGGAAACGGAGGAGGACGAAGAGGGGCAGCGTGAGAGGACGAGGCACGAAAACTAGGCATGAACATGAGGAGGAGGAGGAAGAGGAGGAGGAGGAGGAGGAGGAGGAGGAGGGAACGGAACAATACGAGGAAACCGCTCGCGCCCGGCTCCCGGGAGGCCTTCGCGCGCGCTCCGCAGGACGCCGCTCAGATCACGGTACCGCTGCAGCAGCGCGGCGGCCTCTGGCGCGGGGGAGGAGAGAAGGAGGGAGGGAAAGAGAGAGAGAGAAGGCACACAATTTTTTGATCTGCAGGGCGAGAGCGAACCTCTTCCGCTGAAAGCTAAACGGGGTGCGCACGGCTTTAATGAGCAGAGAAGGGGCGGAAGAAGGCGGGGCCTCACGCGGCCAGGAGAGGGCGAAGCCCAGGGATCAGGCGGTGCCGAAGTGGACGTGCAGAAAAGGTACACCTTGGACAGGAGCCTGGTAGTGGAGTCCTGGGAGGAAGAAAGCCGATGGTGGAGCCGTCAACGGCGAGAGAGGGCACAGAAACAAACGATCAGAAAGCCGGTTGTTCTCCTCCTCATCCTCCTCCCCCTCCTCCAACTCCTCCTTTGCTCCATTGCTCCATTGGCGTCTGGATCCCCTACACTGAAAGCGCGAACATCCAGAAGCAAAGATGGTGAGTCGGGGTCGGCTGCCCAAGCACACCACGGATCGCTGCGCGCCCACAAGCTCCTGCGGTGAAGAGCTTGAAGGAAAAAACGCAAACGAGTTGGCAGGCAGCAGAGAGCAAGACAGCTGGGGGGAACAAGCCTCACTGCCTAAACGGTGTTCGAGCTGCGTCCGCCCCGCAAGGCTCAGATAACGACACCCCCAGTGCCGCCCCGATAAGCCACCCGAGGGGCGCCACTCCCTTGGGCGACCGCACACCCCCACGCACGCCAGGGCGGGGGCCCCTGGCCGTGGGAAGGATGGGTGTGGATCCGCCATGAGACCCCCGAAGGGGACCCCCCACCCGCCCAGGCACCCGCGGCGTACGGGCCGGGCCACCGCAAGGTGTGGGAAACGTGGCGACGAGGGAACGACACGACAGACGACGACAGCGACGGCGACGACACGACGGGGAAGACGGACCCCCAGCCACGACTCCCACGGGGGACACCTGGCTGGGTAGCCAGGCTCCCGTGGGAGGCTGCGTGGCCGGGTGCCCCCCGGGAAGGGGACCCCGCTTTGGGGGCCGTCCCGGGCGCGGGGGCGTTTCCCCCCGAAGGCCCGGCGGTCCCCGCCTCCGCCAGGGGGCGCTTTGGCCCGACACCCCACTTATGGGGGTGCCCCTCCGGGGCCCTCCTCCAACTCCTCCTCCTCCTCCTCCTCCTCCTCCTCCTCCTCCTCCTCCTCCTCCTCCTCCTCCTCCTCCTCGTCCTCCTTCCTCCTCTGTTCCTTCTTGTGTCGAGCCGCCCGCCCTGGACCAACTTCGGCGCCACACAGCAGCTGCGCGCACATCGGCACCACTGAAAATTGATCGGAGGCCTTGCGCTGTCGCAGGCCTTGCTTGACCCAGCAGGACCCCCCACGCGATGGAAACTCTTTGGATACAGTGCTCCCAGTCTGGTGCAACCTCGGAGGCTCATGGAGGTCGCTGCTTGCGCTCGCAACGCCCCTGTAGATCTGCTCGCCGGCACGAGGTTGAGGGCGGCGCCTGGCGAGCAAGCACAGCGGCAGTCTCGAGTGGAGCCGCATGATTACACGTCGGTCGGAAGAAACAGGTAAGAACATGAAGTACGAAGGCGGACAACGAAGATTGGGTTCAGGCCCTCCCAGAGAATAACAGCACACAGCAAGAGCATGTCGATTCTTGAAGTAGGAAGGCGCTTGAAGTATATTTGGCCTCCAATTGCATGGTGGCACAATTCGCTCTAACGGCATCCCCGTTTAGGCATCTCAACGCCAACGCAGACGTCCCCTGCCTAGCCGCCGACGCTCACACGTAGCACCATTCTGGCCAGTCGAGGACCGTTCACGAACCGCTCGGCGGGAGGCAGCATCGGCCTCGGGCGCAGGGACCTCGCCCCGCGAGCGCATCGGGTTGTACCCGGGCCCCTC
Source organism: Prorocentrum cordatum (assembly GCA_963575745.1). NCBI lineage: Eukaryota > Dinophyceae > Prorocentrales > Prorocentraceae > Prorocentrum > Prorocentrum cordatum. The sequence continues at coordinate 22,337 of CAUYUJ010001507.1, read as the reverse complement.
CCTGCTGCTCCTCCTCCTCCTCCTCCTCCTCCTCCTCCTCCTCCTCCTCCTCCTCCTCCTCCTCGCTGGACACCAGCGTCGGGGCGGTCTGCTTCCCCCTCCTGCAGAGAGCAGAAAAAACACCCCCACCAAGAAGCACCCCGACAAGTGAAGCCGTTTGGCAAACGCACCCAAGGAAAGACTCGAACAGGGCAGGGCCGTCTGGCAATCGCCCAAGGCCGCTCAGAAGATGACAACTGTCAGGCTCTGGTGGGTTTTTCCCCCCTCCTGGGCCCCGAGGCTCACAGGCGTCGGTAGTTTTCTGAGCCTTCCCCGAGGATAGACAAAAACTTCTCAGAAGCCGCGAGGGCTCCTGAGAAGTCCCGCCGCCTTCTGAGGAGGGCTTCTCCTGCACGGTTTCCCCCGGGGCCGTAGGCGACCCGAGAAGGAGGAGGAGGAGGAGGAGGAGGAGGAGGAGGAGGAGGAGGAGGAGGAGGAGGAGGAGAGGAGGGGGAGGAGGAGATGGAGGAGGAGGAGGAGGAGGAGGAGGAGGAGGAGGAGGAGGAGGAGAAGAAGAAGGACGGGTCGCCTAAGCCCTTCGGAGAAACCCTACAGCTTCTCCTTCTCGCTTCCCCCCCCCCCTCGCTCGCCGCCGAGAAACGGCCTCGTCGTGGATTGACTGCTTCGTGCTGCCCACGGGCGCGCTCCGCCGAGCCTCCGAGCTGCCTACCACCACGAAGGCGGCGCGCGCCCTCGGAGGTGCTCCTGGCCATCGCTCGGACGTCCCTTCCGTGCGTGTTTTGTCGGTTTCGCGCGTGGCTTTTTCGCCACATGATCCAGGATCCTCCTCGATGGCCCTCGCCAAAGGAAACATGCACACGCCCGAGCGATGCCAAGGCTCCCTGCCGAAAGGGGGGGGCCCCGCGCGACCCGCCGCCCGTGCGGCCTGGCCGCGGACCTTGGCGTCCCGACCCCGCCCTGCGCAGACGCAGGCCACCGCGCGGAGCTCCGACGCGGCCGCGGCCTCGCTCGGACGTCCCCATTCCCCGTGCACGTCTCGGTGTCGTGCGCGTTTTTTTGGGGGTTGCTCGATGACTCAGGATGCTCCCCGATGGTCCTCGCCGAAAACACACACACACACACACACACACACACACACACACACACACACACACACACACACACACACACACACACACACACACACACACACACACACGCGTCCGAGCGACGCCAAGCGACAGCTCGGCCTGCAGACGCCTGGCCTTCGCGGGGCCGCCCTGGCGGAGGTCAGCGACGCGCTGGCGAAGACTTCGCTTCGCGACGACGATGGCGATGGCGAAGCCTGCGTCGATCATGCTGGCCTCCAGTTGCCCTCGCGATGGCGAGGGCACCTGGAGTCCAGCATGCTCGACGCGGTCGCCGCCCCCGTCGCCAGGAGGCACGTCGGCCGTGCTCGGAGGACGCCTGGCGAGGAGCGGGCCTCGGCATCGTCAGCAAGCTCGTGCGCTCCTGCGAGGCCGTGCCAGGCTGCACATGGAGGGGCTGCCGCGTACGTACAGTCGGACCTGGGACAGAAACACATACTTCTCAGAGCACGAGACCCTCCGCCCAAGGGTACCCTCCCCAGGATGCACAAATCACGTCCTACGAGCACGAAGAACATCATGCTGCGCACTCCCCCAGCCGACCTCGATCTGGAACCTCGGCACGACTCTACCACGACTTCTGGGCCGGGGACCTCACACATCGGATCCGCTGGGAGGTTCGGCGGCGGACGAGGTCGCTCCGCCAGTCCTGGACCGAAGCTCCCCGCGACGCCCAGAAGGCGACGCGACCTCGACGGCGCTCCGTGCTCTGGCTACCGACCGGCGGGCACGGGGGCCTCGCCCCAGAGGAGACGACCTCGCGGCCCTGTCAGAGTGCGCGGGCCCTCGGGCTCTCCCTGGCACAGAGAGCGGGCTCTCTGCGAGGTGTACCGCCTTGGCCGATCTTGCCGCCTCCAGGGCCGAAGCGACCTGGGCCACCCCCCTCCCCACGCACGGCCCGGCCGTGCTCAGCAGCGCGCGCAGCCCGACGGCCGCAAGGCGGGGACCGGCGCGCGCCGATCCGGGTTCACTGCGGAGGGGCGCCCCAAGGGAGAGCAAAAGGGGAAACCCCTCCTGCGTGCTCGCCCCCTCTTCCCTCGCCATCGCTCGGACGTCCATTCCCTGTGTTTTTTTCGGTTTCCTGCGTGTTTTTTCGCCAAATCATCAAGGATGCTCCTCGATGGTCCTCGCCGAAGAAAAAATGCACACGTCCGAGCGATGCCAAGTTCCTTCGGCAACCACCACTGGCTCGGCTTTCTTTCCCGTGTGCCGCCCTTCATCAGGTTGGTTGGCTGGCTCGCACCCGCTCGCTCAGAGGCCGAGTGCGCCCGCTCAGGTCGTCACTCGGTCCGTGCTCGTTTCGCTGGCGGGCCGTGTCCCCTGATGGGCAACTCGGCTGCACAGAGCAGTCACAAGTGCCTCAGTTGCTCGGCCTTCGTTGCGCAAAGATGTTGCGGCACAGCCCCGCCGTCGCCAGCCCCACGCGGTGCGCGTTAACGGCCCACTGCCGCCTCACTGCAGGCAGCAACGACCACCCCAAAGAACGCATATGCTTCGCGCGTGCGGTCGTGAGCCCCACGAGCGGCGCCACTTGGCCCCCCATGCCGAGCTCGGCACGCTCGGCGGCAGCCTGGGTCAGCGCGGCGATCGCTGCACCAGAGGCGGGAAGAGAAGTCCTTTACATACAGGGGGCCACGGCGCCGAAAAAGTCACCAGGGGCGCCTGCGCTGGCATGCGCCGCGTTGGCGGCACGTGGATGGTGGTGGACTCAACCTAAGTGTCCATGCCGACGCCGCCAATGACCCATCGCGCCAAGAATGCTGGACAAGAGAAGACGGCCAGGTCTCCAAACTCCGCGCCCTCGCGCACCGTGCCCCGCGATGCGCGGAAAGCTTCGCGCCCTCGCGCCGCCGCCCTGGAGAAGGGCGCCTCTCCAACCCGAGCTGCTGTACGCGAAGCGACACATCTTCGCGCCCCTGGGGGTGACCAAGGACAGCGATGGAGACCCAGAGTTTTATAAAGGGGCCCCAGAACACACAAATAAATACACACATAAAACTATTCCCCATATTTCCCAAAATTTTCTGGGTTTTTGTCTTCCCCCCCACTTCCCATATGCTCGCATATTTTCCTGGGGATCGACGATTAATTGTGTCTGTGTGTTTTTTCCCCTCCTGATTTTAGCCTGGTGATAAAGGCGATCGGCTGAGGACGGAGGCCAGCGCTGCCTACGGCCGATGCCTCCTGTCTGCGATCGGGCTCCTCGGCCTGGCGCACCGCTTCTGCTCGGCGGGAAGAACCAAGAGGAGCAGGAAAATGAGGAGGAGGAAAGAGGACGAGGAGCATGACTATGAGGAAGGAGGAACAAAGAAAAAGAGAGGAGGAGGAGGAGGAGGAGGAGGAGGAGGAGGAGGAGGAGGAGGAGGAGCAGGAGGAGGAGGAGGAGGAGGAGGAAGAAGAATAAGAGGAACGATCCCCAAATGCCCCCCTTTGTGATTGCACTGCTGCTCGTACTCCCCCCTGGCAGGCCTTCCTGTACCCGATGCCCGGGACGCCAGGGATGCTGTCGGAGCTGTCGCCTCCCGCCGCGAAGGGGGGGAGTTGGAGGCCTGGAAATTGGCACCAACACCAACACAGGGGGCTGCCTCCACCGGGTGGTTCATCCTCGATTTCGGTGTTGGTGGTAATAATATGTAGGTCACCTTGGAAGCCAGAAGATTACCACCATCGCCGAGATCGGGATCTTCTTCCCTCGGTGGAAGGCACACCACCGATGTTGGTGCTGGTGTCAACCTCCAGGCCTGCGAGGGAGGGCGGCGATGGAGGAGCGAGGATGTGACGCAGGAGGACGTACCGACACTGTGCGCCTTCCTCGGAGGCGCGCGTCAGCACCGAGCATGCAGTGCGAGCGTATTGTAGCAGATCGCTGCCCCCGAGGCTAGACAAGAAGACTGCTGAACGCGCTCGTCGCCCCTGAGGGGCCGGCGCACACATAGTATCAGTATGCTTTGCACCGGTGTTGCCGATCATTTTAGGTCGGGCATGTCCCCCTACAGGCGGATTTTGGAACAAAAATGAATCAAGACAAAAAATGATCGAATTTTGCCGAAAAATAATCGAAAAATCGTCCCCAGACGATTGTCTACTGTTTCTGAATATTTCTCCTGTAGAGAAACACGCCCGATTTAACGATAGTTGGCTCCTTTCCGAATCAAGAGGCTCTGGCACTGCCGGAAGACTCGCGCGAAGCTTGCGTTTTCAGCATTTCCTGAAAAAGGAGTCCTCGGTTTCTTCCAGTGCGATGGACTTGGCAATAAACGATGATATCGGCGAGCTGACACATCGGCACAGAGCGGGCAAGCAGTCGGAGGCAGCAGCGGAGAGACTACAAGAACATGTCTGAATAACGAACCATCACGAATCAGCACGCTGGCGTCTCAGTTGGGTCTGGATCTCTGGATATCACTGAGAGGCACGTTACCATTAACTTCGTTGTGGTTCGGATGTAGCTGTTAATCAATCCGCCGATCCGTCGACGTGTGTGAGACGCTGTCGTCGTCGTCTTCGTCGTCTTCGTTCGTCGTTCGTCGTTCGTCGTCGTCGTGTCGTCGTCGTCGTCGCCAGTCCCAAGAAAATTGAGTAACGAACGCAGACAAGAAACGTCTTAGTTAAGTCGATAATCCTCCCTTTTGTCCTTCCCTGACGGGTGCGGGAGAGGGGGGGGAGGGGGGAGGGGGGGTCAAGACACCCCCTAGATAGCAAGCCGTCTAGCTCATCTCTGGATATCACTGAGAGGCACGTTACCATTAACTTCGTTGTGGTTCGGATGTAGCTGTTAATCAATCCGCCGATCCGTCGACGTGTGTGAGACGCTGTCGTCGTCGTCTTCGTCGTCTTCGTTCGTCGTTCGTCGTTCGTCGTCGTCGTGTCGTCGTCGTCGTCGCCAGTCCCAAGAAAATTGAGTAACGAACGCAGACAAGAAACGTCTTAGTTAAGTCGATAATCCTCCCTTTTGTCCTTCCCTGACGGGTGCGGGAGAGGGGGGGGAGGGGGGAGGGGGGGTCAAGACACCCCCTAGATAGCAAGCCGTCTAGCTCATTCCCACCCGCCCTCCCAACACACAAGTAACACCCGAGCCTGAGCATGTTCAGCGGTCGTCTTTGGATGGACAGCTACTGGGAACCAAAACCGACCCCACGTGCGCAACGCTGGGGCGAGGTGCGCCATGCGTGCCAGGCGCGCCACGCGCGCCAGGCACCCCTGGGACCTGAGCGTGCCAGGCACGCCTGGTGCGCCAGATGCGCCACGTGCTCCGCGTGCGCCAGGTGTGCCGCATACTCCAGCCGCGCCAGGTGCGCCACGATCGGGGCACGTGCACAGTGTGCCAGGTGCGCCTGCGCACGTGACAGCAAACATCGGGAAATATGTCGGCTACCATCCTTATCGAAAACCAATGCCCATCATTATGTCTGGTGAGCCTGCGCACAGCAGGTCATACGCCATCACCCCCGCCGTCCCTGTCAAAAACCACTTGAGAATGATCGCGGGGTGGCCGCGCGTGATCCAGATTTAGCCGCGAAGTGCATTTTGCATTGTTTTGTTAGGGATGGTAGCCCTGCGCACAGCAGGCAATATGCTGACACCCCCGCCGACCGTCAAAAACAATACAAAATGCTCGCGGGCCTCACGAACCTGACCCAAGACTTTGCCCCAAAGTGTACTTTGCATTGTTTTTGAAAGGGATGGGGGGGGCGCATCGGGTTGGCCGCGCATGCTCCGAATGTGGAGGCAGAGTGCGTTTTGTATTGTGTTTTGACAGGAATGGTGGGTGGTGGGGGGTGAGCATGGGGCCCTCATGGTTCCAGGTTGGCTGCTGGTCGGAGGGGGGGGTGTATACTAATGGGGAATGCTAATGGGGGGAAGTGGTCCTGGGTCAGATTACAACCCCCCCGGGGGTCCTGGCGAGTCCCAGGGGTGGTCCAACCTGTGGACAGGGGGGGCATACAAGGAGTTGAGCAGGGACCGACCGTCCCGGCATTCTTATAGTCCTACCACGACATGTTCTTAGAACCCAAAAATATTCGAATAACAAAGTTCTTAGAACATAAGCCTGATGTGATAAAACAAGACAGTCCCAGCCAGGAATGTTCTAAGAATACTTCGTGCAAGCCACAACAGGTTCTTAGAACATTTTTTGGTGGGTCATAGGCGAGCCAGGACGCCTTGCCACTGCTTGAGTGAAGGGGCCATGGGACACATACATAAATACACACAAATCAAAAGATTCCCCATGTTTCCCCGTATTTTCTGAGTTTTTGTCTTCCCCCCCACTTGCCATATTTTCCCATCTTTTCTGGGGAATCGACGATTCATTGTGTCTGTGTGTTTGTTTCCCTCCTGCTTGAGGGAGGGGGTCCCCCTGCGGGTGGTGGCCGGCCCTGGCCCTGGCCCTGGCCCCAGTCACGGCCCTGGCTTTGGCCCCGACCCTGGACCTGGCCGTGGCCCTGGAAGCGGCCGTGGCCCTGGGGTGCCCCGGGGTCCCTGGGAAGGTCCCGCCGTCAGGGTCGGTGGCACCGGCCGTAAGGCCTTCGCCATAGCTGGGCCCTATCTGTGCCAAGGTCAAAACACGTCCCCGAACTGAGCAGGAAAACAGTGGATCGAATAACTCATCCAGACCTATTTTTGCGCAAGGATGCCAAAGGGAAGTGCAGAACCATGGCAAACACATGTGGCCGTGATATTAATGCCCCCGTGGCTTCAGGGGACCACAACTATGGGACGATATCTGGGCAGCACAGCAAGGACAATCGATTGACTCCGTTTTGACACACTTGGGGGAACGGAATCACATGACATGATCTACAACTGACAATAACGAGTTCCCTTCAGGTGCATACGTATCGGCCAAGTGCTTTCCAGGATGGGCCGAGGGCCACTAGACGTTAGACGTTCTCCCCCGCATCAAAGCCGCCTGGCCACTGCCCCTTGCCCTGTCCCCCGTCCGCCCAGACTGCTCACGTCTCAGGGTCGGTGCCCTGTCGCGCCTGTCGTCTGGCTCGATCACCCTGCCGACGTGCCCACCCAAAATGCACATGGCCAGGGTCGGTGAAACCGGCCCTGTCGCGCCTGTCCTCTGGCTCGATCACCCTGCCGACGTGCCCACTCAAAATGCACACGGCCTCGTGGCATGAGCTCTCACTGCGTCCTACCTTGATCAGGAAGGGGGAGGCTCGACGCCACCCGATGAGCTGGCGGTATGCCCCCGTCGCCCCTCCGCTCAGCGCGAGCAGGTCGCCCATCTGCTCGGGGTCGACGCCCCAACGGTCCCTTCGAACGCGCGCCCTTGTTTCCTCTACAGTTCCTTATCCCATTCCGTCCTCCCTCTCTCCTTCCGTCGTCCTCCTCCTCCTCCTCGTCATCGTCCTGCTGCTCGAACTCTTCCTCATCCTCCTCTTCGTCCTCCTCCCCCTCCTCCCCGCCTCTTCCTACTCCACGCTTCCTCATTCGTCCTTCCTCCTCCCTCCTCCTCCTCCTCCCCCTCCTCCTGCTCCTCCTCCTCCTCCACCTCCTGCTCCTTTCTCCTCCTTCTTCAGTGGTCCATCATTCCTCCTCCTCCTCCTCCTCATCTTCCTCCTCCTCCTGCTGCTATAACTCCTCGTCCCCCTCCTGCTGCTATAATTCCTGTGGGGCGGAATAGCTAATATATCATACCCGCCATGCGGCAACACAGATAACAGAAACCTTATTAGTCTACTCTACCCGTCATGTCAAAACGCGGGGGGGAAGACAAATAGCACTCACCTCTACCCGTCACGTGGCAACGCGGAGAGGGAGAACTAACTTCTTGTAATTTGCCGCATGCGCGCCCGCCCGCCCGCTCGTCGTCGACAACGACGACAACGACGACGACGACGACGACGACGACGACGACGACGACGACGGCGAACTACCTCCTCTCCACACCTGCCTGTCGAACTCCCAGCCCGAGGGCTTCCCCCCCTTCCGTACCTCAATGTTTGAGATCCAAGATCCCCAATGATACTCAGGGGTCAGACAGGATATATATGAAATCCGTCCAAAACCCTCGGTCGTTGACTGTACTCGTCGGTGGCGCCGCGAAAAAAACTACACACATATCATCCGATAGCACCCGTCACGCGGCAACGCCTGCGGGAAGAACTGCTGTTCTATAAGTTCGCCACGTGGCAACGCACGGGGGAGGAAGATAACATCATCCTACGGCATTCCCCACGTGGCAACGCAAGGGCCGTAAACAAATAGCATTCACGTCTACCCGTCGCATGGCAGTGTGGGGGGAAAGGTGGAAAACAACGAACATTCTTCTCTACCCGACTTACGCGCGCCCGCCAGCCATCCCGCTCGCCGACGACGACTATGACGGCGGCGACGAGCTACCCCCTCCCTGTGGGCCTTTTCAGCCAAGCCCACCTCCTCTGCCCCCCCTCTGCTTCTCCATGTCTGGACTCGACAGAAACCCACATCTTCAATGATCCCCAAAGAAATCGAAGGGATCAGTCGGGATCTGTATGAAATTCTCTGGAGGTCCTCGATCGTCGACTATACTCGTCGCAGAGCACCACAGAGAACGGAAACAAATAAAGGCTGCTCTGCTCGTCGCATGGCGACGCTGGGGGGCGAACAAACAATATTACATCATACCCGCCACGTGGCAACGCAGGGGGGGCGGAAAACGTACCATTCTACGATACTCATCAAGTGGCAACGAAGTGAGTGGAAACAGCTAGTGTGGGGTTTCTGCTCTACGATGGAGAACGTGCGGCGACGAGGACAACGAAGACGACGACGAGGACGATGACGAGGACAGCGGCGACGACGACGACAACGACGAGACGCATACCGATGAAGACGACAGCGACTACGAGAACGACCGCGACGACGACATCGACGACGATGGTGACATGCGGCGCAGATCCACACAGGGAGCGAGGGGGGGAGCTTCCGAAGCCACCCCCCCCGCCCCTTGCAAAGGGGAGCCTGGGCTTAAGTCGGGCATGTCCCTCCACAGGAGGAATATTCACGAGGGCCTTCCTCCCAAAGCCGCCTGTAGGAGGACCTGCCCAGCCTAAGCCTGAGCTGACCCCCAGCCCCGAAAAAGGGAGGAGGGGGGCGTGGCTTCCGAAGCCCCCCTCCCTCGACCGGCAGACCCCTTGCTTCGCAGAGGGATAGCTTCTGAAGGCCCCCCACCCTTGAGAAAAGGAGTCTGGGCTCACCCTGGAAGGGAAACGGGGGAGGGGGCTCTGGTTTCCAAAGCACCCCCCCTTTACAGGGGGGGGAGCTTCCGACGCACACCCCCTTTGAAAGGGGGGCCCAGGCTTCACAAAGGGTAGGGGGATAGCTTCAGAACTCCCCACCCTTTTGGAAGGAAGGCATGGTGCAGCTTGAAGCTGGGGACCCCTTTTGGTTCTCCCCGTCTCCAGTAGCGCGCTCTGTCATAACTGCTCACAACTACATCTCCTGGTGCTACTGTGCTTACTTTCACACTACAACTACCCTCCTCGTCCTCTTCGGCTGGTCACCCGCCCTCTGGCCCAAGCAGTCCTGACATGCTTGGGGTCCATGATCCTGGTTCCGTCTGTCCGGCTGTTGATCACGTGGATCCTGATGGCGCATGAAGTGGACGGGGGGGAGAGGATGGAGGAGGGGGGCCAGGGGATGCAAGAGGGGATGGGTGAGGTGGAGGTTGAAGAGGACGAGGAGCAGGGCGACGAGAGGGACGGGGATGGGGAGGGGGCTCTCTCCGTCTCTCTCTCTCTCTCTCTCTCTCCCCTGGGCGTCTGGGATGGGCCCCATCCATACGTTTTTTTGTGGAGCTGGCCCTGTCCAAGGAGGGAGTAGGAGGAGAATGAGGCAGAGGAGGACGAGGAGGAGGACAGGGAGGACGAGGATTAAGAGAAAGGAGGAAGGAAGATGGGGAAAGAGGAGGGAGGAAGAGGAAGGATGAAGAGGAGGATGAGGAAGGAGGAGGAGGAGGAGGAGGAGGACGGAAGAGGAGGGAGGAGGATGGATGAGGAGGAAGGAGGACGAGAAGAGAGGAAGAGAAGGAGGGGTAGGAGGAGGAGGACCCGTGCAAAGCCAAGACTCATCAACGAGGTTGGAATAAACCCTCCCTCCAAACTCCCTTCTCAGATGCCCCTACAAAGATTCATTTCCACTGCAGGAAGTGCCACGTTAGGAGACAACCGTTTGAAGATGCTGAAGCGTGCCATAACACGATTCTCAGGACTTCAGCGCCACGAATCAGCATGCCTGTTGCGTATTGGTCATCCTGAATCGCGGCAGTATACCCTTCCTGCGACCTCAGCACCGTGAATCAACGTGACTGTCTCGCCCTGGCAATCACGCATCACTCTTGCAAATACGCAAAGACGAGCGCGCGCTGCGCTAGGGCGAGAGCTCCATGCTAAGAACGGCCCGCCCGATTTGCTTCAAACGTAGAGGAAAAAGAACTATGCACATGCACCGATCCTGGCCAGGCCCATCCTGAGCCCAGGATCGGTGCATACGCCCTCCTGCCTTGGCCAGGAAGGCATATGCACCGATCCTGGGTCAAGGATGGGCCTTGCCAGGATCAGTGCATGTGCATAGTTCTCTTCGCCCGAAAACGAAAATGCGCGGCGCTCCGGCGAGACGTCCCACTTTGGAAGCGGCCCGCCCTCCGCCCCGTGCAACTGTTGTTGTGTTGCATCCTCGGGGGACCTCGTCTGTCCCGCTGCGGCCCTGTCCGCATCGACTCCGTGTCGAGTCCATGTCGGACGCGTCGGATCCGTGTCGAATCCGCGTCGAATCCGCGTCGAATGCACGCCAGATCCGCGCCGAGTCCGCATCGAGCACGCGTCGGGCCCCCCAAAAGACACCCATTTTTGGGACAGGCGAGGTCCCCCGAAGATGCAACAGAACCGTTGCCAACTTGTGAGCTTCGGGATCAGACATGGCAACAAAAATCTCAGGCGAAACGCCCAGGCCGCCCTTCGGGTCGGCCTCGGGGCGCGACAAAGGGGGGAGCTGTGCGCAAGGAAACGGAGCGGAGGAGAGATGACGAGGAAAGAGGAGGAGGGGGAATCGAGAGGAGCGCCAAGGGCCAAGGTCAGAGTGCCTCGGCAACGCCGCTCCACGAGAGGGGGGCGAGGGAGCGGAAGCGGAAGAGGAGGAGGAGGACGAGGACGAGGAGGATGAGGAGCCAGGAGGCGGAAGAGGAGGAGAGAAAGGAGGAGGAGGACGAGGATGAGGAGAAGGCAGGAGGTCGGAGGAGGAGGAGAGGTCGGAGGAGGAGGAGGAGGAGGAGGAGGAGGAGGAGGAGGAGGGCAGCAGCAGCAGCAGCAGCAGTAGCAGCAGCAGCAGCAGCAGCAGGGAACAGGAGGCGGGAGCGGGGGCAGGAGGCGTATCGATGCGGATTTGCCTTTTAGGGTGCGCGGTATGCCCTGTTCACCCAGAGCGCGGGGGCGGGAGAGGCCGACGTCACGCGGCGTCAGCTTGGCGCCGTCGCCAGCAGGCTCTTGGACAGGAAGAGGGTGCGCTAGGCGATGCATGAGGAACCTTGATTCTGCAGTGACTTCGGCGGAAGGTGATGTACTGCGAGGAGGAGGACGAGGAGGAGGAGGACGAGGAGGAGGAGGAGGAGGAGCAGGAGGACGAGGAGCAATGAGGAGGGATGATGAGGAAGTCGAGGAGGAAGATGAGGAGGACGAGGAGCAAGCAGGCAAATCCTTGCAGAACAGGGCCCGCGAAAGGCAGAACCTCAGGTGACGCGCCTTGCGCGCGCACTGCGCAGAATAGCTTCTCCGGATCTCATAACAATTGGGGGGGGTCTGCTTTTGTGGGGGGTCTAACGGGCTTCGTCAAACACAATTGTGGGGGGGTCTCGATTTTAGATCCTTTGTTGCCTGTCTGGGGGGGGGGGTCTACTTGGGGGGGGTCCCAGACCGGCCGTCAAACACTTTTTTGACCCCCCCCCTGTATTATGAGATTTGGAGTTATTATACGCACGTGCTGCACACGGCGCAAGCTCGGGTATAGTCGAGTAGAGGAGGTATACAGCGTCGATCGCGCCATGGCATTCGTTTCGACGTGGGGCGTTTTGGTGCTGATGCCAACGGCCGAATTGTTGAACACATACGTCAACAACTCACTTCGTCATCCGAGACTTCACGAGCTCTTGGTGGAAGACGTCATTATCACCTCGCTCCTTCCACCACCACCCCATACACCTCCTCCTTCACCCTCCTCCTCTTGCGACTTGCGACTTGCGACACAACAACGACAGTCGTACAGTGGTACAGCCACAACAGAGCAGCTTATTTCCCTCGCCGATACTCGGCAGAGGAGCGCCTACTCCCCTCCCAAGCCCATTGGCCTCCTCCCTCCCCTCCAATCACTGATTCCCTCCTTCTCCACCTCGGCCCTCGTCCCTCCTCCTCCTCCTCCTCCTCCTCCTCCTCCTCCTCCTCCTCCTCCTCCTCCTCCTCCAGCTCCTCCCACGCGCCTGCTCCTCCTCCTCCTCCTCCTCCTCCTCCTCCTCCTCCTGCCTACCATCATCGTCATCAACCAAAACATGATCTCCATCATCACCATGACAGACGTCAGCATGGTCAACATCACCCTCATCATCGTGGTCCCATCACCACTACAACCATCCTCAGCATCATTATCAGCATCATCATCAGCATCATCATCGCCATCGTCATCATCATCAGCATCAGCATCAGCATCATCATCATCATCATCAGCATCATCATCATCATCAGCATCATCAGCATCATCATCATCATCATCATCATCATCATCATCATCATCATCATCATCATCATCATCATCATCATCATCAGCATCATCATCATCATCATCACCATCATCATCATCATCATCATCATCATCATCATCATCATCATCATCATCTCCCTCCTCCTGCACATCCCTCCCTCCCTCCCTCCCTCCCTCCTCCTTGTCCTCCTTACGCATCACCCTATTCACCTCTTCTCCTCTGTCATCGGCATCCTCCCCTCAAGGCCTGTCATCGACCAGCTGGAGGAGGTCCTTGTCGTGGGACACCTCCCACCAAAGTTCTCAGCGGCACGAGGAGGGATGAGGAGGGAGGGAAGAGGCAGGATGGAGGCATGAGGGAGGAAGGAGACAGGATGGAGGCATGAGGGAGGGAGGGAGGGAAGAGGCAGGATGGAGGCATGAGGGAGGAGGCAGGATGGAGGCAGGAGGGAGGAAGGAGAGAGGAATGCGGGAGGACGGAGCGAGGAGGGAACAGATACACGTCGGCAGCATGAGGAGGGCGGCGGGTAGTGCAGATCGGGCTCCGGACCTCCGAGGGGGCGAGCAGTGCACGGCAGAAGCACATCGACTCTCTTGAAGTAGGAAGGCGCCTGGAGCAGTTTGGGGTCTGAGAGCCCGGAGGTACCTACTGTCAGCGACCGACGGGTAAGGTTAGGTCGGGCGTGCCCCCCATACAGGGGGATGTTCGACGGAAAATAAAAAAATACCCCAAAAAACTCAAAAAATAGTCAAAAAATAGTGCCCAGAGCATTTTTGGAGTATTTTTTTGCTATTTTTGGGGTATTTCTTATGTTTCATCGAAAATCTCCCTGTAGGGGGGCACGCCCGACTTAAACCTGCTGTCAACGGCCGACGGGTAAGGGGGCGAGAAGAAGAGGGGAGAGCAGGCGCGCCGCCTGCCCCATGCTGGCCCCCCTCCGCTCCCTGAGAAACTCTATCGTTCCTTCTTTCCCTCCCGCCCCACCTCCTCCTGCCCCCGTCCCCCCCTCCCCCCCCTCCTCCCCCTCCTCCTCCTCCTCCTCCCCCCCCCCTCCTCCTCCTCCTCCTCCTCCTCCTCCTCCTCCTCTCTTCCTCCTCCCTCCTCCTCCTCCTCCTCCTCCTCCTCTCCTCCTCCTCCTCCTCCTCCTCCTGCCCCCAGCCTCCCCCTCTTCCTCCCTTCCTCCCCCCTCCTCCCCTCCTCCACAATGACACAGTATGCATACTGCTCTCCTCTCCCCCCTGGTGGCGTCCGGGAAACATTCGGCCCCCCTCCGCCCCAAGAGCCCCTCAAGGGCCCGAAGAGGCCCCCAAGAGACCCCCAAGAGGCCCAACAGAGGCCCCAACAGGCCCGAAAACAGCCAAGAGGCCTTTCAACCACAACCCCAGCACGGTGACGGGAAGGGCCGCAGGCCACAAGGCTCCCTGTCTGTCTCTGCTACGACTCCCTCGGCCCACATGGGGAACATTTCCTTCGCCTTCTCCTGCTCCCTTCCGCCTTAATCCCCCTCCTCCTCCTCCTCCTCCTCCTCCTCCTCCTCCTCCTCCTCCTCGTATTCGTCGTTGTCGTCTTCAGGGTCGGCGGCACCGGCCGTAAGGCCTTAACAATATTCGGCCCCCCTCCGCGCACTGGTTTTTACACACAGGATTCCCAGGAGTTGGGTTTTCACTTTTGCTTTTTCAAAATGCTGCTCTCGCTGAAGCGCTGGCATCATTTTCGGGCTACCGCTCGTTCCGAATCGTGCTCCCGCTGCAGGGATGGCCTCATTTCCGCGCTTCCGCTCGTCCCGAATCGTGCTCCCACTGCAGCGCTGGCGTCATTATTTCCAGTGCCATGCCATGGCATGGTTTTCGGTTCTCCCAAATAGGCCCCAACATCTGAAAAATGGCCTCCGAAAAAAACAGCGGAAGTGATTCCACATTCGGTGTCGATTCGCTGATATTTTGGGCCGCAGAAGCCCCCCCCCACTTTGGGGCGTCGCCATGTCATGCTATGTCACGCTACGCGTTGATCTTCAACACCATGCTATGCCATGTAATGCTATGCCATGTTGCGACATCCGACTGTGCGAACAGAGAGGAGATCTACGCCATGGTAAGGGTGCGAGGGAGGGGCAGGACGCCATATATGACGCGAGCGCACCCAGCCTGTCCTCCCCCCCTCCCCTCCTTCCTCCCCTCTTCCTCCCCTCCCCCCCCCACCCTCCTCCCCTCCTCCCCTCCTTCTGTTCCTCCCTCCTCCCCTCCTTCCCCACCTTCTCCTGCTGGAGATGACTGTGACCTCCTCCCCCCCGCTGCTTCCATCCCTCCAGTTCTCCTCCTCCTCCTCCTCTTCCTCCTCCTCCTCCACATTTTCCAACCTCTCCTCAGCCTCTTCCTCTTCACTTCCCGAATCCTTTTGCCTTCTCGTCGTGCACCCCTCTTACGCATCATCCCCTCATCCTCCCTGCTCCTCCCTCCTACTCCCTCGTTCTTTCTCTCATCTGTCCTCTTCCTGAAGTTGCATGATCATTTAACGTTGCTGCTGCCTTCATCGCCATCGTTCCCGCCGCTGGCAGGGTGCCCTGAACTCGTGTCCTCGTGAAAGTTGCGTCGTGCGCTACGCGCAAATCGGCTGCTGGGTCCGGTCCTATAAACATGAGGAGGGCGACGATTATCCCAAACGCAGCAAACAATTCGACAACTTATGATGCCAACCATCTCGGATCATGCCAACCACCACAACCGACGCCGGCGAAGGCCAGGGGGGCTACGAGGCGGGAACACGCTCGGTCCAAAGTGGCGAACTGACGACCATCCTCCATCTTCCCACCGCCCCCCCGTCCCCCTTGAGCCTCACGACACACAAATAAATACACACTACTAAAAGGATTCCCCATATTTTCCAATATTTTCTGGGTTTCTGTCTTCCCCCCCACTTCCCATATTTTCCCATATTTTCTGCGGAATCGACGATTAATTGTGTCTGTGTGTTTTTTCCCTCCCGGTCAAGGGGGGGGGGGGGGGCGCGGGGGGCAGAGGGGGCCCTCGAGGCCCTCCCAGAGCCCCTCAGGAGGCGCAGCAGGGTACCAGAAGGGCCCCACAGAGGCCCCCAAGGTAACGGTGCCACGCCGAAGCGATGAGATCTCATACCATTGGGTGTCCGCCTGGGTCCTCTTGGATCCCTCTTCGGGTCCCCGTGGGAGCATCTCGGCAACCAACATCGGACCTCGGGGAGGCGGAATAGAGGGGGTTCAGGGTTGCATATAGGTCGGCTCCCGGTGAATCCAAGCCTCCCGAAACAATAACACGCCTGCCCCCCGGGCGCATCCTCATCCTTCTCCTCCGCCCCTCCTTGTGTCCCCGCCCTCCCTCCTCGTCCTCGTCATCCACCTCTCCCACATCTCCCTGTGCCGCTGGCCGTCACAGTCGTCCCTTCTCCTTCTTGGGCGCTGTCCTCACCACGTGCGGTCGAAGCTCTCTGATTCCTCGCTGCCCTCGTCAGCGCTGTCGAAATGGCCAAGGCGAGACCACTGGTGGCACCGGAAATGCCATAAGACCCATCTGAAGTCAGTAAGGAAATGTCCGCGAAGCCGGGATATCCAATCGTAGACGACGCATAAGTAGATGACGACGAGGCGATCGATATATGTGTATACACCCGTATGGTTGAAATACTTGTTTGTTGCGGTTTCTCCTGTTACGCAGACCGTGTGTTGAATTGTTGCATACTTGCGGAATGCTTAAATCAGTCAACGGACCTCATCGCTGATAGGACATCCTCACCCTGCAGCAAATCAGATTTCCATCATGGTGTCGCTGATGGCATTGCCATCAATATTGCGTACGAACTAAGCGAGGAGTAGAGCTGCAACTGCACTCTCCAGAGAGCGTTGCACAACCAACGGTGTAGTGAAATGAAATTGATCATTAGGGGTCACTTTCATATCTCTTGCTGCTGCACCTCCTCCTCCTCCTCCTCCTTTCAATCCCTCCATTCCTCATTCTCCGCCATCCTCCATGCTTCTCTAACTCCTGCTCCTCCTCCTCCGCCTCCGCCTCCTCCTCCCCCTCCTCCTCCTCCTCTTGTCCTTCTCCTTCTCCTCCGACGTCTCCTCCCCCTCCTTCTCCTCCAACATTTCATGTTCTTGCTGATCCTCCTGCAGCTTCTCCTCCGTGCTCCTCCCCCGAAGAGCACGATGCGGACGTCCGACTTCGGGGAGGCCACCCGGGCGTAGGTGGCGATGAGGTCGTCGGCCTGGGCGCCCCGGGCACGGTGAGGCCCGCCAGCCGGCTCGAAGCAGTGGGCACAGATATGGGCACAGGTCAGTGAAGGGGCCCTGGGACACACACAAATCAATGCACACAAAGAAAAAGATTCCCCATCTTTTCCCATACGCTCTGGGTTTTTGTCGTCCCCCCCACTTCCCGTATTTTCCGATATTTTCTGCGGAATCGACGATTAGTTGTGTCTGCGTGTTTTTGCCCCTCCTGAGTCAGCGCAGGCCAGGGGGGAGGCGGCGGGCAACGGCAGGAGCGGGAGGGCCCAGGATCGAATTGACAGCTCGGCTCGGCGATCGAAGAGGATCGAGTCGGGAGCCGAAAGGATCGAAGAGGATCGAAGAGGATCGAGTCGGGAGCCGAAAGGATCGGCGTTCGAAGAGGATCGAAGAGGATCGAGTCGGCTCGGCGATCGAAGAGGATCGAAGTCGGCAGAAAAACCGGCGGCCGAGCCGGGAGAGGTCGAAGCGGCGGAACTCGGCGGGCCAGTGTGCGTCCAATCAGAGCCCCGAATCATCAGGGGTAACTCGGGTCAGGGCTAACTCGGGTTCCTTTCTCGGGAATCCAAACCCGAGTTACCCCGGACCCGAGTTATCCCGGATAAGTCGGGCGCCCAAAGTGTGCGTCCAATGAGAGATCGGCACCCGAATCGGAACCCCACAGCGTGAAGGGGCCCCGGCACACACAAACACATACACAGAAATCACAGGATCCCCCTCGTACCTTCCCACACTTCCTGGGTCTCGGTCTTCCCCTCCCCGCTTCCCAGATCTTCCCCTATTTTCTGGGGCATCGACGATTCGTTGTGTCTCTGTGTCTCTGTGTTTTTTGTCCCTCCTGAACAACGAAGACCATGACCAAAGACTGAACGAGAAAACGTCGGTGTCGATCCTGGTATAGAGGGACAGCAGCCCGCATAAGCAGAAATTCTTGAGGGTCCGCGCGGATCTCTTGGATCTGCGCTGCAACGAAGGCCATGACAAGAGACTGAACGAGAAAACGTCGGTGCCGACCCTGGTCCAGAGGAGCAGTGTTTTTGTATGTTTGTTCGTCCCTCCCGCTTCCCATATCTTCCCATATCTTCCCATATCTTCCCGTATTTCCCCATATTTTCTTCCCATATCTTCTGGGCTTCGGTCTTCCCCCCCGCTCCCCATATCTTCCCATATACTTTCTGGGGCATCGACGATTCGTTGTGCTTCTGTATGTTTTTGTTGCCCCTCCCGGCGGTGGGGGAGGAGGAGGAGGAGGATGAGGAGGAAGAGGAGGAGCAAGAGGAGGAGGAGGAGGAAGAGGAGGAGAAGGAGGAGGAGGAGGAGAAGGAGGAGGAGGAGAGGAAGAGGAGAGGAGGAGGAGGAGAGGAGGAGCAAGAGAGGATGGAGGAGGAGGAGGAGGAGGAGGAGGAGGAGGAGGAGGAGGAGGAGGAGGGGGAGGCGGAGGAGGAGGAGGAGGAGGAGGAGGAGGAGGAGGAGGAGGAGGAGGGATGAAGGGCAGGAGGGTAGATGAGAAGGGGGGAGGAGCCAGAGGAAGAGGGGGACATGGTCCTCCTGGGGCCGCTCAGCAAACGCCAACTGCGAAGGGGCCCTGGGGCGCACAAATAAATGCACACAAAGAACAGGATGCGCCAAACATGCGCACGAACAAACACACAGTGCACAAAAATACTGAAAAAATGCCGGAAAAGTGCTCGAAAATAGTCAAGAAGATGGTCCCCTGACCGTCGGCGTGGATCCCAGCCCCCCAAGAAGGAGCCGAACAGGGCAGGGCTGCTGGGGCGCAAACAAAAAGCATTACAGTACTATATGTTATCCATGGAGGCGCGCGTCCGACCCACATATATAGTATAGTATACTAAGTATACCTATCTTGTAGTAAATCGTTTCACGAGCGGTGTGGCCAGAAAGTGCCCGCCACGACGTGTATACCATGAGATGTCTCGGTGCGCGCATCGCCCCCCGGGGGGCGACGCTCATATATAGTATAAGTAGATTGGGGTGACGCCGAGAGCATGGGGTCACGATCAGTATCGTTGCAGCTGCCTTGCAGACGTGCTGCGGCGGATTTCTGAGTGGATGTTTGCCCGAAGCGGCGAGCGAAACACGAAGTGAATGTCGCGTGGGTTCTGTTTGGTCTTCATTCCTGGCCCAAGCAAGTCCGCTCGAAATTCGCCTCGAAACCCGGAACGAAATTCTCCTGGACACCCCGGCCCACCCCATCGCTTTCCGAGCAAAATCCGCTCTGCGATGTTGGCGCCGAGGCGTGGTGGACCAGGACTGGCGGCGCGCGACACGCCAAGCCAACCTTCCCGACCGTGGTGTCCCGCCCGCGAACTGCATCTGCATCCGCAGGGCTGCCCAGCTAATGCTAATGTTGGCGCCATGATCAGCAAAGGAGGCGGTGGGAAAAGGATAGCAACACCCGCCGGCACCGAATCGGGAACTCGGATCGAACTGGAACGCGCGTCAGATCGGGCCGCCTCGGCAAGGCGTCGACAACGAATCGGAGCGGCTGCACCAAGATGCACAGCAGCGCCCTAGAGGCATCGGGCCGCATCGGACCGCTGGGAAATCGAAATCGCATCGGATCGGAGCAGACGGAAACGAGACCGAATCGGATTTATCGGATCGAACTGGGCCCTGCGATGGAAGGGGCGCGCGGCGCTCTGGCGGCAGAGCCGAACGGCTGGTGCGCGCGAGCGTCCGTCGCCTCCGTCG
>CAUYUJ010001506.1:88036-100441 GCA_963575745.1 Prorocentrum cordatum | reverse complement strand
AAAGGCATTGATTGCTTGCTTGTGTGGTGGATTACCCATTGCTTCCCGTTGGTACCGGATTACGAGTAGATTCCATTTGTGGCGGATTACAAGCTGATTCCTTTTGTCGGGCGGGCGGGCGGGACATTAAAGGCATTGGTTGCTTGTGTGGCGGATGGCGAACTGATTCTTATTGTGGCAGATTACACATTGATTCCTTTTGTCTGGCGGGCGGGCGGGACATTAAAGGCAATGATTGCTTGTTTGGTGAATTGCGAATGGATTCCCTTTGGCAGCGGATTTTAAACTTATTCCTTTGGTCGGGCGCCTTTTGCCTGGCGGGCGGGCGGGACATTGAAGGCAATAATTGCTTGTGTGGTGAATTACAAATGGATTCCCTTTGGCAGCGGATTGCAACCTTATTCCTTTGGTCGGGCGGACGGGCGGGACATTAAATGCATTGATTGCTTTCGTGGCGGATTACAAAGTGATTCCATTTGGCAGCGGATTGCAAGTTGATTACCAGTATGGCGGATTACAAGCTGATTCCTTTTGTCGGGCGGGCGGGCGGGACATTAAAGGCAGTGCTTGCTTGTGTGGCGGATTACACAGACTGAAGGCCCTAGGCTTCCCAAGGATAGGCCCTACTGGACACCCTAGGGTAGCCCTAGGATACCCCTAGGGGTAGGCCCCAGAGGTAGCCCTAGGGTAGCCCTAGGGGTAGGCCCTAGGGTAGCCCTAGGGTAGCCCTAGGGGTAGGCCCTAGGGGTAGCCCTAGGGTAGCCCTAGGGGTAGGCCCTAGGGGTAGCCCCAGGGTAGCCCTAGGGGTAGGCCCTAGGGTAGCCCTAGGGTAACCCTAGGGGTAGGCCCTAGGGTAGCCCTAGGGTAGCCCTAGGGGTAGGCCCTAGGGGTAGCCCTAGGGTAGCCCTTCCTTGGGTGATCTATAAGCCAGAGGCCCCTGAGGAGCTCCCAGGAGGCCCCAAGAGACCTCCAAGAGGCTCCCACGAAGCCCCCAAGGGGCCCTCAAGAAGCCCCGACCCCCCGGATAACCCCAAAAGCCATCCAAGAGGCCTCCAAAAGGCGAAAAAAAAACTCCAGACGCTTCCAGGAACCCTCCAAGAGCCCTACAAGAGGCCCCTGAGCAGCATCCCACGAGTCCTTCGGATGCATCACAGGAGCTCCTCACCATTCGCTCACTTACGCGATCGCCGCAACATCTCGCTCCTTGTCGGACTCGTTTTCCCGTCTACCTTTAGGTCGGGCGTGCCCCCCTACAGGGGGATTTGGGGCGAAAATTCAAAAATAGTACCCCTAAACCAATCAAAATATATATATATATATATATATATATATATATATATAGATATATTACCTGTTTTTTTTTTAAACAAAAAAAAAAAAAAAAAAAAAAAAAAAAAAAAAAAAAAAAAAAAAAAAAAAAAAAAAAAAAAAAAAAAAAAAAAAACGTCCCCTGGCTATCTTTTAACTATTTTTGGATATTTCCCCTGTAGAGGGACAGGCCCGACTCAAGTCTACCTCCCGTCCGCCTCCTCCTTCCCGCATCCTGCTCCTTCGCCTTTGCCTTCGTGTGCACTGCTCCTGGAGGGCCACATCCCGGGGGGGGTCGACGGAACGGCGCAAGCCACTTGCATTTGGCTCTCGGACCATCAGGTTCGGAGAAGCCTCAACAGAGGACTCCGTTTTGAAACGGCATGCCGTCCATCATTGCATTCAGCTCTTGGTAACTTTAACAAACGAATGCTAAGGCGCTAAGGCAAGTGGCACTACTCCGGAAACGGCCCGCTCTCCATCAACAAAACGCGCCACACTTTGGAAGCACGTCGCCCTTTCGTTGTTGAAAGCAGCTGCTGCTGGTTGTGGGTTAGGAATGTGCGCGGCTCCAAGACGATTGGCACATGTTGAAAGCATGTCAACCTGCATCGTTGTAAACAGTTGGAAGCTTTCGAAACGAATTTACGCGGCGGGCAGACGAGAACCACGTGTTGAAAACCATTTGCCAATCAGCCTTGCAATTGTCGGAAAATCCCACCAGCCCTCTGGGCGTAGGGGGAAGGGGCTGCTAGGTCACTCCGAAACTCCTCGACCAGGCTCCTTAGGTAATCCCAGAAGAAAGGGACTTACCCACTGGGGAAGGGGCTCCTTAGGTAACTCCTCCTGGAGTCCACCAGAGACGGGGCTCCAGGAGGCATTACCCTGTGTTTTTTTATCGATGGCGCCGAGGATTATCCCGAAAAAGTTCCAGAGCTTCTGAACTGGTCCCAAAGAAGAAGAGAGAAACAAAGAGGAAAAAAAGAAGAGAAAAGAATAGATGAGATAAAAAAGAAAGGCGGGGGGAATAATAGTGAGTAGGGAGGGAAAAAAAAAAAAAACAAGAAAAGAAGAAGCAAAATAGCCAGAAGTGAAGACGAATAATAATAAAAGCTAAAAGAGAATTAAATAAAGTTAAAAGAAGAACAACGAAATAAGCCTAAGAATAAGAAATGAATAAGAATGAATAAAATAATCCATATAATTACTCAATCATGAAATAAGAAATAAGAAGAATACTAAGAAGACCTAAGAATTCAGTACTAAGCCGCGGACTACTCCCCAATCATACTCAATCCTCACGAAAATAAATCAACTGGAACTACCTCATCCTCACCCTTCCCCCCGGCCCTCCTCCCTCCTCACCCCTCCTCCTCCCTCCCCCTCCTCAATCTCTCCTCTCCAACCCCTCATCCTCCTCTCCCTCACTCCTCCTCACTCCTCACTCCCACCTACTCCTACCCTTCCGTCCCCCCCCCTCCTCCTCTCCTCCTCATCCTCCTCATCCTCCTCCTCCTCCTCCTCCCTCCCCCCTACTCCCTCCGACTCCTCCTCTCCTCTCTCCTCCTTCCTCCTCTCCTCTACTCCCACCTCCTCCTCCTCCTCCTCCTTGCCACCCGCGCGTTCTTCACCCATCTTCCTCGTCCTCCCCCTCCTCCTCCTCTTCCTCCTGTTCCCTCCCCGTCCTCTTTCCCCACGCTCGTCCCTCACAATCCTCCTCCTGTTTCAGCAGCAGGCTCAGCAATTCCGCTCCTGAAAAAGACGGGCTGATTCCGAGCTTCGGTTTGACCGCTGACGCACCTGTCTGTTTCACTGGATGCTTCAATACTTCCCTGATCAGGGCAATTATCCTGGCAAATCATTTCTGGATGCTCTTGGGGCGATTTTTTCTCGCCGCCGCAAACGAAGGCGCAGGCGGCGTCAAACGGGACGGGCGGGCCACGCGCGGACCCAACTGCCTAACGCGCCGGCAAACCAGAGGCCTAAGCGGCACCTAAGCGGACCGGAAGCGAGAGGTGGTGCGGGCTGCAGCTGCCAGGAAACAGGCCCAGGAGCGAGCACATGCATAACTAGCCAACCGAGGTTGGGGCGCAGCCAAAATGGCGCGGGAGCGACACCAGGGTGAAGCCAGGAGCACCATCACGAAAGACCGCAGAGACCAGCTAGGCCAGGAAGAACTCACTGACCAAGAAACTAGCGCATGGAAATGGCGCCACCAAAGTCGCATACAACGCTGACAAGTGGCCGCTGAGGGCGAGGACTAGACGTAGGATAAACCACACGAGACATCCACTCTTGGGGAGACGCGAAGCGTCAAGACTTCAGACTTCACGGCCAGCAATAGCGGGCAAACGCCCCTCCCCCCTGCCATGATGCCTGGCGCTGCGACGGGCAAGGGACAGAGACAGAGTGGAAGACGACGAGGACGAGGACTGCAGGGAGGACAGGGAGGACCACCGACGACCGACGACCGACGACGACGACCGACGACGGACGACCGACGACCGACGACACCGACGACCGACGACCGACGACCGACAACCGACGACCGACGACGGACGACAGACGACGGACGACCGACGACAGACGACCGACGACCGACGACACCGACGACCGACGACCGACGACACCGACGACCGACGACGGACGCGACGACCGACGACCGACGACACCGACGACCGACGACGGACGACCGACGACGGACGACCGACGACGGACGGCGACGGCGGCGGCAACGGCGACGACGACGACGACGACGAGGCCTCTGCGACGGCGCCACGCCGAGGTCGGCGGAGCCCCTGGCGGCCGGCGCATGCCGCGGCACCCCCAGAGGGGCGGCGGAGAGGGGAGGGGGGGGCGGGGGTGGGAAGGGGGGAGTGGGAGGGGGGAGGGGAGGGGGGATGGGGAGGAAGAGGGGAGGGAAAAGGGGGAGGAAGGGGGGAGTCGAGGGAAGGGGAGGGAAGGGGGAGGGGAGGGAGGAGGGGAGGGGAGAAGGAAGGGAGGAGGGAGGGGGAGGGAAGAGGGAGGAAGGGAAGGGGAGAGAGGCGGAGAGGGGGGAGGGCGCGGGGGGAAGGGGGAAGGGGGAGGGCAAGCTGGGTGCGCTCGCGTCATATCTGACGTCATACCCCTCCCTCCCATTCCTTACCATGGCGTAGATGTCCTCTCTATCCGCACAGTCGGATGTCGAGCAGGCCAATGATCCCGAGAGGGTGCGCGATGCATCGTAGAGCACGGCATACGTTGCGTAGTGAAGAATTGCATCGCAAAGCATTGCAACGCAAAGACTGGCATCGCACAGCGGCACAGAACAGAACATGGCATAGCATAGCATGGCGTTGAAGATCAAAGCGTAGCATGGCACAGCATGGCGTTGCACTGCGTAGTCAAGCACTGCATATCCTGGCATTGCAGCTGAAGGCATGGCATCGCATAGCGGAATACCACATAGCATTGCATTGCATGCTGTGACATGGCACTGGAAATAATGACGCCAGCGCTGCAGCGGGAGCACGATTTGGAACGAGCGGAAGCGCGGAAATGAGACCAGCGCTGCAACGGGAGCACGATTCGGAACGAGGGGTAGCGCGGAAATGAGGCCAGAGCCACAGCGGGAGCATGATTCAAAAAAACAGCGAAAAACAACTCCCGGGAATCCTGTGTTTTTTAACGGTACGCGGAGGGGGACCGAACGTTATCAGGGGAGAGAGGAAAGTCGTATTCAGATTGTGTACTTGCGGAGGAGAAAGGGGGGAGGGGGGAGGGAAGGTGGAAGGGAAGGCGGAGGGAAGGGACGGAAGGGGGGAGGCGGGAGGGGAAGGGGGGGGAGGGGGCGGGAGGGAAACAGGGGGGGGGGGTGAGAGTGGGAGAAAGAAAGGGGAGGGAGGGGGGAGGGAAGGGAGGGACGGGAGAGAGGGGGAGAGGGGGGAGCGATGGCGGGAAGGGGGGCGGGAGGGGGAGGGGGATGGAGGAAATGGGACGAGGGGGAGGGGACGGGGGAGGGGGGGAGGAGGGCGAGAGGAGAACGGGGGGCCCCGGGAAGGGAAGGGGGCGGCGAGAAGCACCCCGTGCGGAGGGGGCACCCTCGGCTCGCGGAGGGGGTGCCCTCCCTCGCCGGGTCCACTGCACGTCCCTGCGCCTCCCTATAGGAGGGCACCAGCTATGCACCAGCACCGATCCCGGGCCCAGGAGATCCCCCTGGGCCCAGGATCGGTGTATTACGCCCTCCGGCCCTGCGCAAGAAGGCGTATACACCGATCCTGGGCCCAGGGTGATCCTGGGCCAGGATCGGTGTTGGTGTACACCCTGCGACATGCTTAAGAAATCATGGGTTAAGAAATTCATAGTCTCAGAATTTGAAATCAAACCCAGAATTTCTATCAAAATCTTGGGATTTACACTGAAACGTTAAGAATAATCGAGACTCTGGCCGAAAACTTGGGTTTTCTTAAGCATCGCCTAAGGTGTATAGTTGGTGCCCTCCGATCCCTGGCCGCTCGAGGGAGAACAGACGCGGCAGGAACGTAAAAAACTTTCGACGCTCTGCACGGGCTTCTCGGGTCGGCGCTTGGGGGCCCCCTGACGCGGCGCCTCCGGCGCAACCCCTGGCGCGCTCCTGGCGCGCCAGGGAGGCGGGCCCAGCGATCCAAGAAATCCACACGGGCCGTCAAAAGTTTATATTTATGCCGTTTCTGCTTCTTTCGATCGTGGCAAGTCGTGGATCGCTGCCGGGTGGGCTGGTGGGGGTAAGCGAAGCGACACAAGAATCGGTAACAGATATTGTTCTGCGACGCACTGCGCTTTTGCAGAGATGAGCGCAGGGAATGGCGATTCGCCCAAGTAGCTCTCAAGCGGAATGCGCAAGCGGGCATGCGTATTCCCATTCATTGTCACAGTAGTGCGCTGGCCTTGATGCCGTTTTCGCAGCTATATTGAGGATGCTGGCGCCGATCAGAGTTCTGTGCTTTGGCAACTGGAACGGTCTTGCCTGCACCTTGGACGCCGGATCTGTTTTCACGCGGGAGGGCACTTTCGCAAGCGACTCGGCGATGCCAGTCAGCATCAAGAAGACCATGGACTGCCTGAACGTCGGAACCAACGCGGTGTCAATGGCGGACATTGCACCAATGAGCCTGCCTCGCCACATCACGTTGCTGCCGGGGAGTAAGCCACCCTTTCCGCTGCCATGGGTCCTTCAGTCTAGCCGTAGATGCCTGGACCGTCAAACACCTTTCCGAGGTCGAGTGGTGCAGCTCATGCTGTTCCTCCCCACTCAAGGCTCTCCTCGCTTTCCATGCGCAACACGAAAGACGAGGTCGCGGCATCCGCCCAAGGAGGAAGCGAAAAAAAACAGAAAGCAGAAAAGGGGAAATAGGGAAAGCGGAGAAGTATGGAAGGGGAAAGGGGGCATACGAAGGGGGAATGATGTGGAAAAGGGGAGAAGGCGGACATCGCTGCGCCGTCATCAGAGCGAAGGGGCCGAACGGTTTTACTCCGTCACTGGCTGCGTGGCTGACATGAGGTCCCGTGGTCCAGATGAACGCTGCTCTTGTGTATTTTCATCGTCTCGCCCCGCGACCCACCCCGCGACCACCCCCCCAACCCACTCCACGACCCGCCACGCGAACCACCCCGGGACCCACCCCGCACCCCACCCCGCCACCCACCCCGCCACCCACCCCGCCACCCACCCCGCCACCGACCCGGGACACGCCAGGCGGCACCTCCCTCCGTTTTGCTCCCAGCCATCCTCGTGGTGCCGGGTCCTCGCTGTGAAAAAGACAGCGCCCCGCGTCCTCCTCTCACCCTCCCTTTCCTCTCCTGCTCCCTCCTCTCTCCTGCCCACGCCTGCCCCTGCGCTCCGCGCGCGCCCTTCGGCGTACTCCTCCCGCGCTTCCTGGCTCCACTGGGAGCTCCGCCGAAGCCCCCAAGAGGAGAGGGGTCTGCGTGCCACGACCCACACCCCCGACGCGCTCGGTGGCCCAAGGAGCAGCTCCGCCGAAGCCCCCACGAGGGGATGGTTCGCCACACCTCACGCGCTTCGTGGCCCTCAAGGGAGCTCTACCGAAGACCCCAGGAGGGGCTTTGCATGTTGTCCTCACCACCCCTCACACGCTTCGTGGCCGCACGGGGGGCTCCACCGAGGCCCTCAGGAGCTTTGGCATGTGGTTCTCGGCTCCATATGGGAGCCGCGGGGGGTGCCGCATGTGGTCCCCCTACACACCTCGCACGCTTCGTGGGCCCATAGGGAGCTCCACCGAAGCCCCTAGAAGGGATGGGGGCTGAATGCGGTGATCCACCCAGTTCGGCACACCCCTCGCACACCCCTCGCACGCTTCGCGACCCAGTAGGGAGCTCCACCGAAGCCTCTAGTGGCTGCGCTCGCGTACCTTCTCCATACCGTTTCAAGCGCACCCCTCACACGCTTCGTGGCCCAATCCTCCAGCGGAGCCCCCAGTGGCTGCGTTCGCATTCACCGTTTGAAGCGCACCCCTCACACAGGGAGCTCCACCGAAGGCTCCAGTGGCTGCGCCCACATACCTTCTCCACACCATTTCGGCGCACCTCCCCGCACGCTTCGAGGCCCAATAGGGAGCCCCACCGAAGGCCCCAGCGGCTGCGTTCGCATACCTTCTCCACACCATTGAGGCGCACCCCTCACACGCTTCGTGGCCCCACAGGGAGCTCCACCGAAGGCTCCAGTGGCTGCGCCCGCATACCTTCTCCACACCATTTCGGCGTACCCCCGCACTCTTCGTGGCCCCATAGGGAGCCCCACCGAAGGCCCGCGGCTGCATTCTCATGCCTTCTCCACACACACCATTGAGGCGCACCCCTCACCGGCTTCGTGGCCCCGTAGGGACCTCCATCGAAGGCCCCAATTGCAACAATCGCACGGCCCAAATTGCAAGAATCGCATGCGTGACCGCGCAAACTTCGGCACACTCGTCACACGCTTCGTGGCCCCATAGGGAGCCCCACCGAAGGCCCCAGTGGCAGGAATGGCATGCGTGACCTCGCCCATGTCAGCGCACCCCTCACACATTTCGTGACCTCATTGGGAGCTCCACCTGAAGGCCCCAATGGCAGGATTCGCATGCGTGACCGCGCAGAGTTCGGCACACTCCTCACACGTTCAGCAGATCAGCCGTGACTGCCCACATCTGTGTAACCTACTGCGGCCGACCTCCGCAACACTATCGGCAACGTCGCTGCGCCCTTCCCACGCACGCCTCAGTCCTTTTGCTAGCCCCCTCTCTTGGTTTACACCTGTCTGGAGGTACTCGCAGCTGCACATGATTGAGTCCGTCGCCAGGCTAATGCATAACGCCTGCGGCGGTTCACTCGATTCGGGGCATGTGTCGGCGCCCACAGCGGGCTGTTCTACATTGACTTGCTGCCTCCGCGCCTCGCCGATAGCCCACGCCCACCACTCTAATCCGAGAGTACGGGGGTGCTATGATATTCGGTAAACGTGCTCCTTACCAATCGCGAATCCATCGTGTAATGGTGAGGCCCTCGTACCCGATTAAGTATCGCAAGCGACGCTTGAAAACGCCGAGTTGACAGAAATCGTAGCTCAAGGGAAGACTTCAGGCTGACATACAATGCTAGCAGCTGCCACCCCCTACTTGGGCCCGTGGACTCCTCCATCGCCCCGAAGTCCCTACTCCAGCCTTCCTTCCTCCTCCTCCTCCTCATCCTCCTCCTGAAACTCTCTGGACGTATCTGGAGGTCCCTCGAGTAGTTGTCCAGAGGCCTCCGCAGGCCTCTAGATGCGTCCAGAGGCCCAAGCAGGGCGAATAAAAACAGCCAAACGCCTCGAACCTCGAACTTGAACATCACCTTAGTAGTAGTCTTCGTCTTCTTCTTATTCGTCGTATCAATACTCTTGGTGTTAGTATGATGTTAGCCTTAGTTTCCGTGTCCTTGGTATGATTCGTATTACTCTTCTTCATATGCCTCCTCCTCCTTCTCATCCTCCTCTGCCTCCTTCTCCTCCTACTCCCCCTCCTCTGCCTCATCCTCCTCCTCCTCCTCCGTATCATCCGCATCCGTCTTCTCCTCTTCCCCCTCTTCCTCCTCATTTTCCTCCTATTCATCCTCCTCCTCCTCCTCATCATCATCATCATCATCATCATCATCATCATCATCATCATCATCATCATCATCATCATCATCATCATCATCATCATCATCATCATCGTCATCAGCATCATCATCATCAGTATCACCATCACCATCACCATCACCAGCATCATCATCATCAGCAGCAGCATCATCAACATCAGCATCAGCATCAGCATCATCATCATCAGCAGCAGCATCATCATCATTATCATCATCATCATCAGCATTGTCATCATCAGCAGCAGCATCATCAGCCGCAGCAGCAACATCGTCCGCATCATCATCGTCGCCATCGGCATCATCATCAGCATCAACAGCATCATCATGATCATCATCATCATCATCATCAGCAGCAGCATCAGCATCATCATCATCAGCAGCAGTATCATCATCATCATCAGCGACAGCAGCATCATCAGCAGCAGCATCATATGCATCCTCACCCTCGTCCTCATCCTCATCCTCCTCGCCACTTCGTCCAGACCTTCGTCCTTCTCAATCCTCCTCCTCCTCCCTCTCCCTCCCTCCCTCCCTCCCTCCCTCCTCCTCCTCCTCCTCCTCCTCCTCCTCCTCCTCCTCCATTCCTGTTCCTAATAAATAACTTCCCCCTGTCGCACCCCGAGGCCAGTTTTAGGGCGGGCTGCGTGCTTCGCCTGGGACTTCCTCGCCATTCATGACCCTTAAGCTGAAAAATTGGAAACCGTTTCACAGATAGAGGGCAGGTCCTTTTCAAGATGTGGCTCTCGCCTCAGCGCGGCGCGCCTTCGTTTTAAGAACTTACGGTTTCAAAACGTGGCTCTCGCCCCAGCGCGGCGCACCTCCGTTTCAAGAACTTACAGGGACCTTCACGGGCTGAGGGTGGGTCGTGTTCAAAATGTGGCTCTCTCATCAGCGCCGCGCACATTCGTTGTAAAAAATTGCAGGAGCTTCACGGGTTGAGGGCGGTCGTCTTCAAAATGTGGCCCTCACATCAGCGCCGCGCACACTCGTCGCAACAAGTTGCAATGGCTTCACGGACTGAGGGCGGGTCGTGTTCAAAATGTGGATCTCGCCTTAGCGCGGCACACAAGTCGTTTTAAAAAATTGCAAGAGCTTCACGGGTTGAGGGCGGTCAGTTTCAAAATGTGGCTCTCGCATCCGCGCCGCGCACACTCGTCGCAACAATTTGCAATGGCTTCACGGACTGAGGGCTGGTCGTTTTCAAAATGTGGATCTCGCCTTAGCGCGGCACACATTCGTTTTGGAATATTGCAAGAGTTTCACGGATTGAGGGCGGACGTTTTCAAAAAGTGGCTCTCGCCTTAGCGCGGCGCACATTCGTTTTAAAGATTTGCAAGGATTTCACGGAAGGCGGTTCCTTTTCAAAATGTGGCTCTCGCCTTGGCGCCGCGCACATTCGTTTGCAAAAGTCCAAGGGGTTCACGAATCCCCAGCATCAACGTACGAGAAAACGTATCGTGGAGGGATTTCGGATTATGCGGGCGCGGCAGTTACGTCGATTCCCTGTGTTGGAATCCTAGGAATGGCGTTCTGACACGATTCGGGATCGCTAAGACGCAACAGTCAGGTTGATCCGTGGCGACGGGCGTCTTCTAACGAGGCAGTTCAATAGAAATGAACCACTGTAGGGGCCTATGAAGAGGAAGCTTGGAGGGAGGGTTTATTCAAACATCGTTGATGGCTCTTGGGTTTACACTGGTCCTCCTCTCCCTCCTCTTCCTCCGCCTCCTCCTCCTCATGTTCCTCCTCATCATCCTCCTCCGTCTCCTCCTCCTCCCGCTCCTCGTTCGTCTTCCCCTCCTCCACCTCCTCCCCCTCCTCTTCCCGTCCTCATCAGCATCATCATCAGGAGCAGCATCATCATCAACATCATCATCCTCATCATCATCATCCGCCTCGTCATCATCAGTATCATCACCATCCTCATCCTCATCCTCATCCGCATCATTATCCTCATCCTCATCCTACTCCGCATCCTCCTCATCCTCATCCTCCTCCGCTGTCTTCTCATCTCCCTGTTCCTCCGCCTCCTCCTCTTCCTGCTCCGTATCCTCATCATCAGTATTAATTGTCGTATGTGTCTTCTTTGTTGTAGTAGTAGTAGCCTTCGCATTCGTCATGAGTACGAGTATTATTGTTGTTGCTACTCGCCTTCTTAGTATATATTTTTATAATATTAGCATGGTTACCTGTATTCATCTTTTCGTTCGGTTTATCATCCTGTTCCTCCTCCGCCGCCGCCTCTTCCTCCGCCTCCCCCTTTATCATCATCGTCCGCCTCTTCCTTCCCCCTCCTCCTCCGCCTCCTCATCTGCTTCGTATCCGAGATAGTATTGATCGTCGCAGTCTTAGCAGTAGTATTATTATGTGTCTGCATAGCGTCCTTCTTAGCAGTTTCCTTCTTCGTCTTGTCATTAATAATGCTATTACTATTCGGCTTCGTCGTATTCGTCGTCTTAGTATTGTTCTTAGTAGTATTGTGATGCGTAGTATTATTCGTATGATTACTATTCTTATCATTTCGTCGTCTTAGCCTTCCTCTTCTTCGCCCTCCTCCTCCTCCTCCGATTCCTCATCTTGCTCCTCCTCCTCCTCCTTATCCTCCTCATCCACCTCCTTCTTCCCCCCCCCCTCCTCCTCCTCCTCCTCCTCCTCCTCCTCCTACTCCTCCTCCTCATCCTCCTCCTCCTCCTCCTCCGCCTCCTCATCATCCTCCTCTGCGTATTATTCGTATCCTTCTTATTCGTCTCGTTATACGATTAGTACGATTATTCTGATGTGTCTGCATTTTTTCTTATACTCAGTATACCCGTATTCGTCCCATTATAGGGACAAGTAGTATTGTCATTCGGTTTCGTCTTCCCCGTCCTCTCCTTAGTATTATTGTTATGGTGTGTCTTCTTATTCCTCGTATTCGTCTTCCTCTTCCTTCTCCTCCTCATTCATCATCATCATCATCATCACCACCAC
>CAUYUJ010001506.1:73036-80536 GCA_963575745.1 Prorocentrum cordatum | reverse complement strand
CCTGAGGGGGGCTGCGAACTGTGATACTGTCGCCACTTTCGTCGGCTGCTGGGGGAGCCAGCACAGTGAGGCCACACGGAAATCCAAACGGGACCTCGCCATCACAGGGGGGCTGCGAACTGTGACACTGTCGCCACGTTCGGGGGCTGCTGGGGGAGCCAGCAATGGGGCCACACGCAGATACAAACGGGACTGCGTCATCCCTGGAGGGCTGCTGGGGGGGCCAACTCAGTGGGGTCACACGCAGATCCCACCGGGACCTCGGCATCCCTAGGGAACTGCGAAGTTTGACACTGTCGCCACTTTCGTCGGCTGCCGGGGGAGCCAGCACAAAGGGGCCACACGCAGATCCAAACGGGACCTCGCCATCCCTGGGAGGCTGCGGAATGTGAAACTGTCGCCACTTTCGAACAGTGGGGCCACACGGAGATCCACACAGGACCTCGCCATCCCTGGGGGGCTGCCCAGTGTGAAACTGTCGCCACCGTCGAGGGCTGCTGGGGGAGCCAGCACAGTGGGGCCACACTTCCAGCGTCGGCAGGGCAGAGGAAGCGGACGAAAGAGGAGGCAGGAGGGGAGCGAGGCTCGCTATCGGGGACGGGTCACGCCACGAGCGCGCGGCGCGGCCAGCCCCGCCAGCGGGCCCGCGGCGGCCGCTGCACTAGGGGGCCAGCGGCGGCGGGGCGCACCGCGGTGGCTGGGGAGGGTGCAAAACGGTCAGTGTGGAGCCAACGTCGGGCGGCCGCACGTTCCCCAGGGCGGGAACGGGCGCGGCTTCCCGGCAGAAAGCTGGGGCGCAGGCGGCGAGCGGCAAGACCGAGCCCAGGGCGCCAGCGTAGGGGCTGCGAGCAGCCCGTCAGCACCACGGCGGCTCGCGGAGGGAGGGAGAGCAGGCGGGAGGGGCAGAAGTGAACGGGGAGGAAGACGCCCTGCCTGCGAGACCCACAGGCGGGGCGGCAGGGCAAAAGCGGCGGCGACGCGCACCGTCCGGCGCGGGGGGCAGCGCGAGGGCAGGCACCCCGCCGGCGCCCAGCGGGGGCAGCAGGAGAGCTCCCAGAGCCAGCAAAGGCCCGCAGGCTGGGCGGCGGCGCCGGTCGGCACAGGCCTCGGGGGCGCCGCCACACAGGGCGGGGGAGCGCCGGAGCCCAGCGCGGCCCCGCGAGGGCTCAAGCTGCTCGGGGGGCGGGAAACCGGCCGGCAAGGTCCAGCGGGGCGGGGCGGCGGGAGAAGGGCGGCCCCAGACAGGCGCAGGTCAGAAGAATGGAAGCAGGGCCCCCCTGTCAGGGTGGACAGGGCGGGCCTGCAAGGGGAAAAGAGAGGTCAGCCGCCGCTAGAATGGACGGCGGGGGGCCCCCCGCACGGACAGAACTGCGGCGGCGCCAGCGTCCCCGGCCCGCCGGGCAGAGCGGGGAGCGGGGAGGGGCGCCGAGAGGGGGGGCGGGGAAGAGAGAACAGACGACCGCCCCACCGTTCGGGCGAACAGGGCGGGCGGGGGGCGGCTGAAGACGGCGGCCCCCGCGGCCCAGGTGGGCGGGGCGGGCCAGGGCGGGGCGCCCAGCTGGCGCGGGGAGGCGCGGGGCCACCTCGGCGGAGGAAGCAGCGGGGAGAAGCGGCATCGCGCGGGCTGGGGTCGTAGGCGCAGCCGCCGCGCAAAACGCAATATCTGCTCAAGGCCGCGCAAGGTTCACCGCCCGTCTGCTGCGCCCTCTGACCCGGGCCGCGAGGGCCCCCTTCGAGTTGAGGAAGTCGAGCAGGACGCGCGTCGGGGCGTCTCAGCACGCGCCCGCCCCACGCCCCGCCCCCTGTAGTCCAGGGTGAGAGAACCCCAGAGGGCGCGGGCGCCCGGCGACGCGGCCCTGGTGGCTTTGACGAGGAACAGGGGCTCACGCCGCGCAGGCGGAGGCGCCTCCTCTCACAGACTGGCGCTGGGGCAGCCATCGGCGCTGGAGCCGCCAGCGCCCATCCTCGCTGGGGCAGACGATGGGCTCTCGACCTGATGCTCGACGGCGGCGACCCAATCGCCAGCCACCGCCACGGCCCCTGCGGGTCGCCAGGCACCGCCACGACTGGATTGCGCTGCTGGAATCCGCCGCCCCCGTTCGCGCCGCCGGGTTCGGCTTCCCAGCTGCGGCGACGGGGACATCCAGGGCGCGCGACGTGTCGGCGACGGGGTCGGCGTCGGCGTCGACGGGGCTGGCGTCAGCGTCTGCGTCGGCGCCAGCGTCGGCCCAGGCGCCGTCGTCGCCGGCGTCGGCGTCGGCGTCGGCGCCGGCGTCGGCGTCGTCGTCGGAGTCAGGGGCCAGGGCCGCCGGGTTCCTTTTTCCATGGCGACGAGGGGCGTCCAGGGCGCGTGCCAGCGACGGGTTCGGCGTCGGCGGCGTCGTCGGGGCCGTCGCCAGCGTCGGCGCCGGCGCCGGGGTCAGCGCTGGCGTCAGCGTCGAGGAGGGCGTCTGTCAGCCTCCTGGCGGGGCCCTCCCCCCCCTCCTCTCTCGGTGCGGGGTCGCACCTAACTGGCGCGCGTTCGGCCGTCTGGGTCCGCGACCCCCCCGCAGACAGCGGAACCCGCAGGGGGGGGGGGGGGGAGGGGGGAGCGATCCGCGTCGCCCCGAGGGCGCCCCTGGAGACCTCCCCCACCTCCCTCCTCATTCGCCCCGCCCGCGCGGAGGGCTCCCGCCAGCCCGGGGGGGGCCTGCCCTCCCCCCCCCTAGCTGCGGGGTCGCGTCGAACTGGCGCATGTCATCTGGGCCCGCACACTCCCCGCGGGCAGCGGAACCCCCAGGGTGGAGGGCCCCGCGTCGCCCGGAGGGCGTCCGTCAGCTTGGGGGGACCCTCGCAGGCGCACCTTCCCCCCCTCCCCCCCGGCCGCGGGGTCGCGCCGAACTGGCGCGCGCTCGGGCCCTCCCCGCAGACAGGGGAACCCCTGGGGTGGAGGGCCCCGCGTCGCACGGAGGGCGGAGGAGGAGGAGGAGGAGGAGGAGGAGGAGGAGGAGGAGCCTGGGTCTGCGCCCCTCCGCTGACAGCGGAGCCCCCGGGGTGGAGAGCCCCACGTCGCGTGGAGGGCGCCCGCAAGACTGGCGGGGCACCGAACTAGCGCATGTCCACCATCTGGGCCCGCGCCCTCCACGCAGACAGCGGAGCCCCCCTGGGTCGAGGGCTCACGGAAGGCGCCCGTCCAGCCTGGCGGGGACCTCCTTCGCCCTCCTCCCTGGATACGGGGTCGCACCGAGCTGGCGCACGTTCGGCCCCCTGGGGTCTGCGCCCCCCTGGAGACAGCGGAGCCGCCGGGGTGAGGGCCCCGCGCCTCGCGGAGGGCGTCCGTCAGCCTGGCGCCCCCCCCCCCTCAGCCCTGGATATGGGGGTCGCACCGACCCAGCGCAGGTCCGACGATCCGGGCCTGCGCCCTCCCCGCAGACAGCGGAGCCCACAGGGCGGGGGCTCCGCGCCGCACGGAGGGCGCCCGCCGACCTCGGGGGGGGGGCCCTGCACCGCGCAGGGGGCATCCCTGGAGTCGCTCCTCACCATCTCCTCCTTCCGCCCAGGGTCTCGGGGTGCACCTAACTGGCGCGTGGCGCCAGCGGTTTTGGGGCGCCCGCCCGCGGCGGCACCAACCACGGGGCCCCCCCGCCCGCCGCAGCCAGCCCCGCTCCCCCCCCCCTGCCGCCGGCCCAGCAGCTCCCACGCCCCTCTTCCCCCCAGCAGCCCGCGCGGCCCCCCTAAAACGACGCGAAGGTCGGGACAAAATCGGATCGGGATAACTCGAAATCTCTGAAAATCGGCGGGTTTGGAGGATTATTGGGCGCCGCTGCCGCTCGAGAGCTTGCCGGAACGCCCTGAGAGCGCTCCGGAACGCTCTGGAGCGATGTATCCCGATCCTAGCAATGTTTTACCCCCACCCCGGACCTTCGCTTTCCGAACGCCGCGGGCGGGGCAGCAGAGCCACGCGGCCCTCCGGTGGTCGCGCCCAAC
Organism: Prorocentrum cordatum; assembly: GCA_963575745.1. NCBI lineage: Eukaryota > Dinophyceae > Prorocentrales > Prorocentraceae > Prorocentrum > Prorocentrum cordatum. The sequence continues at coordinate 76,570 of CAUYUJ010001506.1, read as the reverse complement.
GGGCCACCGCCGGGCTGAGAGAGGCGCACAGTGCGGACCTAACCGCCCCGCACCTCCTCGCGTTTCACACACGCGCGCGCGCGGCGACGGCACCCAAGCCCCATTGGCTCGTGAACCGTATCAAGTCGCCATGTCTGGGGCCAGAGCGGGCAGAAGGTTTCTCTTGCTGGATCCCCCCATCGCTGCGTGCGGGACCAGGGCGCTGCGTGCCGTTATTCCGCCGGGCCGCCCCGTTTGCTGGCCGGCTCCCGGGCGCACGGCTTCCTTCGCTGCGGATGCTGCTGCTGCTGCGCATGCCTGCCGGTATCTCGAGCAGACCCCAGCGCACGGCCTCGAGATGTGAGCAGAGGTCAAGTGTTCTGCGCATGCATCGGCTCTCTTCAAGTTCTTGAGCAGAGTGCCGATTTGGTGTGCCCCTCCAGGTTCACCGAACATGCCAGCTGCGGAGGGGCTCATCCCCCGCTGATCACTCGACCGAGTGATGTGATGAAACCAAGCTCCTTGAGAGCCAAGCTCTCGAGGACGGCATCCTTCCGCCCAGTTCGGTGGTGGAGGCCACGTTCGAATCGGCTCCGCCGTTCTTCGTCCATCTTGTCTAGAAATCCAGGGCGCTGGGCTGGAGCTGTGCGTACTGAGTACACTGGACACCGCGCAGCACAAAATCCCCTTGGCCTGGGTGGAGGGAGATCAGCACCACGAGGGGACCAGTAAGGATTGGGGAGGGCAAGCAGGAGTGAGTGAATGGGTGAGAAAAAGAGAGAGAGAGAGAGAGAGAGAGAGAGAGAGAGGGGGGGAGAGAGAAATCGAGAGTGAGTGAGTGAGTGAGTGGGTGAATGAGTGAAAGAGGAGCAAGATGAGGCGACAAGGCGAGAAGGGGGCCGAGGAAGGCGAGAAGGCCGAGGGAGGCGAGAAGGAAGGCCGAGGAAGGCGAGGAAGGCCCAAGAAGGCGAGGAGGAGGAGCAGGGGGCCGAGGAAGGCGAGAATGAGGAGCGGGGGGCCGAGGAGGGCGAGAGCGAGAGAAGAGACGAAGAGCAGGGCGAGGAACGAGAGGTCGAGGAGCAGCGAGGAGCAGCAGAGAGGAGCAGCGGCAGAGGCAGGGGGGGGCGGGGGGGGCGGGGGGGCGGGACGGGACGAGGGCCCTGCTGCAGAGTGCTCGGTCGGCCGGACCAAGGGGGGCGCGCGGACGCGGGGCGGTCCCGATCTCCGCGAACATCTGCTCCGGCCCTACCTCGGCGGCGTCCGCGTGGAGGGCCCCGCCGGGCGCAGCGGTGAGGTAGGACGCCTGGCTGCCGGGCAACGGCGGAGCGCAGGGGTCTGCCGGGAGGAGCCGCGTGCGCGAGAGGCCCGCACAGGCTTTCCCCAACCATCCTGTGGAGTTGGGTCCTCGTTTTGAAGGGACCGCGCCCCGCGTCACCTCACCTCACCTCCCGCGGCCCCCTCCCCCTCCTCCCTCCTCCCATCCCTTGCCTCTGCTCTCCGCATGCCCATCCCATTCTGGCACACCCCTGACGCAGCTCGTGGCCCCATAGGGAGCTCCACCGCAGGCCCCAGCGGCAGGGTCCGCATGCGGCCCCCCGCTCATTTCGGCACACCCCTCACGAGGATCGTGGCCCCATGGGAAGCTCCACCGAAGGCCCCCGCGGCAGGGTCCACATGCGTCCCCCGCCCATGTCGGCACACCCCTCACGAGGGTCGTGTCACCACAGAGAGCTCCATCGAAGGCCCCAGGGGCAGGGTGCGCACGCGTCCCCCCGCCCATTTCGGCACACCCCTCACGAGGATCGTGGCCCCATAGGGAGCTCCACCCGAAGGCCCCAAGCGGCAGTGTCCGCATTGCGGTTGCGCCCCCCCGTTCCATCTCGGCACCCCTCCGAGGGCGGTCACCATAGGGAGCCCATAGAAGGGCCCCAGGTGCAGGTTCCACATTGGCGTCCCCCCGCCCATTTCGGCACACCCCTCAGGAGGATCGTGGCCCCATATGGAGCTCCACCGAAGGCCCCAGCGGCAGGGTCCGCATGCGCCCCCCCGTCCACTTCGGCACACCCCTCACGAGGGTCGTGTCACCACAGAGAGCTCCATCGAAGGCCCCAGGGGCAGGGTCCGCATGCGCCCCCCCGTCCATTTTGGCACACCCCTCACGAGGGTCGTGTCACCATAGGGAGCTCCATCGAAGGCCCCAGCGGCAGGGTCCGCACGCGTCCCCCCGCCCATTTCGGCACACCCCTCACGAGGATCGTGGCCCCATAGGGAGCTCCACCGATAGCGGTACCCACAACGCAGCACTCACAAGTGCATATGGTTGGGTCCTTCGCCAGAATAATTCACGCATGTCGCCTTGCCTCAAGACGGCGGGCCGCAGCCAGCATGAGGAGTGGAACGGATTTACTTTCGGGAGCGAGCAAAACGATATCACAGATCACATCACCCTCGCTTACTGAGAACGACTTTGGGGAAATTGGGCGCAGCATTTCCACATACCCACGAGTATAGAAACGGCAGGGCCCGAGGAACTTGACGAACTTAGCGTAGTCGAATGAAACGACTTTCAGTAGGTTCCACGAGGGAGGAGAGTCGATGGGGCTGGACAGCGAAACCGACCATGTGTCCACATCCTCACGCCCTTCTCCTCCTCCTCCTCCTCTTCTTCCTCCTCCTCCTCCTGGTTCGCCTCCGCCTCCGCCTCCGCCTCCGCCTCCGCCTCCGCCGCCTCCTCCTCCTCCTCCTCCTCTTCCTCCTCCTCCTGCTCTTCATCTTTCTCCTCCGTCGCATTGCCTCCCCCATATCCTCATCCTCTTCATCTTCTCCCCCCTGCTTCCTTCATGAGACCGGCCCTGCGAGCGAGCGGATCTGTTCAACATAACTGATCCCTTGTGACTGGCAGACCAGAGGAGGGAGCAGGAAAGGAGAATGGGAAGGGAGAGGGGGGAAGAACAAGCTAGGCGCGCTCAAGCCATATCTGACATCCTACCCCTCCCACCAATTTCATTTCCTTTGCGCTCGTTTGTCTCAATCCGCCGACGTGTGTCATAGCGGACCTGGAACCCTGAAATCGACCCTATCGTGTTATGCGCAATCAGCGGATGGATAGGATGAGGCTGCGGAGGGAGGAGGACAAGGAGTAACAGCAGCAGCAGGAGCAGGAGTAGGAGGAGCGGGAGGAGCGGGCGGGCCAGTGAAAAGCGGAGGGATGGAAGGGAGCGGGGCGACAGCGACGACGAAGGAACCGGATCCAGAGTTGTGGCCCGCGCTGGGGCGAGGCCGCCAGTTTGAGCGACGGGAGCAAAGCGTCGGTCCTACAACGAGGCCGAGGCTTCAGCGGGAGCGCCGTTTTGAAACACCAAAAACGATCCAATTAAAGATTCAACACGTTGAACATCACATGTGGAATCTCATGCGCGGGAGAAGATGGGGCCCTCTCGGACAGGATCCAGGGATAGAGGAGAGTGGTATTCAGACCGAGTAGCTGTGGAGGGGGAGCAGAGAGGAGGGCGAAGTGGAAGGGGGAGGGGGGCTGCAGAGAGGGAGGGGGAGGGG
>CAUYUJ010001506.1:62387-72936 GCA_963575745.1 Prorocentrum cordatum | reverse complement strand
CGCAAGCACGCTCCCCGGGACCCTCGTCGAGGTAATGCGGGGGCGCATGGCTGGCTTTGCCGGGTGCAACATTGCCACGGCGACATTGCCCGTGCTTTCCCCGCTGCTGATGGTGACGACCATGGGCAGGCAGGATATGTCGCACTGAATACGACGCTGGTTTTCATGGACGAGTGCTTCTTCGAACCACCCGAACATCGCGAGCATGGCGGCGCTGGGCCCGAAGGATTTGCCACTCCTCTGGCAGGTCCGCGACGGCGCCAGCACTGCTTGCCTCCAGCACCCTGCCGCCTCCTCCTCCTCCTCCTCCTCCTCCTCCTCCTCCGCCCCTTCCTCCTCCTCCTCCTCCTCCTCCTCCTCCTCCTCCTCCTCCTCCTCCTCCTCCCTCCTCCTCCTCCTCCTCCTCCTCCTCCTCCTCCTCCTCCTTCCGGGCACCAAAGGGACCGGGCTCCTCCTTTGGGCACCATCCGGAGGGACGTCTTGTAGTCGTGGACCTCGGCCGAGGCGGCGCCCAGGAGACCCCCCCGCGCTGCGGCCCCCTCCGAGGCGGCGCCAGGAGGACCCCCGGCTCCGAGAGGCCGAGGATCGACGACGACGACCGCACCTCCCCCCAAAGCCGTCGCCGCGAAGGTGCTCCTGGGCCACCTAACATCGCAGGTCGCGCCCCGCGAGGCGCGCGACGCGCGGCCATCCTCGCGCCCTCGCGGCCCCCGCGCCGCCTCCGCGGAGAAGGGCAGCCGCCGTGGCCAGGTCGGGCACGTCCTCCTACAAGCGGATTTCGGAAGAAAATCCGCCGATCCGGCGTGTGAGTTTAAGAAGACTAAGCTGAAGCTCTGCTTCAGCATGAGCTTCAGCTCTGCTTGGGAGGGGGGCGGGGGGGGACCTCATGAACTATCGAATTCAGTGCTCGACCCCCCCCCCCCTGCCAGCAATCCCCCCCCTCTCGATTTCGCCCCCCCCCCAGAGTTTTGCTCTGTCAGGGTGAGGGCGGAGGGCTGCAAAGGGGGGGGGCCCTCTCAGGCGGGAGCGGGAGCTGCAGGGAAAGGCGGGAGGGTCCGCTTTGCAGATGGGCGCTCTGCAAGGGGAGGGGGGGGTAATCAGCAGCACAATAATAATAATACTAAAAATACTTATAATAATAATAATAAAAATAATAATGATAATAAGAATAATTATGGTTATCATTATTAGTATTACTATTATTATTACTATTATTATTAGTATTATTAGTATTAGTATTATTATTATTAATATTATTATTATTATTAGTAGTATTGTTATTAGTATTATTATTATTAGCATCATTATTATTAATATTATTATTATTAGTATTATTTATTATTAGTCGTAGTATTATGAGTATTGTTGTTGTTATTATTCTTATTACTACTAATACTAATAATAATAATATTAAACGTATAATTATACTAGTAAGTATTATTATGATTAATAGTATTGGTATAGCATTAGTATTAGTATTAGTAGTAGTATTATTACTGCTAGTATTATTGTTACTAATAGTATTACTATTGTTATAATTCATAATATTAATACTGTTATGAATAGTATTATTACTAGTATTAGTATCATTCACATTATTAATACTAATACTATTAATAGTAGTAGTATTAGTAGTAGTAGTAGTAGTAGTAGTAGTAGTAGTAGTAGTAGTAGTAGTAGTAGTAGTATTGCTACTAGTATGCTTATGCATAGTAGTATTATTATAAATATCATTGCAATCATCATCATGGTTGTCATCGTCATTGTCGTCATCATCAGTATTATCACCATCATCAGCACCAGTATTATGAGCATTGGCATCAACATCGTCATCGTCATCATCGGCATCATCATCGTCGTCGTCATCACCATCATCACCATCATCATCATCGGCAGCATCGTCGTGATCATCATCATCATCATCATCATCATCAGCAGCATCAGGATCAGCAGCATCATGATCATTATCAGCATCATCATCATCGTACCCATCAGCATTCACCACATCACCAACATCAGTGTAAGCGTCGTCATCATCACCACCACCACCGTCACCTTCACCATCACCATCAACATCACTATGGCCATCACACTCACACGTCACTATCATCCAATTCTTCCTCATTCTCCTCACCATCACCAACATCATGATCCTCATCGTCGCCATCACCATCACCATCATCATCGCCGTCGTCGTCATAGGCATCATCATCACAATCATCATCAGTATCACCATCGGCATCATCATCAGAGTCTTCAGCATCGTCATCATCATCATCATCCGTCGTCGTCGTCGTAAGCATCATCATCGTCATCATCAGCAGCAGCACCATTACCACAATCACCAGCACCATCAACATCAACATCACCGTCATCACCTTTACCGTCAAAATCAGCATCGCCATTACCATCACCATCCGCATCATTACTAGCAGCAGCCTTAGTGCCATCGTCGTCCCCCTCATTCCTGCTCCTCATCACCAGCATCATCATCGTCATCATCACCATCATCAGACATCGTCGTCATCATCACCACCACCATGACAATGACCATCATCATCACCACCACCACCACCGTTCTCATCAGCAGCAGCAGCATCATCACCATCCCTCCTCCCTCCTCCCTCCTCGTCTTCCCTCCTCTGCGTCCTCCCTCCTCCTTCGTCCTCCCTCCTCTCACCCTCCCTCCTCGAAGAACTCTGACGACCAGGGAGGACTGGTGTTTCCCCACTGTTTCGAAACATTCGGCCCGAATGTGCGAACGTTGGCCTCCCCCTGCTCCTCCTCCTCCTCCTCCTCCTACCCCTTCTTCTTCTCCTCCTCCTGCGTATTCCCCGGGGGGGGGCTTCGAGAGGCCCACCAGAGGCCCAACAATTACAAGACTTGAGGGGTCCACGACACGTCTGCTGTGCACTCGTTGACACGCCACGGTGTGAGACTCGATGCTATGCTGGGCTTTGCGGTGCGGTGTGCTGTATTGTCGTCAGTACCACCGCTGCTGGCCACCCTTTGAGCTCCGAGAGCAATCCCGACAAACAACAAGCAGGAAACTCGCAGACCACATGTTGGATACGCCATTGGCATCTACACACGTGCGCCAGACGCATGTTGGATACCCCCTCCGCGCTCGTGGGTTCACGTACGAAGAATCCGCCGACCACATTTTGGATATCCCTCTTGGCGCCTACACACGTGAAAGCACGTCCCAAGTGTAGGCGTCTGACGAATGTTGGATACCCCCTACGCGCACGTACTGTCACGTACGAAGAATCCGCCGACCACCTCTTGTAGACCCTCCTTGGCGCCTACACACGTGAAAACACGCACGAAATGCGCACGCGCCAGACGCATGCTCGATACCCCCCTCCGCGCACGTATTTTCATGTTTTTGGGTTTTTTTTCCTTTTTTTCCTACCCGATGGCCATGACGCGTCTGGAAAAATTCGCTGCGGCTGGCAGACATACAAATCAGTTACCGAGATGCTCTGCCAACCACCCTGCCGTCATCACGCTGTGCCGCGCCAACGGCGAGGTCGTGAGAGTGGCCGTCCCGACGGGCGGAGAGGCGAGACCTGTTGTCCGCAGCGTCGAGCCGGGCCACAACGGCATCTGGAAGCTTCAGATTCGGCTGCACACGGATAGCGTCCCAACATTTGGGGCGCCTTCGATCGCATAAGTGTCCGAGGAGGCGCAGGCGCGAGCGGAAACAAGTACCACAGCTCGGGCACACGCCAGAGGCAGGGGCAAAGTAGCGCTGCGGGGCCAAGACTTTGTGCTTGGCACGGCGATGACTCTCAAGAGCACGCGTGGTTGGGAACCTCTTGTGGCACATCGGACAAACATGTGGTAGCGTTTCTGCGTCGTCCGCGGCATTGGCGGACGGCGCATCCGCAGTAGAATCGGGAAAATGCACGCCAGCGATAGCAGACGCCCATTTCCCAGAGGACTCGACGATGAGCCGGCACCATGGTAAAGCATCACTCGGCTCAGGCATGTCAGCGCAGAAGGCAACTGTATCACGGAGCCGCGGCAGGTCCGACCGGAGCAGTGCCACCCACGGTAGCGGACGGTCTTGCCGACGGGTCGAGAGGAGCGCGATGACGTGCGGCGGCTGCCGGCGGACCATCCGGCCGAGGAACTCGAGGCGGGCCCGGCATAGAAGACAAGCAATGCTCGGCGTCTTGGTGCGGAGCCGTACCTCCTTGTCCGTCTCGGCCGGGCCGAACCTCGGAGCGTCGAAGATGCGCCGGAGGACCCTCATCTACACATATACAGGACCCTCACATACACGTGTATTTTCATGTGTGAAGTATCCGCCGATCACATGTTGGATACCATGCTTGGCGCCTACACACGTGAGGAAGCATGCGCCAGACGCAGATTCGATACCCCCTCCGCGCGCGTATTTGCACGTGTGAAGAATCCGCGACCACCTGGATATCCCAGTTCGCGCCTGCACAAGTGAACAAACACATCCCAAATGCGCACGCGCCAGACTCATGTTCGATACCCCCATATTGCGCGCACGTGTTTCTACTTGTGAATGCTCCGCCGACCACATGCTGAATACCCCCCTTGGCGCCTACTTACATGAAAAGACGTGCCATACAGGCACTCGCCAAATGCATGCTGGATGCACCCTCCGCGTACGTATTCCTACGTGAGAAGACTCCGCCGACTGTATGTTGGATACTCTCCTGTGGGCCTGGACACGTGGAAGGACGTGCTAAACCCGCATGCTCCAGACGTATGTTGGATACCCCCCCTCAGGGCCTGCCTGCGCAAAAAGACCTGCCAAACGCGCACGAGCCAAATGCATGATGGCGGAACCCCTCCGTGAACCTATCTTCTCGTGTGACGAATCCGCCGACCACACGTTGGGTATCCCCCCGGGGCCCTGGACACGTGAAATGACGTGCCCAACGCGAACGCGCCCGACGCATGTTGAATACACCCCTCCGCGCAAGTATTTTTGCAGACCCTTAAACCCCGCTGGCCATACGTTCAATATCTTCCTGGGGGGGGCCTACACGAGTGAAAATACGTGGCACGTACTTCTACGCGTGAAAATTCCGCCGGCAGCGCATTGGATATCTGAACAAGTAACAAGACGTGTCCAACGCATGATGAATACACCACCGCGCACCTATTCCTACATCCCGTAGAACCCGCCGACCGCACGTTGGATATCCCCGTGGAAGCCTAAACGCGTGAAAATACATTGCACGTTTTTTATGAATGAAGACTCCGCCAGCCGCACGTTGGACATCTGAACACGTCAACACATGTGCAAAACACGCACGCGCCAAACGCATGTCGAATACTCCCCGCTCTCCGCACGTCCGGCCGTATGTTAGATACCCCCTGGAAACCTGGACACGCAAAGATGTACCAAACGGCCAATCACCAAATGCATGTTGGGTACCTCTCTCCGCGCATGTTCTTACGTGTGAGACTGCATATTGGATCATCCCCCTGGGTCTGGACAGGTGAAAGCGCGCACCAAACGCGCACGAGTCAGACGCATGATGGGTACCCCCATCCGCGCATGCATTTTGCCGCGTAAAGCATTCGACGCTCCGCTGTCGGAAACTCCACCAGTGGTCATTCTGGCGCCAAAGGCACGTGAAGATATACACCAGACGCATGCGTGCCGAGACGCCTGTTGGATACGCGGTGGCAGGTGCTGGTGTCTGTCTCTCCCTCCCTCGCTGGCTCCGCTGAAGTGCGTTCACCGACGCCAGCACCTGCGAGCGTTCATGATATTCCAAGGCCGCGTTCTCGAAGAGGAACTACGCTCGTAGATGTTCTGGAAACCCGCGTGTCGATACCCTTCCGCGCACGTATATGTACGCGCCTAAATGCGACACCACCTGCTGGGTACTCCAGTCTGGGGCCAAAGCATCGCCCAGAGAAGGAGAGCCCTGGGCCAAACCTTGCAGAAACATTGAAACGCCTTCGTTCCTTGATGCTTTCGATCCTCCTCGTCTGAATGGCCCAGGGACATGAAAATAAATGGTCCCCAGATGTTTCCATATGTCCTGGAGTTTCGTCTTCCATTACACTTCCCATCTTTTCCATGTGTTCATAAGTTAAGGTTTATGTGTGACTGTATGTGTTTTTTTCCCTCCTGATCATCATCCTCCTCTTCCTCCTCTTTTTGGGGCTGGGCGACCTTCAAGTGCCATGCTTGTAGCGCTCGGTGACAATAAAACTGAGCAAAAAGGACGACGTAAGCTGAGTGCGCAACGAATCTGGCATCGCGAGCGCAGTTGGACAAAAGGATAAAAGCCTCATCCTCCTCTTCCTCCTCTTCCCTCTCCTCCTCGCCTTTCTCGGGAGTCATGAAGTGCATGCCCCCCGTCAGCAGGAAACTGAGCCCCTCGCCCACTCCTCTTCCACGGTGATGAAGTTCCCAGCTCTGGACTTGAAGGCTACGACGCCTCCGGCGGGGACATGATGGAGAGGAAGAAGCAGTTCCTCCTCCTACACCTACTACGCATCATCGTCGTCATCATCATCGTCATCCAAATATTCCTCATCCTCCTCATCATCCTCCCTCCATTCCTCCCTCCCTCCCTCCCTCCCTCGTTTTATCACACCTCTCTCCTCTCTTCCCTCCTCCTCTGTAGCAGCATCATTAACATCACCATCATCATCATCACCATCAGCATCATCATTACCACCGTTATCATCATCAACATCAGCATCATCAGCAGCATTGCAATCATCGCCGCCGCCACCGCAATTACGATCCTCATCAGCATCACCTTCATCATCACCATCTTATCAAAGTGATCCGTATCGTCATCATCATCAACAACATCATCATCGTCATTGACATCATCATCAGCATCATCGACGTCATGATCATGACCATGATGATGATCATCTTCATCACCACCACCGCCAAGACCATCGTCGTCATCACCACCATTACCTCCATCATCCTCATCATCATCATCATCATCATCATCATCACCGCTATCACCGTAATCATCAAAGTATTATGTTGTCATCGCCGTCATCGTCATCGTCGTCATTATCGTCATACTCATCATCTGCATCCTCATCCCTATCATCATCATCATCATCATCATCATCATCATCATCATCATCATCATCATCATCATCATCATCATCATCATCATCATCCTCAGAATCATGATCATCCTCCCCATCACCATCATTATCATCATCATCGTCATCGCCATCGCCACCGCCATCATCATCCACATCATCATAGTCATCACCATCCTCATCATCACCACCACCACCACCACCCTCACCATCACTACCAACACCAACACCATCATCATCATTATCATCGCCGTCGTCGGCGGCGTCATCATTATCATCAGCATCGTCAACACCAACATCATCAGCATTATCATCCTCATCCTCCTCCTCCCCATCATCACCATCATCATCGTTAGCAGCATGATCACCCTCGTCACCACCACCACCACCGTATGCATCATCATCATCATCATCGCCGTCGTCATCGTCGTCCTGATCATCGCCGTCATCATCGCGGTCGTCATCACCACCATCATCCTCGCCCCCATCTTCATCCTCATCCCCATCACTACCATCAACACTAATTCACATACATCAGCACCATCATCACCATCATCCCCAACACCGCCAGTGTCATCACCGAAATCATGACCATCATAACACCCAGCATTACCATCACCCGCATCATCCTCACCATCATCAGCATCATCATCGCCACCGACGCCATAATCATCGTCGTCGTCGGCGCCACCATCACAATCATCACCATCACGACAACCATCATCAGCATCACCAAACCATTCATCATCATGACCACCATCACCATCACCATCAACCCCGGCATCATCAGCATCATCATCGTCCCCCCCACACACACACACCATCACCGTGAGCATCGTCATCATCACCCTCACCCTCACCACCATGTCCATCATCATTACCACCCTCATCATCATGATCAACATATTCATCACCATTATTATCATCGCCGTCGCTATCATCATCTCCATTTTCGTCACCATCATCAACATCACCATCCGCATCCCCATCATCATCACCAGCATCATCATCAGCACCCGCATCCTCTTTACCATCAGCATAGATATCAGCATCACCATCGCCATCCTAATCCGCACCCCCCTCATCATCATCACCATCGTCATCACCACCACCACCACCACGATTACCATCGTCTTCAACATCAGATTCACCATTTTCGTCGCAACCATCATCATCATAATCTTCAGGAGCATTAGCATCAACATCATCAGATTCGGCATGATCCACTTCATCCTCATCATCATCATCATCATCATCATCATCATCATCATCATCATCATCATCACCAGAATCATCCTCATCGCCACCACCTCTATCATCATCACCATGATCATCATCGTATCGTCAGCATCAGCGTCTCATCACCATCATCCTCACCATGGCCGTCGTGGTCCTCATCACCACCGCCACCACAACCACAACCACCATCATCACTGCCGTCGTCGTCGGCATCACCATCGTCGCGGTCACCACCATCATCATCAACGTCACCATCATCATCATCAATAATCTCGTCATTACCATCACCATCATCATTATCACCATCATTCTCATCATTAGCATCATCAGCACCATCAACAAAATCATCACCATCATCAGCATCATCATATTTACGCCGAAACCACCATCACCATCATCCTCCTGACCCTAATCCGCATCCTCATCGCAGTCATCATCGTCATTTATCGTCATCACCGCCACCACAATCAATATCCGAATCACCATCGTCATCCCCAACATCATCAACATCGTTACCACCCCACTCATCCACATCAGCATCCTCATCATCATCATCGCCGGCGGCATCAGCATTGTCGACATCATCAGCATCATCAGGAGCATCAGCATCATTATCAACATCATCATCATCGTCATCATCATGCTCATCCTCGTCACCATCCTCATTCTCGGCCTCCTCATCATCTTGAGAATCATGATCATCAGCCTCATCCACGCCCTCGCCCTCGCCATCATCATCGTCAGCAGCAGCGGCAATAGCAGCACCATGATTCAAACAAGGCCAAGAACACACAAGTAAATACACACAATTTCCAAGATTCCCAATAGTTTCCATTATGTTCTGGGTTGCCGTCTTCCCACACCGGAGCCCATACTCTCCCGTGTTGTCATGGGATTCGTCGATTAATTATGTCTGTGTGGTTTCCCCTCCTGAATGACCATCATCCTCATCATCAGCATCAGCATCATCATCATCATCATCATCATCATCATCATCATCATCATCATCATCATCATCATCATCATCGTAAGCATCAGAACGATCAACAACAGAGAAATACTCATGATCTGCATCACCATCACCACCACCATCAACAGCATCACTGACGTCATCATCAGCATCACCAGCATCAGTATCATCATCATCAGCATCATCATCAGCATGAGCATCATCATCATTATCATCATCATCATCATCGTCATCATCATCATCATCATCATCATCATCATCATCATCATCATCATCATCATCATCATCATCATCATCATCATCATCATCATCATCATCATCATCCCTGACTCCATCTGCCCCCCTCCTCTTTTCTCCTCCGCCTCCTCTCGACGGAAGCAGACGGAGGGGGAATAAATTTGCACCGAGCGCGCAACTGATCTCACGGAGGGGAAGATGGGGGAGGGGACGGGGCTCTGCTTCTCCCCCGAAGGGGCGCCTTGGCCTTGGCGTTGAAGGTCGTAACTGGGCAGTCGCACCCGGGATGAAGCCCTGCTCCAGCTTCTCGAGATTCCCAACTCCCTTTTTCGAGGCGGGTCGACAGGACTGGGCGAGAAGAAAAATCGAACGACCCATTCCCAAGGCGCCGCGCGACGCGCACGCCCAACAGTCAGCGCGATTGAAAACCGCGCGGCACGCGCGGGACGAACGGTCTGATTCCCGATCCGAAGCGGAGCAAGGCGGGAGGAGGCGGGGGCAACACCAGAATCGATCGGCGCGATCGAGGTGGACAGCCACTCGACAGCCCCTCCTTCGAGGGCATCTGGTGGCAAAACCGGCAGCGAAACCGAGATTCCAGGAGTGGAAGGCCGTCTTTTCGGGGGGGGGGGCCTGGACAGCCCTCCTCTGGGAACTCATGCCACTTTCCGAACTCTCTGTCCGCGGCTGTCGCGGACAGCGGAAGCACTGAGAGCGGCGGCTGAACTGGCCCTGATCTGCTCGGCAAGGGCATCGACAGCGATCACGCTCTGGGCAATACCAGGGTCCAAGTGGCACTCCCCCGATCCCCACTCAGCGACCTGGTCTGCCTCGACGCTTGCCAAGCGAAGCTGCTCGGGAAGGCCACCGGCACGGAAGCGGCCCGCGCGCACGCGGCCCAACACTCGAATTGCGCTGGCCCGGCCAAGTCTGGAAAGCAATGCTGGGCCAAAGAAAACCACGCATCCCGGTTAGACGTGGGCCAGCCGCCCGCCGAAACTTCTCACCAACCCCGAACAACGC
>CAUYUJ010001506.1:47387-57387 GCA_963575745.1 Prorocentrum cordatum | reverse complement strand
TCATCATCCACCTCCTCCTCCTCCTCATAATCATCAGCATCATCATCATCAGCATCATCATCAGCATCAGCATCAGCATCAGCAGCAGCATCTTCATCATCATCAGCAGCATCATCATCATCATCATCATCATCATCAGCAGCAGCAGCATCATCATCATCAACATCAGCATCCGCTCTCCTCCCTCATCCCTCATACCTCCTCCCTCCTCTCTCCTCCCTCATTCTCCTCCTCCTCCCCATTCCCTCCTCCCCCCTCCCTCCCCCCATCCTCCCTCCTTCATCCCTCCTCCTCATCATCACCTCTTCCTCCTCCTCCTCCTCCTCCTCCTCATCCTCCTCTTCCGCCTCCTCCTCCTCCTCCTCCTCCTCCTCCTCCACCTCCTTCCTCCCCTCGTTCTCCTCCTCCTCCTCCTCCTCCCCCTCCTCCTCCTCCTCATCCTCCTCTCTTCCTCCTCCTGGCTCCTCATCCTCCTCCTCCTCCTCCTCCTCCTCCTTCTCCTCCTCCTCCTCCTCCCTCCCTTCCTTCCTCCTCCGCCTCATCCCCCTCCTCCGTCTTCCTCCTCCTCCTCCTCCTCCTCCTCCTCCCCTCCTCCTCCTCCTCCTCCTCCTCCTCCTCCTCCTCCTGCCTCAGGGGGCCCCTCCCGTAGGGGAGGGGTCGGGACCCCAGGGTCCTCCTGGCGCAGGCGGGGAGCGCCGGGCCCGAGGGGCGAAAATCCCCCGCACCCCGGGGGACGCCGCCAAAGTGCGGTTTCCTTCCCCCGGGGGGGTCGCCAGGCCCCGTGTGCTTCCCCAGGGCGGTGCTGGGTCCCCCCCAGCACTCGCCGCCCTGGGGCGGGGCTGGCGGCTCGTCTCCGTCGTGTCGCTCGTCCGTCTCGTGTCGTTCGTGTCGCGTCGTTCGTTTCGTCCCCCTGTCGTGTCGCGTCGTGTCGTGGTCCCGGGGCCGTAAAACGCGGCCACCCATGGTGTGGGTGGTGGGTAGGGTTGGCGCTGAGCACGGCTCGCGCCCCCTACCCCGACCAGGGAGCGCGGAGCACGGTCTCCCAGCGCTCCCTGGTCGCGCTTTGGTCGCGCCACGGGGGCATGGCCCCGTCGGTGGCGCGGCCTGCGCCGTTTTTTGGTGCATCTCGCTGGCACTCGCCACGCCAGCGGAGTCATGTGGCTGTTCATGGGTCGTCCATAAAAAAAAATCCTCCTCCTCCTCCTCCTCCGCCTCCTCCTCCTCCTCCTCCTCCTCCTCCTCCTCCCTTCCTCCTCATCCTCCTCCTCCTTCCCTCCCTCCCTCCCTCCCTCCCTCCCTCCCGCCTCCCTCACATCCGCCCTTCCTCCCAATTGGTTGAAGCGACCCATCCTGCCGCAATCCTATTGCGTAGCCCTCCTCCCTCCTCGCTTCCTCGCTCCGCCTTCCTCCCTCATACCCCCCTCCCCTCCTCCTCCTCCTCCGCCCTCCCCCTCCTTCCCTCCTCCCTCCCTCATCTCCCTCCCTCCCCCTCCCCGCTCCCCTTCCCCCTCCCCCCTCCCGCCCTCCCTCATCCTTCCCGCCCTCCTCCCTCCTCCTCCTTCCCTCCCCTCCCTCCTCCTTCCCTCCCTCCCCTCCCTCCCTCCCTCTCCCTCCTCCCTCCTCCTCCCTCCCTCCTCCCTCCTCCCTCCTCGCTCCTCCCTCCTCGCTCCTCGCCTCCTCGCTCCTCCCTCCTCCCTCCTCCCTCCTCCTCCTCCCTCCTCCCTCCTCCCTCCTCCTCCTCCCCTCCTCCCTCCTCCCTCCTCCCTCCTGCCCTCCTCCCTCCTCCCTCCTTCCCTCCTCCCCCCTCCCCCCCCCTTCCCCCCCCCCCCCCTCCTCCCTCCTCCCTCCTCCCTCCTCCCTCCTCCCTCTCCTCTCCTCCCTCCTCCCTTCCTCCCTCCTCCCTCCTCCCTCCTCCCTCCTCCCTCCGCCCTCCCTCCCCCTCCCTCCTCCCTCCCTGCCCTCCTCCTCCCTCCTCCTACCTCCTCCCTCCTCCTCATCCTCCTCCTCCTCCTCCTCCTCCTCCTCCTCCTCCTCCTCCTCCTCCTCCTCCTCCTCCGCCGCCGCCGCCGCCGCCGCCGCAACGGCCTGGATCCGCCGCCGGGGATCTAAGACAGATTGCATCGAAGCGGACATGTGTTTTTCTCTGACGTTTGCGAGCAAGCACTATGCAAGCAGTGGCACGCGGTCGGCGAACCACGGAGCCCCCCTGGCGCCGCCGCGCGGGCGCCTTCCAACTCCAGGACGGTCGGGGTGAAGGTGGCCACCGCACCTCGGCCGTTTTCGGGGAAGAGGAGAGAGAGCGAGGCTCGAGAAAGATCGAGGCCTTCAAGCATCCTGATCCTCCTACCCTACAAACGGAACTCTGGATTTCTCTGGAGCCACCAAAGATATCCTGAGACCATAAACCCCAACATCCCTTTTGGATTGAAAACGTGCCCCAACACGCAATTGGCTAACTACGCCAGACAAGTTACGCTTTCGATGCTTTCCGCCCAAACAACGATGGGAGGATCGCGAGGTATAGCTGGACCACAGTGGGAAGAGCCGCGCTTGTCCACGAGTATTCCGAAAGAGCGTCTGACTAGAAAGTGGAGAAAGTCCCCTGGCAGAGAACCAAATAGCAGCAAAGGTGAAGAGGCTGGCGGCTATAGGGGACAAGGGTGATAGCACGGCCATGCGGATCCTAGCGTATCTGTTACAAGGGATCGTGGTCATCTGAGCATAGATATGTAGCTGGTGTGGAGGCGAGAACCACGACTCGTGAACACGCTTGAAGCATCTCAAGCGCAATGGCTGCCAGACCGCCTCCGGAACGGGTGGTCTCACAGGGTGGTCTCGGGCTGCCCGCCCCCCCCCCATGGGACGCTCCTGCAATTGTCGTTCGTCCTCCCCTGGGACCCGCTAGCGACACGCCATCACGGACTCAGCCCTGGCGAGGAACCCAACCATATGCAATCGTGAGTGCCGCAATTGTGGGTATCGTCTTCGGTGGAGCTCACTATGGGACACGAACCGCTGTACTGGGTGGTGGCGACGCATGCGAACGTTGCCAGGGCATTCGGTGGAGCTCCCTATGGGCCACGAACCATTGTACTGTGTGGGGGAGACGCATGTGGACTTTGCCACTGGGGCCTTCGGTGGGGCTCCCTATGGGCCACGAAACAGTGTGCTGGGCGAGGGAGACGCAAGGGGACTTTACCATTGGAGCTTTCGGTTGAGTTCCCATGGGCCACGAGAACTTGCACTGGATGGGGGAGACACATGTGGACCTTGCCACTGGGGCTTTCGGTGGAGCTCCCTGAGGGCCAAACGATGTGTTTGGGCGGTGTGCCGAACAGGTCGACAGGCGGAGGGCAGAGGCAGGGATGGGAGGATGGGGGGGGGGGAGGGGAGAGGGAGGAGGAGGAAGAGGACAGACCACATCAAAGATGTTGGCGTAAACCCTGCCTCCAAGATCCCTCTTCATTCGGCCCCTAGAAGGTTCACTTCCATTGAGGGAACTGCCTGCTTCGAGAAACAACCGTTTGAACACCCGGAAGCGTCCCAAAAGCACCAACGCCACGAATCAACATGACTGTTGCGTCTTGACGACCCTGATTCGTGCCAGAACACTGGGATTTCAACACGGCGAATCAACGTAATTGTTGCGCCCTCACAACCTTGAATGCTTCCAAAACATCAGTGACGGCATGTTGGGAACCGCGAGACTCTTGCAAATGCTCAAAACGAGTGAACCTGGCGCTAAGGCGAGAAACGCAATTATTTAAACGAATGTGCGCAGCGCTAGGGCGAGAGCCACGCTTTCAAAAAACCGCCCGCCCTCATTGTGTAAAAATGCTGCCAACTTCAAAGCTTCAGGATCAGAAATGGTCAAGAAATCTCAGCCGAAGCGCCTGCCCCGCCGTTTCGACCGGCCTCGGGGTGCGACAGAAAGGAATTGCTTATCAGGAAGCGAATTGAGGAGGACGAGGAAAAGGAGAAGGAGGGGAAGGATTGGACTCAGGGACTGTCTCTTCGAAACGAGGACCGGGCACCCCAAGATGCTTGAACAACAACAGACCGACGCATATACTGCGCCGATCCGAAAGTTTCCACAATTTCGCCACCGTTTTCGCCGCGGCCACCTGGGGTGGCGCGCACAGGATAAGACTCGCGGAGCCCGAGGGCGGACGGGGGCGATGTCGCGAGGGCAGAGTCGGCGCGCCGATGGGCAGCCCAGCACCCCGTTTGGCCGGAGGGCCCAGTACAATGCAAGGGCAGAGCCTAACCCCCGCCTGGGGTCGCGGGATCGGGTTCCCCTTCCCCATTTAAAACTTTAAATCCCAAACGGCGTACTGACCCGAAAATGAGCAAACGGCATAGGACCTCCTCGAAGAAAACTGTCGGGTTCGGTCACGCGACGACCCGAAAAGTTGACCGACCGACCTGAAAATGGCCATATGCCATAGGACTTGTCCCAAAAATCGTGTCCGGATCGAACGACCCGAACATGCGCAAACCGCTTAGGACTCCTTGCAAAAAAACCTAGTCTTCCAGGTTTTCGGGCCCACTCCGAAGAAACCGAACATGGGCAAACCGCCTAGAATTTCCTACCAAAAACGGTTTCTCGGTGGTTCCGGGCCTCGTCCGAAGGAGCCGCCGATGGGCAGACCGCTCAGGATTTCCTGCACAAGAAATGTTTTCCCGGATGAGCCATTGTCAACGGGAACGCGCCCCGCGCGGGATCGGGGTTCGCGCGGGGGCGCGGCTGCTCTCGCCTGTCCAGGGGGCATGCATTGCCGCGCCCTTCCAGCATAGCGTTTGCGCTGCACTCGCGCGGCGCCGTGCCTCTCAAATCGGAATAAACTTTCGGAGCGCCAATGTAGGACCGATTCATTATGCTGGTCAGCCGTGCTGGCCCGCCGTGGTCTTCCATGCGGGCTGGCATCAAAAAGCACGACTCGAGTATGGACCTGTGCGTTCGTGTGTTCGGAAACCAGAATGGCATAGTTCTGAAACGCACGCAGGCGCGAGCATATACATACATGCATGCTTCTGCATGTATGTGCACACACGTGCGTAATTACATTCAACGGTGTATACGTTTACAGATATACACACATACATGTAAAATGTATGTAAGTAGATATATGTATGCGCATTAATGCACCTGGACGACGGCATGAAGTATTTACGTGTCTGTGCTGGCAACATCGCGCGTGTGCGCTTCCCGCGCGCTCAGGTTCTACCGCAGGCCGGCGGGAGAACCAGACGGCGCTATCTCGCGAGAGCGTGGGCAGCGCGTGGGCACTGCCCTCGCGCTGGTTGCGGTCACTCTCTGACGCGGGGTCGGTCGTTAAGCGCGGCGGTCTGGAGGAGGAGGAGGAGGAGAAAGAGGAGGAGGAGGAGGAGGAGAAGGAGGATCGGAAGGTCTGGGGAACTGCTGTGATACAGCGTTCGTGGTGGAGAGTCCCAGGCTTTCGATTCGCGCGACCTTGACGCGGTGGGTGTGTGTGTGTGGGTGCTGCAGGGGGCAATCGCGCAATCGTTCCTGTGTATTTCGCGTTTCCCTCTGCGAAGCTGTGGTGCCAACCGTGAACTCCCATCGGGGGCGGTGGACTGGCAGTGGTCGGGAAAGCCCTGGAGCAGGCGTCTTCGAGGGAGTCCGGGACCTCTTAGTGTTCGGCGGGGTTCGACTGGGACTGTGTCAAGGACCCAAACATGTTGCACAAAAACTCTCCGCGAACGCTCCTTCATGGAGTCAGGCTGCGGGGAACTTCCGGGGAGTCAAGCTTCCATTCCATTGACTACACTGTTCGAACCTCCCCCCACACACTCACTGTGAAGGGGGAGTGGGTAATGACAGAGCCTCTGGGTGGGGCCACCACGGAACCTACCCATTCTCCGCGCCCAAAAAGCCGCCCAAGAGTGCTGCAGAACACTGCTATACATCGGCATCACAACTGCAGGGGGCGCCCACTGCGCGCCGCAAAAACTTCTTCCTCGGCCCATGGAACAGTGACACCCAGCGCAACAAAACATGCCTGCGAGCGTGAATGCGCGCGTGTGCGTATGCCTTCGCGCGGCACAGCAGCTGCTTTGTGAGCTGGCCCGGCCGGCCTGCCGCGCGCCCAGTAGCTAATTAGGCCTGTTTCCGCGCCCCGGACAGTTTCTGACTCCGCCTGCGCCTTCGCTAGCGGACGCGACCAAAAAAGTATGCCACCACGCTGTACCGCCCTCTGGGCCGCCCAGCGTCGCTACCCGGCTTCAGTACCCTTCGGTGCTCCCCGCCGCCGCCCTTCGCGACGCACCTCCCGTGTGGGACGCGCGTCGCTCACTCACTGTCCCCTGCACCACTTCGGTGCTTCTCCGACGCACCACACTGAACCGCCCAGTGGGTCGCCCTGCGGTGCTACCCGGCTTTCGCACCTTTCGGTGCTCCCTTCCTTCCGCGGCGGCCCCGCGCCGCCTCCTTCCGTTGCGGTGCTGTTCCGCCCCGCTGCCTGCGGGCGCCCGGGGCGCTTTGCCCGCCACCACCCGCCCCTCCCCTCTCGCCCTGTGGCCCCCTGGCGCGGCCTCGGGCGGTCACCGCCATTCCCCTCTCTTTGCCAGTTTTGTGCTGCGTTGCCACTTCCAGCTGCCCCGCGTTTCCTCCCCCGCGTTGCTGTTCCACCCCGCCGCCTGCGGGCGCCTGGGACGCTTTGCCCGCTGCCTCCCGCCCTATCTCCCCCCGCCCCCCAGCCACCTGGTCTCGGGCGGTCACGCCGCAGTATCCCTGTCACTGCCAGCCGTCTGGCCGCTGCTCCCACACCCGCACGATTCAGTGTTGTGCCTTCTCCTCGCGGCGACGGTGGAACTGGCCGCTCTCAAAGCGAACCACGGCCCCTGCCCAGGCAGGCCAAGGGTGCGGCGACGCTGGGCCGCGCCAGGGCACCGCCGGAGGCGCGTTCCCCGCGTCGGGGACGCAGCCGCCGTGGCGGCGGCCGCGGCGCCGCCGCCGCAGCGCGGGGTAGCTGCCCCCCCAGCGTCCGCGGCGGCGCCGCGCCCAGGGGCAGCCGCGGCGGCGCGGAACCTCTTCGCAGGCCGCGCCTGGCTGGCGCACACGGCGTCCCAGGGCCCCGCCTGGGTCGCCTGCACGCGCTGCGGGTGCTGGGCGCCGACGCGGCCGCTGCTGGCCTGCCGCCAGTGCGGTGGGTGGGTACCCGCGTTGCCGCCGCGCGCGGGCATGCTGCTGTTGCTGCCAGCAGCGCGCGCTGGCGGCAACGAGGCGGCCTGGCGCGCCGTCCTCAGGGACCGGCTGGCCGCTCGCCCTGGCCCGCCTGACTGAGGCGGGCGGCGCCAGGCGGGCGCGGACGCTGCTCCCTCGCCCCCCCTTTCCCTCCTCTCGTCGTCGTCGTCGTCCGTCGTCTTCCCCCTCTCGCCGCTGGGCTCCGCTGCGATGGTAAAAAAATACCTTCTCCTCGGTGCGCCGCAGTACGCCGTTGGCGGTGTTCGACCGTGCCCCCCGCCAGCCCCAGCCGCTGGCTGCCGCTCCCCGCCACCTGCCACCGTGGTTCGCCACGGCCGCCCACCGCGTCTGGCCCTGCGCGCCTGGCTGCTGCTGCCCCCCCCGGTTGCTCACCGTCGAACTCGTCGGCGTCTGAGCGTCCCTTCTTCCTCTCGGCCGCCCCCCCCCTTCCCTCTCTGCTCGCCGGCCAATTCGCTGGTTAATGCCCCCATCTAGCTTCTCGCTGGAGCGGAAGTCGCCGCCTCGCCGCTGACGGAAAAAAATGTGTGCGTATGGTGTCCCCTCCCTCCCTCCCACGCCGGGTCTCCCCTCCCCCCCCTCGCGCATCGCGGCTGAACTCGCATCTGGACGTCCTGCACATGCTCCTTCCGCCAGCGCAGTCACTCCGCCTAGCCGCCGACGCAGAAAGGGCGTGTGCGGATGTGTGGATTGTGCACTCTCTATCTCTCCCTCTCTCTCTCCCTCTCTCTCCCTCTCTCTCCCTCTCTCTCTCTCTCTCTCTCCATGTTTCTTTCTCTCTCTCTCTCTCGATGGTCCGCCCCGCCGCATGGAGTGCGCGGCGCCATCGCCGTCTGACGCCACTCCGACTGCTGCTTGCGACGGCTCCGCTGCACGCCCCGCTCCCTGCCGATGCGCGCGCCCCCCCGCGGGCGAAGCGAGCGTCCCCCTGCGCTCCGCACATCGCCCTCCTTGGCCGCAGCCTCGCGCGCGGCCCCGCGCGACCCGCGTGGGCCTCTCGCTCGTCCCCCGCTGCCCGGCGGCGGCCCCGTGGGGAGACGCGGGAAGGGGCGGGCCATCTCGGAAGGCTCGGAGGTTCCCCGGCCTTCCGAGGAGCTGTCCGAGCCTTCCCCGAGGACCCGGAGGACCTCTCGGAGGGCGCGAGCGCTCCTGAGAAGCCCCGCCGCCTTCTGGGAGGGCCTTTTCTCCTTCTCGCTTCCCCCCCTGGCTCACTGCCGAGTGTAGCCACGCGACGCGCGTGGTCTCGCTCGTACCCTTGACCCTGTGTTCCTCTGAGCGCCCTCGGTCCGTGATCACTTCAGCTTGAACAACCGGGAATCAGGTCGCATGCATCGCCCTTGGTCCGTGGATCACTTCATCTTGAACATCTGAAGATTACCCTTTGCCGTGTTCAGCGCGGTCGCATTTGGCGCAGCACCGACTTGGCAGATATGCTGCCTCCAGACGTCGATGCGAGCGCAAATCCGCTGAGGCATTCCGCTCCTGAGATCACAGACTGGCCGCAGGTCATATCTGCAAGAAGCGGAGATCGTCGCATCGCGTGGATGTGCATACCTACGGCCGACCCTTTCACGGCGTCGCCCCGCAGCACAATCTTCCCCTCCTCCTCCTCCTCCTCCTCCTCCTCCTCCTCCTCCTCCTCCTCCTCCTCCTCCCCCTCCTCCTCCTCCTCCCACTCATTCCCCATCGCCTCCCATCCCCTCCCTTCTCGTCCTCCTCCACCCCCTCCCCTCCGTCGTCCACCTCATCACCTCCAAAGTAAGACGACTGTGTAAAAAAAGTCATGACGACATCGTCGTGATGGAGTGGCTCACTGTGCGTCGCACCGCCGTCCGAGTCGCAGTCCAGCAGCAAGAGGCCGTCCGCGGTGGAGGCGAGACAGGAGTTGTTCGCCTGCCTCGGGAGCGGCCATCACTACCCCCTCGCACAAACCATCATAAATGTTCAGGCTTTTGTGCACATTTACACACACACACACACACACACACACACACACAGCTACCACCTTTTTTCTCGTTCCATGATGACCGCCGCACCACCGATCGCTGTACACCACCATATCAAAACTGCGACGCAGCGTGAAATGGAGGAGCGCCAGGCCAAAGAGGAACGTTGCCTACATCAATCGAAGAGACGAGTTGTGGGGGCTCCACCAGGTTCTAGCTTCTAGCCAGAGAAAGTACGAGGCGGCAGCGCGGATGGAGAGGAAAGACCCACTGGACGCCAGTAATACTCCCGCTTGCTCACTGCGCGTCGCACGATGGAGTAGACTCGAGGAGGGCTCGCAGGAGGAGAGCGGAAAGGGCGAAGGGAAGGGGCGGAGAGGCGAGGGGACCAGGGGAAGGACGACAAGGGGAATGGGAGAAGGCGAGGGGGAGGGAGAGGGGAAGGAGGAGGGGGAAGGGTGGCCCGGGCAACGGGAGAAGGGAAAAAAAGAGATGCACTGGGCACAGAAGGAAGGAAAACCAGGCATGGACGCCACTCCCAAAAGAGACACCCTTCCAGGAGAGGAGGAGGGGTGAGAGGAGGGCACGGGGCACGGGGGGGAGGGAAGGAACGCGAATGCTGCGACACCCTTGGACTGGTCACTCAGGATGCGGAGGGGCCCCGGCGGGACGCCGACGAGGGCAGGGCGTGACGCACGCATGGCCACGCGCAGTGCACCCTGTGAGCGAGGGAGGAGGAGGAGGAGGAGGAGGAGGAGGAGGAGAGGAGGAGGAGGAGGAGGAGAGAGGAGGAGGAGGAGGAGGAGGAGGAGAGGGGGGGGGGGTCGAG
>CAUYUJ010001506.1:37387-42387 GCA_963575745.1 Prorocentrum cordatum | reverse complement strand
GTATGCGGGAGGGACCGTGCGGGAGCCGCAGAGGCCAGATATCCGGAGGGGCGCACACAGCCGGGGCCTCGGGAGCCTCTGCCTCGCAGACAAGCTGCTTACGGAGCAGAGGTATGGAGGGGCCCAGGGACACACGACTGAATACACACAAATCCCAGGAGTCCCCACACTTTCCCATGTGTTCTGGGTCTTCGTCTTCTCCCCCCACACTTCCCGTATGTTCCCACATTTTCCCGGGAATCGACGATTAATTGTGTCTGTGTGTTTTTCCCCCTCCTGAGCCCTGCCTTAGAAACAAGCTGTTCATGGAAACATATGTACTCAGGCCCATAGCACCGCAGTCTGCATCCTACGCCGTACTCCCGAGAGGCCTCAAGACTGCCTCCGAGAGGCCCCCGAGGCGATTCGCGCTGTGAAGAAATCACGGCGGGAGGGTTTTCGCCGTGTTCGGCCACCGGGGGACCGTCAAAAGACGGCTCGGATTCAAAACCCGGTTCCGGAGAAGGGGCCCAGACCTCTGGGGGTCAACGTTGTGAAAAAAACACGACGTCGGGGGTCTCGGGTGGGGAGGAGGGAGGAGGGAGGAGGGCGGAGGGAGGGAGGAGGGAGGAGGGAGGAGGAGGGAGGGAGGAGGAGGAGGAGGAGGAGGAGGAGGAGGAGGAGGAGAGGGGAGGCGAACAGCCACGAGGCTCCGACAACCCGCAGCCCAGGCGCGGTGTCGAGACTTGCCGCAGGCAGCCGGATAATGACGCTGCCGTGCTTCGCCATACCATACGGGAGACCAGACGGGAGACCTCAGCCTCCTCCTCCTCTCCTCCTCCTCCTCCTCCTCCTCCTCCTCCTCCGCCTCCTCCCCCTCCTCCTCCTCCTCCTCCTCCTCCTCCTCCTCCTCCTCCTCCTCCTCCTCCTCCTTCCTCCTCCCTCCTCCTCCTCCTCCTCCTCCTCCTCCGCCTCCGCTCCTCCTCTCTCCTCCTCCTCCTCTCCTCCTCCTCCGCCTCCTCCTCCTCCTCCTCCTCCTCCTCCTCCTCCTCCTCCTCCTCCTCCTCCTCCTCCTCCTCCTCCTCCTCCGCCTCCACACGGGAGACTGCACGGGGAGATCATAAGGGAGACCCTCAGATGCCGAGGCTGGCGACGGTCCCCGCGAGAGGCCAGACGGGAGCCCATACAGTCGGCCCTGATTGGACAGGACACCTGAGAGGACACAAGCAAAGGGGCCCAAGGACACACAAATAAATACACACAAATCCAAGGATTCACCATGTTTTCCCGTCTGTTCTGGTTCTTCGTCTTCCCCCCCCCACTTCCCATACTCTCCCATATGTTCCTGGGAATCGGCGATGAATTGTCTGTGTGCTTCTTCCCCTCCTGAACAGGACCCTTCCGAGGGCCACGTGGCCACAGGAACATTGGAGGCGTGCGTCGTGGAGCACAGGACGCAAAGCTGCCCTCGACCTGGCAGGGTCGACCTACTGCTCGGGGCCGACTGCACGGGAGACCATCGAGTCACCGACGTCCCCGAGTCCAGCCACGGCACCCCCAGCCCTTCTCGCGAGCCAAAAAAAGAGATAGCCTTTGCAGTCAAGTCGGGCCCGCTCCCCTGCAGGCCGATGTTGGACGAAATATTACCACAAATACTTTGTTTTTTTTGTTTTTTTTTTTGAGAAAAAAAACCCAGACTATGTTTTGACTATGCTTGACTATTCCCCCTGTGGAGGGACAGGCCCGACTTCCCATTACAGACAGGCTGCACGCGGAATCGCGACGCATCGCGTCGTGAGTCGTGGCCGGAGCTCCCGAGCTGACCCCTGATTGCACAGGGGGGACGGACCGACACGGCCTGCCGTGGAAAATCGGGCCTCGTGGGGCCCCCTTGGGCCGCGGCCCCGCGGAATACACGTCGGTCGGAAGAAGTAGGTAAAAACATGAAGTAGGAAGGCGGATTAAGTTGATTGGGTCCAGGCCCCTCCAGAGAATAAAAAACACAGCAAGAGCATGTCGATTCTTGACGTAGGAAGGCGCTTGAAGTAGATTGGGATCTAAGAATCCAAGAATACCTACTTTTCACGACCGGCGTGTACTGGCGCACTTCCACGGACTCCCCGCGGCACGTATCCGTGCGACCGCGTGCCCGCGGGAGCGCGCCCCAGCATCCAGACCGCGCGGGCGCGGACGCGGCTGCGGGCGCCGCGCGCGGGGCACGCGTGAGCCCGCGGGAACCCCCCGCCCCGACGGGGCACCTCCCGGCACGCCGCGAGGGCACGGGCGACGGGGCAGTCGGGCGCCCGCCGCGGCCTCGCGAGAGGACACGCCCGGAGTGAAGGGGCTCCAGGACACACAAACAAATACTCACAAATAGAAAGATTCCCCGTATTTCCCATATTTTCTGGGGTTTTGTCTTCCCCCCCCACTTCGCATATTTTCCTATATTTTCTGGGGGATCGACGATTCATTGTGTCTGTGTGTTCTTGTTCCGTCCCGACGGAGGTCGGGGCCCACCCGTCGGGCGTGCCGGACGCGCCCGCGGGGATCTCCAGAGGGGCCCGCGGGGGACGGCCCCGCAGGCCCCGGGCGGCTCCGGGAGGGCACGAAGAGCGGGGGGCCGCCCTGGGCCAGGAAGACGTCTCGCGGGCCCGAGCACAGCCTCGGCCTCGAGCGGGGGGCGGCGCGCGCGCGGGCGCGCGCGCGGTCCCCCACGGGGGTCGCCACGAGCACGCCCTGGCTGGTGACGCCGCCCTTCATCCGGGAGCGGTTATCCTGATGCTCCCCCCTCCTCGCTCTCCGCGGTCCCCTGCCCCAACATCCTCCTCCTCCTCCTCCTCCTCCTCCTCCTCCTCCTCCTCCTCCTCCTCCTCCCCCTCCTCCCCCTCCTCCTCCTCCCCCTCTTCCTCCTCCTCCTCCTCCTCCTCCTTGCAACGAGCGTGATAACCGTGATCAAATCTAACACCGAAGTGTTTTACCAGGCCGTCTAGATGATGCAGCAAACCCTCCCTAGCGGTCCGAATCACACCGAGCTTTCTGACTAGGATGACCCCTGCCCCTCTGGCCTTAAGAGGTCCGCGAAATTCCCTTCTTAATGCGCGTTGTTTCTTGTAACGGGATCTACGCTATCGACATAGTTATGAACTTCCCGCACGAAGGCTCACCGGGTCTGCTCTGGCCTTGAGCCACAAACAATAACGGCACGCATAAACGAGCCGTTGCGCGTACACGCAATATGAAACAGTAGATGCATGCCACGACTGTCACTACTTACGACCCCAAGACCGCAAGTGCTCCAGCCGCCGCCATCGGAAGTAAGGGGGGTCGAAAGTCGCACTCCAAAGGGAACGTGCCAGTCTCTAACTTGGCTCGGCTTGCTGAGGTATCGCAAGCAAAATCGCTCACCTTGGTCACTTTACTTTCCACTGCGCCATGCGACAGATTTCGCGCGCCCGAAATTCATCCGACGGAGGCAAACAGCATTCTGCTCTTCTGGCACGCGACAAGGCCCGCGCGCAGAGGATGGTGGCCCGAGGCAAGCGGCCTTCGGCCCTTTCTCGAGCACGCGACGAGGCTCGCGCAAACGTGGAGTTGGACGGAAGCACACACCCTTCCGCCCCCTACCTCTGAGCCAGCCCGGCGTCACAGGCACTTCGCCGAGCACCGAGCACCGAGCCCGCAGCCCTGGCCTGACCGCCTGCGGACCGCGGCAGCCTAAAGTCTCGGGCGCAGGCCAAACGCCATGAGCCCCATCACGGCTACGGACCTTCCAGGCAGCGGCCTCCACCCGGGCAGCCCTGCCCCGGTTTGCCCTCCAGCTCCACAGAGTGGAGCGCGTGGGCCGGCAAAAGCGCGCGCTTTCCAAGCGCACGAAAGCAAGGCCCGTGACAGACAGTGCGTAGCCTCCTTTTCTGTGCATTGATATATATATATATATATATATATATATATATACATACATACATAAACATAAACATATCCATATACATATATACGAATATGAATATTATCTCTCTCCCTTTCTCTCTCTCTCTCTCTCTCTCGTTCTCTCTTTCTCTCTCTTTCTCTCTCTTTAACTCTCTCTCTCTCTCTCCCTCTCACTCACTCTCTCTCTCTCTCTCAGAAGAGACCCTCCAGCTCTCCTGGCTCACTCGGATACTCCTGGAGCAGGGCGCACCCTCTGGAGGCCCCAGGTCCCCCTTGACTGCTCCTCGCAGGAACCATAACGGCGTTCTGCGCCAGTCGTCTTCCTCCTCGTCTCGCACTCCGCGCGCGGTTTTCGCCTGACCGCCCCGTTCGATGGTCAGCTCAGACGCTCGGGCCTGCATGTCCGCGAGCGCCACGCGCGTCGCTGCCTCACGAAGCGCTTCTTTCAAATGTTCCTTCTGTCGCGCCACTTCACCGCTGGGCTCGAGAGCAAGTCCAGACTCCTCGCTACTCCCTCTATAGCTCCAACCCAGTTTACTGACCCAGCCAACAACATCGGGGCTACAGACGAGAAATTATGAAGGACCCCCCCCCTTGGCGCCATCCGTAGCTTCGCACCGTTATGGATTACATCCAGGGGGCACTTCACCGAACGACACCACTAACACCGCGCGGAATCGTATTAAAAAAAACATATTACCCAAAGACAAACGCTTGCGACGCGTTAACAATATCACGATTGTCTTAAGATTTGTTCACGATTTCCGGCTGGATCTCGGCGAGTCTCGTCTGTCTGAGCGAAGAGAGGACTGGGCTGCTGTCGGGGCAGCAGAATGCTGAACACAGAGAGCACATCCAGCGAACTGGTGGGAGGCTTCGTCTTTCGACCTCCCCCGAGAAGCTCGACGCCGCACCCGCGCCCCGAGGTCCCTCGCGGGCCCGCCCGCCGGGGGGTCGCGGGGGCGGCGCGCCGCCACGGCGTCGCTGAGGGAGGCGCACTCCCTAGGAATCTTATACACCTCCTAGGAAATCCTCGGGAACTCTGGAGATTCCCATCGATGTCCGAAGGAGTCCGACGGATTCCTTAGGAATCC
>CAUYUJ010001506.1:24887-32387 GCA_963575745.1 Prorocentrum cordatum | reverse complement strand
ATAACTACCCACGTGGCGATTTCGCTGGAAACGCGTGGCCCGCAAGGGCAGAAGTCCAGGGTCTAGGGTCAGCTCGGGCATGTCCCCCTACAGGCAGATGTTGGAGGAAAAAAAAAGAAAATGGACAACAACTACTCAAAAAAAATAAAAATGGTCGAGAAATCGTCCCCATGCCATGTCTTTGCCATGTTTGAATCTTTAGAGGGACAGGCCCGACTGAAGGGGAGGGGGAGGGGGAGGGGGAGGGGGAGGAGGAGGAGGAGGAGGAGGAGGAGGAGGAGGAGTGAGAGTGAGGAATAGAGGAAGAAGAGAGGAGAAACCGGGGGGGAGCCCTAGCGCCACCCACTTGAGCTCGCCACCAAGAGCGGCGGTTGCGCCTGTGCACGTCTCTCTTGCTTTTCGCAGGCCTGTAGTCCACCACGGTCTGGTGAGGCTGCGTCGTGGACGACCGCGATAGGGTGGAGTCGCAGACTCTCTGTGTCCCTGGAACTGAGAACGATTCGTTGACTCCGAGCGAGCTTTCCGCAATGTTTGAAGTTGGGCAGTACTCCACGCCATTCGCCACTTCCATGCACTTCGGGAGATGATGTTTCGGCCAGTCGGATTCTCGCAACGGGCCGACGATGCAGAAGTGTGATGACTTGCGCCTGCGTTCCCGCCCGCGCCCCCGCAAGGTGGTCCACGGAGCGCGGCTTGGGACCCTCGAGCGAAGATACCACACGCCTGCGCATGTCCCTCCCACTCATCCCCTCCTCCTTTCCTCCTCCTTCGCCCCCTCCCCCCTTCCCCGCCCCCCCCCCAGAGCAGACCGCGCCGCGATCCCTCAGGGTGATCCTCCCGTCGCTGTGTTTCAGCAGCCGGAACTTCTGGGACTCCAGGATGGAGGCCTCGAGGAAGGCGGCGGCGGCGACGGCGGCGGGGAGAAGGAGGAGGGAAGAAGGAAAAGGGCGGGCGGAGGGTTCTGCGCATCCTATCCGCCAGACCCCTTGTGAGGCCACCAGGCTGAAGGCCGAAGTTGCTGCTCCCTGCGCCAGTTGCAGCCTCAAGTCTCCATTGTTACAGTCCTGGTTTCTGCTTCCTACTGCAAACTGTTGAAGTCCGCGCGAGGGGGGGGCCAAAAGAGCAGTTTACCACGCCTGGATCGCGTTGCCTGAATTCACGGGGGGGCGTGGGACACGTAGAAATACTTCAGATTCGCGTCCCCCAAGCCATAATCTCTCGTAAATTACACAATGTTCGCGTCCCCGAGGCTACAATCCCTTGTAAATTGTTGACGCTTCGCGAATTCCCACCAGCCCATCCAGAAACGATGCCCAGAGGAATTGCCTCCATCAGGGAAGCGGGCAGCACACAGAGGAAGCCGTTATGAGACATCTTGGGATATCTTGCGCCATCTTGGAGGTCATTTTGGGCTCTCCCAGGCGCTCTTGGAGTCATCTTAATCAGTGCCCCCCCAAGAGGCCAACATGTGGTTAAAACTTTCGTAGAATCAATGATCTGGCATTCTCGCCGAGGCCTCTTGGAACATCTTGGGTGCCTCTGGGGGGTCTCTTGGGGCCTCTTGGGGGTCTCTTGGGGGCCTCCAGGGGGCCTCTTGGGGGCCTCTTAGGGCCATGTCAGGGCCATCTTGGGACCTCTTGGGGCCTCCTGGGCGCTTCTTGGGACCATCTTGGAGGAGATCGATCAAAAAAGAGAGGAGCTTCAATTAGGGCCCCTCCCTCAGGAGGCCAAAATGGGGCCAAAACCAAGTAATTACGCTACCGAGGAACCCCACATACTTATATTATGGCTGGGGTGATGATAGCTGAAGTGAAGCATGTGAGAACGATGTTGGTAGCCGTTGCCCCGCCGATACCGCACGGACGACCGTCACGGATAGCGGCCGCGCTCAGGGACCACCCCGTGCGCACTCCCTGTGGTGTCGAGAAAACGTCACGCCTGCTGTGCGCTGGACGACCGTCACGGATAGCGGCCGCGCTCAGGGACCACCCCGTGCGCACCCCCTGTGGTGTCGAGAAAACGCCACGCCTGCTGTGCCCTGGACGACCGTCACGGATAGCGGCCGCGCTCCGGGACCACCCCGTGCGCACCCCCTGTGGTGTCGAGAAATCGCCACGCCTGCTGTGCCCTGGGCGACCGTCACGGACAGCGGCCGCGCTCAGGGACCCACCCCGTGCGCACCCCCTGTGGTGTCGAAAACGCCACGCCTGCTGTGCCCTGGACGACCGTCACGGATAGCGGCCGCGCTCAGGGACCAAACCGTGGCGCACCCCCTGTGTTAGTCGAGAAAACGCCACGCCTGCTTTGGCCCTGGATGGACGACCGTCACGGATAGCGGCCGCGCTCCAGGACCACCCCGTGCGCACCCCTGTGTGGTGAATACAACGCCACGCCTGCTGTGCCCTGGACGACCGCACGGATAGCGGCCCGGCGCTCAAGGACCACCCCGTCGCACCCCCCTGTGGTGCCGAGAAAACGCCGCGCCTGTTGTGCCCTGGACGACCGTCACGGATAGCGGCCGCGCTCAGGGACCACCCCGTGCGCACCCCCTGGGGTGTCGAGAAAACGCCACGCCTGCTGTTCCCTGGACGACCGTCACGGATAGCGGCCGCGCTCACGGACCACCCCGTGCGCACCCCCTGTGGTGCCGAGAAAACGCCACGCCTGCTGTGCCCTGGACGACCGTCACGGATAGCGGCCGCGCTCAGGGACCACCCCGTGCGCATCCCCTGTTGTGTCGATGAAAACGCCACGCCTGCTGTGCCCTGGACGACCGTCACGGTAGCGGCCGCGCTCAGGGACCACCCCGTGCGCACCCCCTGTGGTGTCGAGAAAACGCCACGCCTGCTGTGCGCTGGACGACCGTCACGGATAGCGGCCGCGCTCAGGGACCACCCCGTGCGCACCCTCTGTGGTGTCGAGAAAACGCCACGCCTGCTGTGCCCTGGACGACCGTCACGGATAGCGGCCGCGCTCAGGGACCACCCCGTGCGCACCCCCTGCGGTGTCGAGAAAACGCCACGCCTGCTGTGCCCTGGACGACCGTCACGGGTAGCGGCCGCGTTCAAGGACCACCCCGTGCGCACCCCCTGTGGTGTCGAGAAAACGCTGCGCGGCGCTGTGTTGTGAAGTGTGCTACGCGTGTCTCATGCACGTGCCGTGCAGGTGTCGCGCGTGGGTGAGGGAGTGTATGTGTGTATGTGTGTTTGTGTTTGTGTGTGTGTGTCTGTTTGTTTGTGTGTATGTGTCTGTGTCGGTGCTTGTGTATTTGTATGTGTGTATGTATGTCACGTCTGCCACGATTTGCGGGAGAGGGATGTGTGTGCGGGACACGCGGACGCGACGCGGCAGGGAATTACGCTACCGAGGAACCCCTCATACTTTTATTATGGCTGGGGTGGTGATAGCTGCAGTGAAGCATGTAAGAATGATGTTGGTGGCCGTTGCCCCGCCGATACCGCAAGGACGACCGTCACGGATAGCGGCCGCGCTCACGGACCACCCCGTGCGCACCCCCTGTGGTGTCGAGAAAACGCCACGCCTGCTGTGCCCTGGACGACCTTCACGGGTAGCGGCCGCGCTCAGGGACCACCCCGTGCGCACCCCCTGTGGTGTCGAGAAAACGCCACGCCTGCTGTGCCCTGGACGACCTTCACGGGTAGCGACCGCGCTCAAGGACCACCCCGTGCGCACCCCCTGTGGTGTCGAGAAAACGCCACGCCTGCTGTGCCCTGGACGACCGTCACGGATAACGGCCGCGCTCAGGGACCACCACGTGCGCACCCCCTGTGGTGTCGAGAAAACGCCACGCCTGCTGTGCCATGAGACGACCGTCACGGATAGCGGCCGCGCTCATGGAACCACCCCGTGCGCACCTCCCTGTGGTGTCGATAAACGCCACCGCCTGCTTCCCCCTGGACGACCGTCCGGATAGCGGCCGCACTGAGACAAGGACGCACCCCGGTGCGCACCCCTGTGGTGTCGATAAAACGCCCAACGCCTGCTGTGCCCTGGACGACCGTCACGGATAGCGGCCGCGCTCAGGGACCACCCCGTGCGCACCCCTTGTTGTGTCGAGAAAACGCCCACGCCTTCTGTGCCCTGACGACCGTCAACGGATAGCGGCCACGCTCGGGTACCCACCCGTAGCGCACCCCCCGTGGGTCGAGAAACGCCACGCCGTTGTGCCCTGGACGACCGCCCCACATAGCGGCCGCGCTCAGGGACCACCCCGTGCGCACCCCCTGGCGGTGTCGAGAAAACGTCACGCCTGCTGTGCCCTGGACGACCGTCAAGGATGGCGGCCGCGCTCAGGAATCACCCCGTGCGCACCCCCTTCGTGGTGTCGAGAAAACGCCACGCCTGCTGTGCCGTGGGCGACCGTCACGGATAGCGGCCGCGTTCAGGGACCACCCCGTGCGCCCCCCTTGTGGTGTCGAGTAAGCGCCACGCCTGCTGTGCCCTGGACGACCGTCACGGATAGCGGCCGCGCTCAGGGACCACCCCGTGCGCACCCCCTTGTGGCGTCGAGAAAACGCCACGCCTGCTGTGCCCTGGACGACCGTCACGGATAGCGGCCGCGCTCAGGGACCACCCCGTGCGCACCCCCTGTGGTGTCGGGAAAACGCCACGCCTGCTGTGCCCTGGACGACCGTCACGGATAGCGGCCGCGCTCAGGGACCACCCCGTGCGCACCCCCTGTGGTGTCGAGAAAACGTTGCGTTGCGCTGCGTTGTGAAGTGTGCTACGCATGTCTCATGTACGTGCCGTACAGGTGTTGCGCGTGGGTGAGGGAGTGCATGTGTGTATGTGTGTTTGTGCCTGTGTGTGTTCGTTTGTCTGTGTATGTGTCTGTGTCGGTGTGCCTGTGTATTTGTACGTATGTCACGTCTGCCACGCTCTGCGGGGGAGGGAGGTGTGTGAGGGAGACGCGGGTACGACGCGGCAGGAAGAAAACCAGAACCTCACGAAACATGCGGGGAAGAAAAACCAGACCCCCACGAAACATGTGCTTCCTCGCCGAGGCCGTTTTGGACGCCCTGACACCTCGCGACCCCCCCCCCCTCCAGGTCCAGGGGAGGGGGTAGGTGGAGGGGTCAAGACCCCCTCCCCGCCCGCAAGCCGTCTCGCTCACTCCCACCCGCCCTCCCAACACATACGTAGCACCCGAGTCTGGCCCGAGCCTCAGCATATTCAGCAGTCGTCTTTGGACGGGCAGCTACTGGGGGCTAATCCGCCGCCGCCGCCGCCGCTGCCGCCGCCGCCGCCGCAGCCGCCGCCGCCGCAGCCGCAGCCGCAGCCGCCGCAGCCGCCGCCGCAGCCGCAGCCGCAGCCGCAGCCGCCGCAGCCGCCGCCGCCGCCGCCGCTTCAGCCGCCGCAGCCGCCGCCGCCGCCAAGTGTACTCTGTATTGTTTTTTGACAGGGATGGCGGGGGGGGGCCGCATCGGGTTGGCTGCGCATCTTCCGAATTTGGAGGCAGAGTGTGTTTTGTACTGTTTTTGTACAAGGGATGGTAGGGCCATGTTGTCATTGGACTCGGTTGGCCCCTAGTCGCCTGGGGGAGGGGGTGTTTATTAATGGGAAACAGTGATAAGCCCCTCCAGAAGGGAGAAGAGGGAGGGGTGGAAGAGGAACGCTCTAAACCAACCGGACGCCAGAGGGCTGGTGTATTATACCCCTCACAAATCACAACAGCCATCGGGCGTCGGTGGTTTTAGAGCGTTTCCCTCTTCCCCCCTCCGTCTTCCCTCCGGTAGGGTTTTACCCTCCCCCTACCCGGTCGACATGGACCCTGACGGGGGGGGTCGCCGGTGTCGGGAGGGGCGTCCCAAAACGGCCTCGTCGAGGAAGCCAAATCATTGGTTTTACTAAATTTGCAGCCCATTTTGACCTCTGGGGGGGGGGGGGGGGGGCTAATTTGAACTGTCTTGCCTCTTGTTTGATCGATCTCCTCCAAGATGGCCCCAAGATGGCCCGCAAGGTTCCCATGGGTGCCCCAAGAGGGCCCCAAGAGGTAGCCAGAAAGCCCCAAGAGGCCCCCAGGAGGCCCCCAGGCCCCCAAGAGGCTCCCAAGAGACCTCCAAGAGACCTCCTCCAAGAGGCCCCAAGAGACCCCCCAGAGGCACCCAAGACGCTCCAAGAGGCCTCGGCGACAATGCCAAAAGCGTTGATTTTACTAAGGTTTGGGCCACATTTTGGCCTCCTGGGGGGGGGCACTGCTTCAGATGATTCCAAGAGCGCCTGGGAGAGCCAAAGATGATCTCCAAGATGGCTCAAGATATCCCAAGATGCCTCAAGATGGCGCCCACGATGCTCCAAGAGGCCCCAAGACCGCTCCAAGACGGCTCCAAGTGGCCAAAGAGCTCCACCAGGAGGTCCCGCAGAGACCAAAATCCTTCCAAAACCTTTTGAAAATCCACGTTCTGGGCTTTCTCGCCGAGGCCTCAATATGGCTCCAAGATGGCCCCAAAAAGCTCCAAGAGCGCTCCTAAGGCTCCCAAGAGCGCTTCAAGAGGGCCCCAAGAAGCGTCCAGGAGGCCCCAGGAGGCCCCAACAGGCGCCCCAGAGGCCTCCAAGAGGCTCGCAAGAGACCCCCAAGAGGCCGCAAGAAGCTCTCCGAGGCACCCAAGACGCTTTAAGAGGCGTCTGGGACCGCCAAGAGGCCCCCAAGACGCTGCAAGAAGCCTCCACTGGGGGACCCTTCCTCTGCGTGCTGCCCGCTTCCCTGATCGAGGCAATTCCTCTGGGCATCGTTTCTGGATGGGCTGATGGGATTCGCGAAGCATCAACAATTACACCAGATTCGCGTCCCCGAGGCAACAAACTCTTGCAAATTCTGCAATAGTCGCGTCCCCGAGGCCATAATCCCTTGTGAATTACGCAATGCTCGCGGCTGGAGGAGCATGACATACGCAGAAGGCATCTATGCACCACCACCACCGTGGCTGGCCAGGGCCAGCCTGGGCCCTGGCATGGTGTATACGCCCGCCGGGCCGATGCCAGGAGGGCGTATACACCATGGTGGGGCCCAGGAGGGCCCTGGCCAGGCACGGTGGTGGTGTATAGATGTCCTCTGCGGATGACATACAGTGGAGGCCCGACCACAGGAAACCTTCCACAAGAAACCCCACCCTGAAACCCCAGGACACCCACTGGTTTTTTGGCGTGGGAAGGTCACATTTTCTCCATCGCAAGACCATCCAGACCCAAGAAACCCAGGGTACCCTGGAGGCAAAAGCAGGGTGTTTGAGTATCGTTTCACCGATCCCCAGTCCCAGCGGCGTGGCCAGGGCCCCACTGGCCGATCTGCCCCCCTGGATGGGGATACAGGCCGCCCCCTTCGGGCTTCGAGGGGTGCATCCCCAACTGGGGGGGTAACTTCCCAGACCCCCGACGTCATGATTTTTTCATGACGCGACCCCCAGAGGTCCGGACCTATTCGCCGGGACCGGTTTTTCACCCCGAGTCGTTTTTTGACGGTCCCGAGGGCCGGTAAGGGCC
>CAUYUJ010001506.1:17500-24787 GCA_963575745.1 Prorocentrum cordatum | reverse complement strand
GGAGTGGCAATGATCGATGGCTTGTGAAATTGCGCCAATCGTTCGGTTATTCCAGCAGCAGACCCACACTCCTCTAGAGCCATTCGGCATGCGCTCGCGCATCTACCAGTCATAGCAGCTGGGGCGCATATCAGATCCAGCAGAACGGCCTTGTCGGGGTATATAATCTCTCACCATCGGCCATAGAAGCGGGGCGAAACTGAGTGACCAGCGCAAAGCCATCTCAATTGATCCGAGTGCGGGGGCTGTGGAATGGCATGCTGGTCCTGATGCAAGTCCTCTCCGTGTGTCTGTGGGCTGTTGTTTCTTCTCTCGTCAAAACGCAAGGTTCGGATGCCAAGGCCCTTGCCTATGTTATCTGGGCTTTGGGGGCCGCACCTTTAAAGGGCGGGAAACGAATCCCCTCATTGTTTTTGTTGTTTTTTCGTTAAACAACCCCATGCTGTGGGGGGAACGGGGACCAGACAACAAATCCCCAGGTCCTAGCATGGAGCATCGCCTTTAGGGGGGAGCTAACCAGGAGGGAGCCAAAACAAATCCCCCGGGTACTACTCTCCAGGCCCCAGCATGTAGCATCGCCTTTAGGATCCCCCAGGTCCTAGCTAGCCACGAGGGGACCAAAACAACTCCCCCAGGTCCTTTTCATTATTTCTACAGGCTGGAATCCTATGCATTACTTGTCCGACTCTGGACGCTAGAAGGGGGCCGCGCACGGCGGAGGGGGGCGAAAGCCCTGCTCCTAGTCCGTAGTCATAAATCCACTCATTACCCCGATCACTACCCAAGGGGGACGCGCGCGGCGGTGGGGGCGAAAGCCCTGTTCCCTAACTCCAACGGGGCCGCGCACAGCGGAAGGGGGGGCGACAACCCGAGGCGAGATCAGTGTATGCGTGCGTGAATGCGTGTGTATGCGTCTGTGTGTATGTGTGGGAGAGAGAGAGAGAGAGAGAGAGAAAGATAGAGCGAGAGAGAGAGAGAAACAAAAAAAAAAATGTGTGCGTGCTCTATCTCAACACCCATGCATATCATATGTCTCATGTGTGCTCATACTATACTGATAGATGTGGCCAAATCCAGCGGACACTCGACCGAGTGTGCGAACACGCCCTTGCGCACCAAAAAAGCATAGAGCAAGCAGTGGTGCTGAAAGCACGATTCATGAGGGGACCAGGCCATCACTCTTCCCTCACCCATACACCTCCCCCCTCTCTCCCCCCCTTCGCCCTCCGTCCCCCCCTTACATACTCCCTCCTCCCTCCCCCATCCCTCGCCCATCGGGACGACGACGACGACGACGACGACGACGACGACGACGACGACGACGACGACGACGACGACGACGACGACGTGGCCGCTGAGGCGGCCGCTGGATGCAACT
The DNA here is from genome assembly GCA_963575745.1 of Prorocentrum cordatum. NCBI lineage: Eukaryota > Dinophyceae > Prorocentrales > Prorocentraceae > Prorocentrum > Prorocentrum cordatum. Next base: position 23,409 of record CAUYUJ010001506.1, on the reverse strand, counting down.
CGAACTCGCCCGCGTCGGAGCCGCCCTGGCCCAAGCCGGGACGGCCACCCCAGTGCTTGTCCAGGCCCTCGGGGACGGGGGGGGGGGCGGGGAAACGGCAGAGCCCGTGGGCAGGACCATCAAGGCTCGAGGGCAAAGAGGGTCGAGGCTTTGGGGGCCTCTGGGGGCCTCCGGGGGCCTCCTGCGAGCCTCTGGGGGCCTCTGGGAGCCTCTGGGGACCTTCGGCCAGCTGCGGAGACCTCTGGGGGCGCCCGGAGAACTCCCACATCGATTTTCCTTATACTTCACTCGCTCCTCCACCAGACGCGTCCGTGGGACAGGCCAGGCGTCTCACCTGAGACTTCCTTACAACATATCAAACAAGCCAGCAGCTATGCGGTTGATCGGGAGTTTCTGCATGTAGAAGAAGGGGCGTGGGCTTGTGAGCGAAAGAAGAATGAGCGGGAAGCGGTGGTGCCACGCGCGAGGATGAGGAGGATGCGCGCTCTCCTCCTCCTCCTCCTCCTCCTCCTCCTCCTCCTCCTCCTCCTCCTCCTCCTCCTCCTCCTCCTCCCCCTCCTCCTCTCCCCTCCTCCTCCTCTCCTCCTCCTCCTCCCTCTCTCCTCCTCCTCCTCCTCCTCCTCCTCCTCCTGGTCCTCCTCATCTCCTCCACCTGCTCCTCCCCCTCGTCCCCTCCTCCTCCACCTCATCCTACTCCTGGAGTCAGGCCCAGAGCAAAGCAGCACGCTCTGGGTCGACTTTGTGAGGATGTCTCGAGCGAGTCCTGCTGGGACACGCCCGGTGCGCGCCCCGCAAGTGGTCCCTGGGGGCGAGGCGGGCCTATCCTCCTCGCGCGCCAGGGGGGGCGACTTTGCGACGATGTCTCGAGCGAGAGCCCTGCTGGGACACGCCCAGTGCGCGCCCCCGAACTGGTCCCTGGGGGTGCGGTGGGGCCGGACTTCCTCGCGCGCCGGAGTTCAGGATGACGTGAATCCCACAGCAATTCCCTCAAATCATCCGTACTTGTGACAGCCCATCAGTCACAAGACGGAGCACCAGTCATTTCCAAAACGCGACCCTCGCCTGAGCGCCGCCGGCAGTCGCTCTAAAACATTCCAAGATCTCTACCAGGGTGGAGGGCCGATGGCTTCCGAAATGCGGCTCTCGCCGCGCGAGCACTCGTTTGTAAAGTTCCCGGCAGTTACACAAAGATGTAGGCCGATGCGTGTGCGTGTTCAAGATACGGCTCTCGCCGAAGTGCCACGCACCCTCCTCTTAGAAACAGCGGTGACACGGATGGAGGAGTCGGGTCAAAATACGCCTCTCGCCTCAGAGCCGCGCACATCCACCCAAACAGATCCCAAGGCTCGTGCTTCAAATGCGGATGGAGGCCCGCTCGTGCTCAAGATGCGGATTCCGCTGGAAGGCTCCTCAAAATTCGGTGTACCGCAATTCCGAACGCGGTGCAACGAGTCGCAAGGATGGGGAGGGGGGCGGCTCATGTCCTCAATGGGGCCCCCACACGAGACTTCTGCACGTGGTGTGATCGGCGGCGGCGATAAGGGCGAATAGCCCAGGGGCGGGCATTACACGTAGTCGCCCGGGAGCCTTGTCGAAGACGTAGATCATCGGCGCCCCGGAATACATGTATTCTTCTCCCCTGGGCTATATTCGCCCCGATCGTCGCCTCTGGGATTGCACACACTGTGCGCCACCACACGGAGGCACAACAGACGTCGTATCGTTGCCCCTCACTCGTGAGAGGGCAGTGGGGAGGAGGAGGAGGAGGAGGAGGAGGAGGAGGAGGAGGAGGAGGACGGGGGCCCTCGGTGGGCACCTACCTCGGCGCAGCGGGGCCGCGCCCGAGTGGCAGGCCGGCCCGGCGCGGGTCGTGCAGGGGAGGCGCTGCCCGCAGCGAGGAGGAGCACGCGCAGCGACGAGTGGGGACGAGGGGTGGTCCGAGAGAGCGCTCTGCGGCATCGTCGCTGCACCCTGGGCTTGCTCGAGACCTCCTCCTCCTCCTCCTCCTCCTCCTCCTCCTCTCCCTCCTCCTCCTCCTCCATCCTCCTCCTCCTCCTCCTCCTCCTCCTCCTCCCCTCCTCCTCCTCATCCTGCTCTGCTCCTCCTCCCTCTGCTCCTCCTCCTATCCTCCTCCTCCTCCTCCTCCTCCTCCTCCTCCTCCTCCTCCCAATCCTCCCTCCTCCCCCTCCCCCCCTCCTGTACCCTCCGTCCGCCCCCTCTCTTCCTGCCACGTTCCCCATCCCTCCTCTCCTCCCTCCTCCTCCAGCTCGCGTCCGAGCTCCTCCTCCCTCCTCCTCCTCCTCCTCCTCCTCCTCCCCTCCTCCTCCTCCTCCTCCTCCTGCTCATCCTCCCTTCTGCTCCCTTCTCCTCCCTCCAACTCCTGTACCCTCCGTCCGCCCCCCTCTCTTCCTGCCACGTCCCCATCCCTCCCCTCCTCCCTCCCTACACGTCCCTCCTCCTCCTCCTCCAGCTCGCGTCCGAGCTCCAAGGGGGGGCAGGAGGACCCACGAAGGGGCCCTGGGCCCTCGGAGGCCTCGAGTCGAGAAAGAGCTGTCCACAGACTGCTGGCTCGGGCCGTGGTCTTCGGCCTCCCCCACGGAGCCAGGAGCTCCCCCCGTTGTCCACAAACTGCCATAAGCATAGCCAGGAACTTGCGGAGGTCTGTGCGGCGCTTCGCGGATCGGGGCTGCAGCCCCTCGGCGGCGCCTCCATCGCCGATCCGAGAGATCCGCGCGGACCTCCCAAAGCGCATGGTTATGTCCTGGACTCTTCCCCGAGAAGGACATTACTAGCACTCTGGTACTGTTGGAGGCGCGCGCCAGACACGAACATCCAATCCATCCCCACGCCACCTGTAAGTCGTAAGAACAAACCTGCGTGCCCGCCAGGTGCGTGTCGTGACGACTCGCGTGTTGGCTTCTGACGCCGGGTGGGTCGTTCAGCCTGAAACGATCGCGGCGCTCCGACGGCTCGAGCCGCTCGGTGTCGGGCGATCCCGAGCTGCCAGCGGCGTTCAACCGCGAACGCCCGCGCTGGGGTTGCCGCCGTGCCGTATGTGCAGATGCAGGCCCAGGACGGAGGCGGCATCCGCGCAGGATCCGCGCGGTGGACGTTCCACCGTGAACGCCCGCGCTGGGGTTGCGGCCGGGTCGACAGGAGGAGGGAGGAAAGGAGGGGATGAAGAAGGAAGGAGGAAGAGAAGGAGAAGGAGGAGGAGGAGGAGGAAGGAGGGAAAAAAAGAGGAAGAGGAGGAGGAAGGAGGAGGAGGAGGAAGAAGAGGAGGAGGAAGAGGAGGAGGAGGAGGAAGAGGAGAGGAGGAGTGGAAGAGAAGGAGGAGGAGTGAGGAGGAGAGGAGAGAAGAGGAGAAGGAGGAGAAGGAAGGAAGAGAGAAGGAGGAGGAGGAGGAGGAGGAAAGGAGGAGGAGGAGGAGGAAAGGGAGGAGAAGGAAGGAGGAGGAAGAGGAAGAAGCGGAGGAGGAGGAGGAGGAGGAGGAGGAGGAGGAAGGAGAGGAGGAGGAAGGATGAGGGGAGGAGAAGGAGGGAGGAGGGGCAGGAGGAGGAGGAAAGGAAGGAGGAGGAGGACGAAGACCAAGAAACGGGAGGCGCGCGGCGCACCGGAGACGCATTGATCTGCAGCGAGGACCCAGCAGGGTTTGGCAACAACAACAACAACAACAACAACAACAACAACAACAACAACAACAATCACTTTACCCGAACGCTCAGTGTTCTCACCAGTGCCAGGGTTTTCATGCGACGCCAGCCAATACCCCCACTTTGTGGGGGGGCAGTGCAAGCTCTACCAAATATCCACACGACTCTTCGCCACCACCCACACCCAGCTTCCCGCCCTATGACGTTCGGACACTTCACTTCGTGGCCTGCGGACGACCGTGGCTACTACACTGGCGTGGAGTACACACCCACAGAAGTTGTTAGGACAGCGCGCGCGGGTAGAAATTTTGAAAAGTCGTGCAGGTGTTTTTCGAGGACCTACGGTGCGATTCGTGTGATTTTATGATGCGCGGTGCTAAAATTCTTAAGAAGCCCAATGGTTTTTGGAGATTTCGGCGTGCGCGCGCGAAGAAAAAACGAATGTGTCCCGCATGGTATTATTTGACAGGGATGATGGCCCTGGCAGGTGCGCAACCGTTGTCGCAGAAGTTCGAAAAAGTTGCTCGCAAAAGCCCGTTTGACAGAAATGTTTAAAAAGTGTTGGTTTTCCTACGAATCCGCAAGAGCGCGCGGGATGAGATTTTGACATTTTTTTGTTGAAAAACCATTGGTTTTTTGATGTTTTTATGTTAAAATCGTTCCGAACACTAAGCTTTTGGAAGGATTTCGTCTTGCGCGCGCGAATGTCCACTTTACCTTATTTTTTGCAAGGGATTCTTGAAATTTGATTATATTAGAACAAGAAATGTCATTTTATAGTGTTTTTTGCAAGGGAAAACGGATTACAACAAAACAACCGGATCTGGATCACATCGTTTTACCTGAGGCTTCCTCACGAAAATGATGAAAATGTAGCTGCGGCCTAGGCGCGGCAGGGGGGGCGTGCACCAGGGGGCCCAACAATAATTATTCTTTAGAAGTAATAAATTCAACAACAACAACAACACAACAACAACAACCAACAACAACAATCATTTTACCCGAACGCTGGTGTTCTCCCAGTGCCAGGGTTTTCATGCGACACCGAGGCAATACCCCCACTTCGTGGGGGGGCATTACAAGCTCTACCAAATATCCAAACGACTCTTCGCGACCACCCAAACCCAGCTTCCCGCCCTATGACGTTGGGACACTTCACTTCGTGGCGTGCGGACGACCGTGGCTACTACACTGGCGTGGGGTACACACCCACAGAACTTGGTCACTTATTCGGGGCGCGCGTGTGCCCAGCATCCTGCAATTGTGACATACAATACATGACACAGACAGACAGAGAGAGAGACAGAGAGCAGACAGAGAGAGAGACAGAGAGAGCGGAGTTGGTCACATTTTTGGGGCAAGTTCCTGAGATCGTCGTGTTTTTTGTTGGTCTTGCGCGCGCGAATGTCCACTTTACTTTTTTTTGCAAGGGAGTATTGAAATTTGATTATGTTAGAACAAGAAAAAGTAGCTCGCGCGAGCTCATGTAACATAAATGTTGAAAAACCATTGGTTTTGTGGGAGTCGGACAGCGCGCGCGGGATGAAATTTGGACATTTTTTTTGAAAAACCATTGGGTTTTTGATGTTTTTATGTTGAAATCGTTACGAAACCTAAGGTTCTGGAAGGATTTCGTCTTGCGCGCGCGAATGTCCACTTTACCTTATTTTTTGCAAGGGATTATTGAAATTTGATTATGTTAGAACAAGAAAAAGTAGCTCGCGCGAGCTCATGTAACATAAATGTTGAAAAACCATTGGTTTTGTGGGATTCGGACAGCGCGCGCGGAAGGACATTTTGACAATTTTTTCTTAAAAAACCATTGGGTTTTTGATGTTTTTATGTTAAAATCGTTACGAAACCTAAGGTTTTGGAAGGATTTCGTCTTGCGCGCACGAATGTCCACTTTACCTTATTTTTTGCAAGGGATTCTTGCAATTTGATCAAGTAAGAACAAGAATTTTCATTTTATAGTGTTTTTTGCAAGGGAAAACGGAGTACAACAAAACAACCGGATCCGGTAATAATTCACTTTTCTGAAGCTTTCGCTAAAAAATGATGAAAATGTAGCTGCGGCCTAGGTTTTGGAGGGGGGTCGCGCACCAGGGGTCCCAACAATAATTATTCTTTAGAAGTAATAATGTTCAACAACAACAACCACAACCACAACCACAACCACAACCACAACAACAACCACAACAACACCAACAGCAGCAGCAGCAGCAGCCGCAGCATCAACAACAACAACATGGCAAC